>OY728134.1:352748919-353271919 GCA_963277665.1 Viscum album | reverse complement strand
TTACATATTTTCATTGACCTAAAATTTGTATTTTAGACAAAGACACTATGCCATTTTCTTTTTACCTTGATTATTAGAGATCTTTTTATGAAATTTATCCCGTATAATGGATTTCCATTTAGGTTACTTATTGGCCCCATATATTTGTTTGACCTTGTTTAATTCATTTATTAAAGTTAAAATAAACCTTATTATTTTTAGATTTCATCCACTTAATAATAATGGAATTCCCATAGTCTCTGGTCCCCTTCATCCCTTTCTTCCTTTATAGGATATGAAGACCTCTACCATGAATTCCATCTAAATTGTCTGTTGAGAATTGATTGAAGCTATCATCACTGAATTTTTCCTTATTTTGGCAATGAACTTTAGTATTTTCCCTCTATTAGACGGTCTTGAATGAGAAACTCTTCTTGGTTGGAATCTATTTATTCAACTATATACAATTCCCCATGGTCATGAGCAAGATCCAAAACATCCAGACGAACAAAAATATTTTGTACATTTTGAGTAAAAACGATCCTTTTGTGATTAAACATGTTCATTGAATTCCCACATACCACATATAAATATAGGATGTATTTCATTGTTCTTACCTGAGTCATGATGATGATATAAACTTCTTCACTTATTCCATTCATTGTAGCATCCTATTTAGAATCAACTCCAAAACACATAAAAATTGAATACGATGGGGAATTTCAGATGATAATGTTTAGGTTGGAAGATCCTAAAGCACACACCCCGTCAAACCACCTTAGTCCTCCTTAAAATCATCTTATTGGAACATGATAATTCAGTCATGAACTAGAGATAAGAATCATAACATTTTATCTAAGATTAAATCTACTGCACGAGCCTACATCAATCGTCTAAATGTGATTCTTGAGATCGCTCTGACACAAACAAACTAAGTCCCTAGACTCTTTCATTAATAACTACAATTAACACATGACTCAAAGAAAATTGGTTGCCTGTATTATAGAACCTCCCTAACTGAAATCTAAACATATTCTAGTGGTGGCCATGAAACAACAACATTAATGAAGATTCATGGGGAGATGTGATGTCATACAGACCATGTTATACTATTGGATCATAAATAGTGACTAACTATATTACCTAAAATTTTAAAAATTGATGGATTATGAAAAATAAGAGGGTGTTCCACAAAACGAACCCATTATACTATGGTCAGAATATCCCATTTATTTTTAACACATAATACAACGTAAATAAGATGAAGTAGAATAACTCAATGACAGAGGGTGCTCTAGACTATTCCAGGAACAAATCATTATTGAACGAAAAAAAAGATTAACAACATGATTGTAGTCTTGGACTCTCCATTTAAATGATTTCATAAGACCCATGAACTGATTAAAATCCTATTAAATGATTCAACCAAAGAGAGATGTTGAATGAATAGATCCACTGGTTTCAGATTCATAATGAATAAGGCATCTGTGAGCTCTAGAGTTGAGGCCAAGAGCTATGTTAAACCATCAGACAAGACTATAAATTTAGAGAAAAACAAAATATTTCGGAGGAGAGAATGGAAATAATGACTCTAAAGGGTATAAATGAATGGGGATGATCCCCCATTACATAATATGTATGTACCTCTCAATCTAGCAGTGTAGGGACAAAACAATTGACCAAAATTTCTTAGGTTAGAGGCGAATAAGTCTGCATCGAGTATCACAAATCAGAAAAGGAAATACCTGAACCCATTAACACTCTAGTAACCATGACAATCTAATCAATATATATATATGGATATATAGAGGTTAACGTACTCATATCACCTTATTTCACACCTATTATCTAGAATATAGGTGAAGTATCATGTTTCATGTGAAAAAATGACCCTAGTAGGCTACTCATGTGTCTAAATTTGATCCTCGGTCAAAGAGATATAAAAATTCATTAAGTCATCAAAAGTAAATGCAATTTACTATGGTTATTCATGATATTTATCCCCTATACAGAATCCTTTTTAGGAATTTATATTCATAGGGAATGTGTAGTCAATCTACATGGCTTGAATTATGATGTACATAGTGTATGTGATTGACAAGGTTCTCAGTGTATAACCTCAATACACAGGCCCTGATCCAATTAGTGTACTTGGGGATCATGAGATTGTATGTGTCATGTAATTTGGGTGATATAATTTAAAATATAACTATAGTTAGTTTATTCATATAGTTCCTAAAAACACCACATGCCTTCATGGATACAAAACACGTGGTATACAATTCCACCCATAGAGTTTACTACTTTATTGGTCGTGTTTTATAGGCCACACATGGAATGTATCCAAAATATTAAACATGTAGTTGGGATTGTACTCAATGAAAAATCTATATCTACATGGAATGTAATATTAAATCACACACAATTTAATACTTATAAATTATCAATGTTTTTTCTTTTTATATACTCTTCATGTAGTTTTGTTCCACAATGAAAACTTTTGTATCTATGATTTTCACACTCTCAATCCATGATTTTTCCACATGTCATTCTTCACACCATTAATCAATGCTCAACATCACTAGAGGAACTTCCATATACCCCATTGATTATCAACATTCATAAAACATAGAATCAAAATAATCCATCACACATAAATCATTTCAAACTACCTAGATTCACCTTTCCACCATTACCAAGCTCAGATCAATCCCTTCTTCTCCGATTGTCCACTGCATTATCATCCCAATCAAACCAAAGTTTAACAACCTATCAATTAAAAGTTATACGTAGATTGTTTTCCAATAAAGGGTAGAATGTAAATAGAAAAACAATGACCATTGTTATCACATATAGCATATTAATTTTTGATATGAATTTATTATTAATTAATTTCATTTTTAATATTTACCATTTCCATCATTTTTATATTTTTAGAGACTTTTGATATCTTATGATGTTTATAAATATTAAGCTTATATATGTGGCAGATTGGGGTTGTGACCTGCATGGTCATGATACGAGCTTGTATAAAAGGCTTTTGGTATGAAAAAAGTCACATGTAGACCATGTTTTTTAATCCACATACATGATAGGTCTAAATTCAACCATGTCACGATTTAGGGATTCATGTCATGTGATGCCCTAAGAAATTATTTCATGGACTGAATGGGTGACGGCCAATCCATGAAGAATGTGTCATGAATGAAATATATCCCCGGTAGAAAGATATTTTTTATGAATGTTTTTACTTGTTGAGTTTATCCCCCTTTGGGGTGTCCATTCCCCTTATATAGAAAAGACGAACAAAGAAGAGATCATGAAAAATCACTCATTTTATCCCCCACAATTTTGAGCTCTCACCCTTCAATTTGTTTAGATTTTCATGGGTTAGAATTACTTATATTCTTAATGTCCTTGTTTTATTTTATATATTTCCCTTTCTATTCCAATGATACTTCTAGAGGCCTAGGATTCATTTAATGTTTAATTTTAATTGGGGGTTTCATTATATTATTGTTTAAATTGATTATTTAAGTCTTTTCATGCATCATTATGGTGGATTAATACATTGGTTTGGGAATGTGATGATTTGAGGTAACTTTTCTCAAAGAAGTACTCTTTAAACTTATAAAATTGATTTCTATCTTATTTTAATTCCTGATTTAGATTACATGTGATATAAAAAAAATATTCTTCATTTTAAAAGGAAGTTGGGATTTCTGTTGGTTTTCATTATATATAAAGGGGTTTCAACACTTTTATATTCTTAAATATGTATTGAAGTTACTATTATGAAAATGTGTCATATTTTATTCCCAATAGTATATTTAAAATTAATTTTAATGGTATGGGATATTTTTTAAATTCCAAAACAAAATTCAAAGGATTTCCGAATGATATTATTGTCTTTCTAGGGTTCCTATTCAATGTACTGTATTCATTAGTTATTTATGATTATTGAGGATGTTTTTATAAATTGGTTTTGAAATATAATTTCATTAATTGGATTTCAAAGTTATTTTTAAAGTATCATTTAGTATATTAAAAAATGGATTTTTACCAAGTTCATGGAACCTTTTAGTGAACCCTTATTGTTTATGTTTTTATAATGTTGATGATATTTCCCCCATTATATGAAATTATTGTTTTATTGTGATTGTTGATGAAATAGTTTCCACTATCGTTTAGGGTTTCTAGAGGAGAGGGTTACCAATGTATGTGTTCCCCATACTTTAGTTGTATTCCCTTTTGTTTGGTAAGGTGGGGAAACCATGTATAGAGTGATAGAATTTTATCAGATGAGTTGATATACTAGATTCCATTTTTTTATATTCAAATAGCTTTCATTAGATCCTAGGTGTTCCCATGGTCACTAGTTTTGGACAGTTTATGATGTTTCTGATTATAATAATTTCATGATTATTGGAGTTTGATTATTCGGTAACAGACTTATAATAATTTTTGTGTTTATAACTAGGTGTTTGTTATCTAAAGTAGAAATTTTAACTCTTTATATATGCCCATAACATTTTTAAAAAAAATTAAGTTTTTTTCATCTATATATTTTAATGATAGTTATATTCAAATCATGTGTTATCAAAATAGTTTATTTTCATTAAAATTTATTTTCTTCCAAAATGGGGTTAAAAAGTTAATTTTAAATATAAGTGGTAAATGGATTATTTTTGGTTAGATGAAATCATGAAAACGAACCCTTTGATTTTTTTTTAAATTAAAAAAGATGTAATATATTTCAATTTTATTTTAAACTGTCATTAAATTTAATTATTTTTAAGTATTATTTGTCGGTTGTTGGGAGGATACTTACTAGGAATATGTTTGAATGACTATCTATATTTTAGGTTCATGTTCTTTGATATGAACTATATATGTTCAGTTTCACTTATTATAGTTTCATCATAGAATGGATATATTGGGGATGTTGGATGGTTACTATGTGTACCATGGTGCTTGGATTTAGTTAAATTGGTCATGTTTTATAATGTTGATGTATTATTCCTGTAATCCACACTTATAATTTGGATTTAGTTATAGTTTGGTTTTATATATGTGGTTCAAATATTTATTTATGGTTTTACATCGATTTTTTACTATTTTATATTGAATGGTTTTATAATTTTATGCATGAATGTATAATGTATGGTTGAACTGTAATGAATTTTTTTTATAATTACACTATATATAAAATATTATTTGTTTGGGTGAAATTTTTACCCTCATTTATACACTCAATCGCATAGAAAAATTATCTTCCCATGGTGATTGAGAACAGATTATGAATTGTTCACTGGATTAAATTGGGTAATCATTTAGGTGGTTTTGGGGATAATTTGTTATAAAAAATATTAGGAACATTTTTATTTGTTATATATAGGTAGATTTTAGATTGAAACATCTGAACTCATGATGGAGGAATGTGAAGATTTTACCTATCTAGTTATCATTTACATCCTCATGATACCATTTTTTTGGAGATAAATCTTGAATTTGGGTTTTAATTTCTCAATTTTCATTGTTTTTAATCCAAATTAATTGTATTATGAGATTATTTTTTTTAAAATGTTATAAGATATGTTCGATAATGGTTAGCTCACACAGATGGGAAAGGCCTATGGTGCCCATGTGTATTTTTCTATGCATCTCCCAATTGTAGTTAAAATATTTAAATAAAATTCTATAATCCATGTCTCCATGTCATCCTTGATCACCAATTACTTCTAAGAAGTATTTTAGGATGTATTTATTTTACTTATTTATATTTTTGGAACTTTAAAATTAAAACATGGTTATAATTTATGAAAGTTCATTATATCATTGAAAATGTATTTTTCTTAATATGGTTAAAATGAATTTATTTTTTTACACATTCATAATAATCTCAGAAATGGATTTATTTTTAAAATTAGAGATGGATTTTTATTTTTTATTTATCATATTGAAACTAATTTATAATATTCTATGAATTATTTTGAATAAATTAAAAATGGGAGATGATGACATTATGGTGAAATTTTGTCTAAATATTGAGATATTGGTTTTAAAATTAATAAATAAAACATTTTAAATGAATCCAAATTTGTTCAATGTTGTGGAACATGATAATAAGTTCAATGATAAACACATGTTATTTTAAAATGATTTTCAAGGGGAGTTTTATTATTTAAAAATATTAATATGTGATTCAAAATTACATAATATAAATGTTCAAAAATGGATCTTTTTTAAATTGTGTAGCTTGGTAATGTTCTTGATTAGAATTTTTAATTTATTCTCATGAGTTATTAATGGGAATTATCATTTAGTATCTATGGGTAATGATTTCAGTTTTGGATGTTATTAAAAAGTATTATATTATTTTTTTATTAAGAGCATGGGACCCAGAAAAGTTATGATAGATCATCCAAATTCGGTATTTCAAATTTCTCTTCACACTAGTTTATCTAAGAGTTTCGAAGTGTATATTCATTCTCTCCAAACTACTTAGACTCATTTTTATCGTATAGATAGATCATTCTCATTTTTTATAATTATTATGTTGTGATCGACTGTCCTGACCCGACTGACTGTGCTCTAAATCGTGACTTGTGCAAGCACAACTCTAATAGGCTAGGGGATGGCATCCAACACTGAGTATGAATATACCACAAACAAGAGTAATTAACTTAAATAAAATTCACACACACACACATCTCCAATCCCAAAAAAAATTCATGAACTGTAAAAATAAATTCATTTTAACCTAATACAAGGGTGTGTACTATGTCAAAATATGAAATTTGTAAATTAGTTAGTATTTGATGTTCTAATAGGCTCCACCCACTCCCTATCATCCCAGGACATCATTAAAAGTGTTGTCGTTTGCACAAGACATGATACGCACGGGAAAATCGCATTGAAGGGTTGGTATAAAAACACTAAGTTGGAAACCCGTATAACCCTAAACACAAAAAAAAAACATTTGTAATAATATCAATAAAATATATTAAAATCAATATATAAAATAAACAATAAGATAAACTCATGAATGACACCATGCCATCATGTGATCATAACCAACTGCAAAGCACAAGATTATTCTTGAATGAACACACATTTAGGGAGAACACACTCAACGAGCTAGGATATCAATGAAGACACTCTATAAATAGGTATATATCATACTCCATCACCTAAATAAAGTTCACAGGTAAATGAAGACACTGATACACGGATAGGGGGACATTCTTGGAATGGCTAGGGGACACCGCATACCCAATCTAGATTAACCCATGATAAAAAGGGATCATACATTAATGATTCCACAAAACCTAACAATTTGAACATATATACTGAGGATTGAAACCCTATTTAGGGAGGTCACACCAATTCCACTATCACTAACTAGATTACTAAGGACGATAGAGGATCACACTCCATCCTCATGGTGGGGCACCACAACTCTATCTGGTACTCAGCGTCTATAGGGGATCACAATCTGATACTATGGATGTAATGATTCGATGCAATGTCAAAGGAAAAGGATGAAGTGAAAATAATCAAACTATTATTTTCCAAACTATGAAAATGAAGAGCCTCAATCTATGAAAACCATGATTTTATTTCACACAAAAACATAATTTATTACACGAAATTTCACATTATTGAACATAGAAGATCGAGAGGTCTACTGCATCTGGGGCTTAGGATAATTACATAACAAATTAAAACATGAAATAAAACATCTTTATAAAAAATATCCTTCACATGAAAAAAAATATATTTCATACTTAACATTGAAAGAGATAACTTGAGGACATACATAAGAAAGGGGTGAGCTATAAAGGTAGTTAGGGAATAAACATGGAATAACATGAGGAATACAATAAAAGTTAGAAAATATGCCTATCAATGGATCAAAATAGAAACATGAACATAAAGGCATGATAAAGCATGATAATCATAACATGGGGTTGTGGTAATAACACTCAACATGTAATTTGTGTGTGCTAAGGCTCATTGCACATGGAGCATGAGTAAACCCTCACTGCACATAAAGCACGAGTAAACCCTCATTGCACTTGAATTATCATTTGTCAACACCTATTTCAAAAAATGTATCATAATACTATACATTACTCAATGCATTGGAGATCTATTAGGGTCAGACCTTCATAATAATTTCATTTCATTCATAATTGTGCCACATATATCATACAACGTGGATTTATTAACATACTAATTCACTATATGAATGAAATATGTTGTAGAGACCCTAAGCTTAATGTACATGGACATTACATTACTTTTCCAGAATACTTAGTACAAAACAAATACACACACACACAAGGACCGTAATAGTTTAGTGTCTTTGGAAACTCGGAATATAATCTTCTAATCATAGTGAATGATCTTCAACATCTCCCATAAAGATCTTCATTTTTTTACCTAAAACCTTTCTTTATATCCTGGGGAAAAGAATACATAAAAGGGTGAGCTCAAATTCTCAGTAAGGGTAAACAAAAGAAATATCAATCACATCATAAACATAAGAACATACTTTTGGAAATCATAACCTGCAAAAGATATCATTATTTCATAACATGGGATACATCATAGTAGTGAAATGTAATCCTAATAATCATAAATTAAAACATGAAACTTTGTGGCATACACACATAATCATAGAGAATCATTTCTTATTAGTCAAGACTCATTACCAAGACTATCTTAGTGGACAAAGTCCATTTCTGAACTGAGTTCACTCCTCGTTTCAGTCATGTTTCACTGAACTGGTTTAACCTGCCATTCTAGCCATGTCTATCTCATGAGATAGAAAGTCATTACCCAATGCATTGTAGGGAGATATAGGTGCCACCCATCTCATGATGATACCATTCTTATGTGTGCAACAAAATCATAAACCATACATCATAGCATAACCCATGTAATAAAAATGGGAATCTTAAACATCGTGACATCATAAAAAAATTCATATAAGATAAAAGAATTCATAAAAATAATTCCATCACAACATAATAAAATAAATGTAATAATAGGGATAGAAATAGAACCCTTTATTATCTTAGATGGAAAATAATATTGATAAAACACTTGAACTCCATTCTTGAGGAAAATATCCTTTCTACTTCAAAAACATTTTCCTTTTCTTAACATGTCATACAATTTTAAAATAAAAGAAGTTGATTAAAAATAAACATGAAAACTTGTAAAGGAACCATCTTGGAAATAATGTTTTACAAATCCATTCATGCCGTATAAGTTAAAAATACATTCTTCTCATACTTTTGTCGAAAAAGTCAAAAAGTAACTCGTACGGAAAATGACAAAATATTCCTTTCATATATTTTACTAAAAACTCACCGAAGGGTAAAATTGGATTTAAAAAATTGTAGGTGTTTGGAAATAAAATTACATATTGAGAAAACATGGATGTGGATGATAAAATACACCCCAGTAAATACCATAGTATAAATAGTCTCGGATAAAAATGAGATTGTGATATTTTCCCTTACCTTATGTCTGATTTGATTCATAAGTGTCTAAAAATCCTGTATAATGATTTAAATAATGTCATTGACTAATTCCAGAATCATACTCATTGTTATGATATCATAAATGGTTCACTTATGACTTTATTTTACCTGTTCTTTTGTAAATTCCATGTTAAAGAGCGTTTTGGTTAATATAGTTTAATTTGTCGTCCGTGGTTTGACTTGTAATTATTCATATGATTAATTAGATCATGATTACATAATTACAGAATATAAAACATGATTTATATATAATATATATTCAGAATATACATATATATATAATAGATCAGTAAATGGATAGAAATACATCGTTCATGGAGATGGTAGGCCATACGTACGCATGAACACTGTTTTCGTTTCCTTATTAAGATGAATGGAATTAAGTAGATGACATAAATATATATACACATAAATACAGTATCATTATTATGTCATATATTTTATTATTACTTACTATATATACTTTATAATCATTCATGAATGGTTAACGTGGAGAATGAATCTCATCACGTCGTGGAGACGGAAGTCCGTACGTACGCATGAGCGATGATATCGTTCTCATAATCATGGAATTGAATTGGAGTGTATGTATACTTTTTCAGAATAAATATCATTTTACAATAATTATATATAGTTATTATTTACACCATTATACCCATCCAAGTAAGGTGGTGGGGGAAAGTAAATTACACGACGGTGTGGAGACGGTATTCCGTACGTACGCATGCGCGGTGATATCGTTTTCTGTAGGATGGATAGATAGTGAAATAGGGTTGTTTCGTACATATAATAATATATTAGTATATTATCGATACTTATGTTATTACTTCATAATGAAACAACCTAAGAAGAAGAAGTGGAAGAAGAAATAAATTTGAAAGAATCGGTTACGGACATTACCTCTTCATTGAAGCGCCTCTTTGAGATCTCTTTTTAGGGCACTAAAATTGGTCTTTTAGGAAGCCCAAAACCTCTAGGATGTTTCTAGGGAAGTGGAGAAGTGAATTTGGCAGGGGTTGGCCGAGCTTGAAGGCTCAATGTGGTGTGAGGAAGAGAGGGAGGAGGTGCCCTTTTATAAGGGAGGAGAGGGGCACCTTTGGAATAACAAAAAATATTATTTTTTTTATAAAGCCAAATTCGGTTTTAAATTGCTCCAAATTTATTTATTTAGAAGCAAAGGTGGGGATGGGTCGATGTCCACTTATCCAATATAATTTAGACAAGTTTTGGTTCCTATTGTAACCTTATCATTTATATTTAACTTAAAGTTAAATAATTTTACTTTTACCGTGTCTTTTTGTGTTCTTACACTATAAGGTTAATAAAACTACTATAACAAGACAAAATAACCCCATGTTGTTTATTATTAATATATATCCTTATCTAAGTCATTTGGCCGAACCTTAGATTTTTAGGAATAAAATAACATCTAATAATATAATATTTGTTTTAAAAACTATTTTATGTCAATTTTAACACTATTTAGTAATGGATTTTTGTAAAACTCATGACAGATATATTTTCCTAAAAAAGATAATTAAATCAATACTAACATGTCATATTAACCTATAAAATTAGTGTAATTCATAAAAAGTCTCAAATTACATTTATTTGGGTATTTATAACATCAATTATGTCAATATTTCATTAATAAGATAACTACTGCATCATCTTTCTGTCATAAATAAATTAAATTATATAATGTCTAAAAATTACAAATAAAATACCATTATGTAGGATATCATTTTATCTTTTAATGAATATTTATAGTCGAATTTATCTTATGTATAACCCTATATTAAAAATGATTTTCTTATTAAACATTGATTTTAACTATTTTAACCCTTCTTTATATAAATTAATAATAAATGTCCTAATCTAATCCAAGTGGGCCTAAATGGCCATATTTTATTCATAAGGTTTTTTGGTCGAATTTAACTTATCCAATAGAATTAGGACATGTGTTAGGGTAATAATAATATCATTTCTACCCTTAATTACCCTATTTACTTTTAACCGTGGTAAAAAAAAGTAAAAAGTTACTATTCACCAAAAATTATTTTCATCTCATTGAACCACATTTTATATACTGACATCAACCGTGTCTCTAGGATTTTTGAAATTTCAATCGCAGAAGCGGTAAAATTATGTTTTATGAAAAATTCATTTTTTTAACTACCACTTAGTGGTTTCACAATTCATCAAAAAAATGAATGTTTCCAGAAAAATACCAAAAATTAATCCTAAGATATATTTGATATTATGAACTCAAAAATGATGTCTATTTTACCAAATTCAAAACATATCAGTTGAATTAATTAATTTAAAAATTAATTCCCGTCGTCAAAACAAATATCATTTTCTTAAGAGATAATAACTATCAAAATATTGAAACTTATTTATGTCTGGTTTAAATGTGAAATTACATCCAATGACCAACATTTTATTAAATTGTAAAAATATATTCTAAATATACATTGAAACCACTAAAATTAATAAATTATCACTATTAATTATTTCAATTAAAAAGTTTGTTTTTAATTAAAATTTAGTAATTTTAACTATTTATCAGAAAATGAAAGTTATCTGAAAAGTACTAAAATTTAGACCTAAGCTAATTTCGATAATCCGATTCCAAAAATGAAGTCTATTTTAAAAAATAAAATTTATAAAATTTCAAAAAGTGGTTATTACTATTCATCACAGCTAGTTTTAATAATATTTTTATAGTAAATCATTTTTTGGTGAAACTCGGTATTGCGTACTACACATGCTATTGAGGAAGATCGTGATTGCGTGTAATGCAAGGCAAGCCAGGGATGCGTGTTGTGCAAGATCCTTTTGGTGTAGCATACAACAGAAGACATTAATGAAATTAAAAAGAATATTTTTCATAAAATCTCAGGGTGTTACAGATGTGGATTACATAAATTTATGTTTTCAATCAAAAAGTACTTGTGCATAATGATTAATACCCCTGTCAGATAAATGGGCATGGAATTCCTTAAACAATGATTTTATCTTGGAAAATGGCGGTGCAATTTCAGCATCATAACGGCATGACATAATACATCATAAAAAATGATGTTGAGATAGAAAAGGGTGTCTCATAATATGTACATGAAATGGAAAGTAAGGGGATCATATAGGTATATGCCTCAATATAAGTACTGGAATATGGATTCAAAATACAAAAGAATCACTTGAATGTGAATGAGGCGAGATTAATTCCTTATGGAATTTTGGCATGGTAACAGGTGTACATGGGAGGTATTATTGAGAGGGAAAGCGGTATCTCATTATTAAAAGAATAAATAGGTATGTTTGGGGGATGTGAGAAATCATACCCAAACATTTGTAATTGAAAATAAACTGGAATAACAACTTAGTGAAAATTGGACAAAATGACAAAGGAAGAAATACCTTACATGGATGTGTGATCCCAAAGGCTAGGGAGGGGATTGAAAGAGGCTTCTTGGGATATTGGTGAGCCTTGGGAGGATCATAGAGATAAGAGGGCCGATGCTTGGATGAACTCCAAAGGCATTGAGTGAAGAGGATGTGGGAGATTGGGTGGGTTTATTTGGGAAAGGAAACAAAATTCTTTATTATTTAGATTTGGGACACCACACATTAAACCAGTTGAAACCACAAACCAACCCAGGGTTCTTGCCCATGGTTTTTTAAAATAGTAGTGGAAAAAAATATTATATATGGCCAATGGACAGACATCTTGAAAAAATAGGGTTTCTTATGGGGAGGTGAGTCACACTCTCATGGAAATCAATTTAAAAAGCTAAAATGTTTTATGAGTTTTGGTGGGTACACTAAAACATTTAAAAATTAATCAAAAAAACATAAACTCATATTATTTTAATTGTAAAACATATATTGTCCAAACATAATGTTTATAGTATTTTATTACATCACTATTTGGACTTTATGATGCCATAAAACACATCATATATTCAAATGATAATTAATTTTTCCCAAAAATTATACAATCATAAAAAATTATGAAAAATTCATCATTGGATAATTTTGACCTCGTGATTCAAAAAATAATATACATTTTATATAATATTTTTTTTATAAATATGATAATTTTAATTATTAAAATAAAAACTGATATTTATCGAATGATCATGGGTTTTGACAAAAACATATTTCATACCTTAATAAACATTACAACTGAATTCATAAAATTATATGATCAATTTTATTATAAAAAATGTAATTTAATAATAATAAGAATAATTTCTTAAAATATTATTTAAATCAAAAAATTCAATAATTTACCAAAACAGATTCCTTAGTTCATTATTAACTAAAAATATTATCTTCTCTTTAGAAACTATTTACAAAGTTACAATAATAAAATAATGTATATTCATTATTATACAAAAAAATAATGCACACAATCATTGTTCTATGGTCCTGTTACATAACCCCTTATAATACCCGTATAAGACTGAAGGGTAAGGTGTGCAATGGTGACCAACTCTTGATGTGGCTCAGATAACATCACTCGGGTGGTAATCTCTATCAACTTCTACTTCCCCCATTGGCAGTTCCGTTTGAACATAACATATTAAAGATCCACTTGGGCATGGTCTAGAGGTAAGCCCAATGACACCACCTCCTTTCTAAGATCTGGATAATGGGATTGCTATGGGGAAATTCTACTGGATGAGGCCATTTCATCCATTGTCCGAGTAAATTGGATTTGTTAAATCCCTATATTTATACTAATCATGTGATCACTAGTCAATGACAATATTTTCAATGATCCCAATAATAAATGGTATTTGGTAATCCAAAAACAAAAAATGTTCATATTTTATAAAACCATTTTACATAATAAGACATTTAATTAGATCCATATAAATTTTCAACAATGAATGATTGGGTTATTTCAATCATCCTCCTTAATAAATTTTGAGATAAAAAATTCTTTTTCCCACATTAAAATAGATGTTGTTACTCTACTTCATCACTTCCTCTGATTTCCACGTCGCTTCATAAAATGTGTTGTTTTTCCACAACACTCGGACAAGGGGCATTATCTTATTTCATAGACCTTTTTCACAACTATCTAAGATCTTCACTCGTTGTTCCCCGTACGAAGGATAATTCTTTACTTGTATTATCTCAGAAGAGAGTACATGTGAAGGTTCTTGTATGTACTTTTTTAAGAGGGATACATGAAAGACATCATGAACATTGGACATAATATATTGATGTTATTGTCGATAGTCCATATCCCCAAAATGATTGTGTATCTTGAATTGGCCGATGTACCTAGGACTTAATATCCATTTCATTCCCATCCTCGCAACCTTCTTCCATGGAGATATGCATAGAAATAACATGTCTCCAATATTGAGCCCCAGGTATCATCAACGGTTATCTTCATAACTTTTATATCTACTTTTGGTTGGCTTGATATAATGTTGAATGTTTTTTACTTTCTCCACCATTTCATCAACAATTTTCAGTCCTAGAAGATTACACTCACTGACTTCATCCCACCACACTGGTGTTCTTCACCTTTTCCCAAAATGGGCTTCATATGGTGCCATTCAGATGATCATGTGGAAACTATTATTGTAAGAGAATTCAACTAGTGGAATATGTTGGTCTTATCCTTTTTTGGTGTCTATAAAACATGATATTAACATATCCTCTAGTGCTTGAATAGTTCACACAGATTGACCATCAGTTTGAGGATGTTAGGCCATACTGATGTTCAGTTCAGTGGTGAGAGCATATTGGATACTTTTCCATAACTTTTAGGTGAATTTAAAATCACGATCAGATACAATAGATGTTCATATTGCATAAATCCTTACAAATTCTTTATTATAAATCTGTGAAAGTTGATCCAATAAGAAGTCCTCTCGAATCATGATAAAGTGAGACGTAATCCTAAGACAATTCATAATGAGTTATTAGCAATGTTTCCTCTAGATGTTTGTGGATGTCCTGTGACAATGTTCTTGGTAATGTTGTCCCAATTCCATGTTGGTATGGGTGGTGGATTCATCATCTCGTTAGACGGTTTCCTCTCAGCCATTACTAGAAAACATACCAAGAACATTGATGTATATTCAGCCATATACATTATCATATTGTCCAACCAAAAGTATTCTCGGAGATCCCGATACATCGTTGGCTCCTCAGGTGAATAGATAACGTTGTGCTATGTGAGTCCTTCAAAAGATCAATCTTCATATCTGGATCACATGGTACACATAATTGTGACCCAAATCCCACAATTCCATCATTGTCATCCACAAACTCTGAGGAGTTCCTATTTTTGATATCTCCCACCATTTTCAGAATTTTCACATCATTTATTTGAGTGTACATTATTTTCTCCATGAGGGAAAGTTGAGAAACCAGTTATGAAATAATTGATGATGATCCTTTATTTATGATTCCCATGTCTATCTTTATATAATTAAAGATGATTGCATACTTCTCATTTCTCATCAATGACAGAATTTATGGATCATTTCTTCTTAGAGCATATGCCACCTTGTTTTCTTTCCCAAAGTTGTAATGGATTGAGAGGTAAAAATTCATGATTAGGTCTAATCACATTTGATGGCGCATATTCAAATATTTCTATGTGAATATATACATTTATCTTTTTTTATCCATGTATATTTCACGCATCTCCCCAAAGTGGTAATACAGCAAAATTTTTAAAGCACATATCACTGCAGCCAACTCCAGATCATGTGTTGGATAATTCTTTTCATGAACCTTGAATTCCCTTGATGCATAGGCAATGACATTGTCATTCTACACCAACACACAACCCATGCCCTTCTTCAAAGCATCACAGAATACCACAAAAAGTTCTCCACTTTTTGTAATGTGAGTACTGGCGTAGTGATAAGCCTCCATTTCAACTCCTTGGTGTTTTTCCACATTCATCACTCCCTGAAAACTTTAATCTCATCCAAGTTTACTCAGAAAGAGGTCTGTAAAATCATGATAAATTTATCACATATTTCCGATAATATCTAGCTAACCCTAAGAATCTACGGATATCAATTACCAATGTTGGCCTCGACCATCCCTGAATTGCAGCTATCTTGGAGTGACAAACAAAAATTCTATTGCTTGTGATGATGTTTCACAAGAATGATATCTCATTAAAATAAAACTCATGATCATATTAATTTTCATAGAGCTTCACCATCCGCTACGTCTCTAGTACAATTCATAGATGCTCCTCATGGTCCTCCTTGGTTTTAGAGTAAATTAGAATATTATCTTTAAAGACTACCACATATTTTTCAAGGTAATCTCGAAGGACTCTATTCATAGAGTCCATATAAATTGTTGGAGAATTAGTGTGTTAGAAAGTAATTACTATTTGTTCATAATGACTGTATCTTGTACGAAAAAGATCCTTCAGGCTATCTTTTTTCTTTACACTTACTTGATAATATATCGACGGCTAGTCCACCATGGAGAATCATTGTGCTCCATATTGTTGATAGAATAAGTTGTCAATTCATATAAGAGAATAATTTTTCATTATTGTGATTTTTTTGAGCTCAAGATAAGAAATGAAATGGTGCATTGACCCATCCTTATTCATGTGGAATAGGACTGGTGCTGCCCATGGGGAAGCACTTGGGCGTATAAACCCTTTAATAAAATTCTCATGTAGTTATTTCTTTAGCTCTTCATTCTCCACAACAGCCATTATATACCGATTCTTGGATATTAAAAATTCCCCATGTATAAGGTCAATTGAGAATTCAACATCACTTATGAGAGGAAGACCATGAAATTCCCTAGGGAACACTTCAATGAATTACCTTGCAATAGGCATGTATTCAAGGATGGTTGATTCTTTAGACTCTAGCATCATAGCCTACGCATACTCATAGGTCATTAATATCCCATCTTGAGATGATGGTGCTAAAGAAGATTTATCTTCCTCCTTGCACTTGTATAGAATCAAGGATCGATTCTCCACATGGAGAGTGATTTCCCTCTCATGGTAATTTATGGTATCCATTTATAGGGAATGTCAATACATCCCAAGAATTACATCAAATTCCACCCGAGGGAGTATGAGGTGGTTCACCGGGACATTTAATCCACAAATTATGATAGGGGAGGAGTTATATTCATGGGATACAATGATTTATCAATTTTTCATACTCACTGACATCATTACTTCCATGATTTTCTCTGGTGTTGGGATTGTTCTACTAAATATTCAGGATACAAAAGAATTCATAGAACCAGAATAAAAATGTACATTATTTATAGTTGAGTGAATAACTAGTGAACTCTTCACCACTTTATTGTCAGGGTTCACTTCAGTGGTGGTGAGGGAAAAAGCTCACCCTTCTTAGATTAGAGGTTGTTGGTTGCTTCTGAAAACCCATGGCTTATGGAATTGAATTGCAAGAGGCCATTGTTTTTTGCATTTGAAACAACAAACAATGTGTTGATAGATGAATAGAGTGTTCCTATCCTATGTTGGATCCCATTGTTTTTATTTTAGGTAGTTAACGGCTTGGTGTCCTTCTCTTCCACACCTAACATATTTCATTGTCCGATTCATGCATTTTATGTTGCTCTTATTTCCTCACCTTTGTCATGTGTGGTGTTGTATTTTATTAGTACTGTTGGACTTATCCATAGGACTTAAAATTTTAATTCCACCTTAGTCTTCTTATTACCATAATACCACTAAGACTCTCTAATCTACATCATTACATTGAGGGAACATCTGAAAATATCCTCATAGATGTCGAAGTCAAGGATCGCTAGGGATTTCCGTAGGCTAGGTTTCATCCCCCCAAAGAAGCGGTCAACATTACATTCGAGGTTAATGACAAAGTTGGAGGCATATTGTGAATGCCTTGTGAAGTTTTAAATGTACACTCAGATGAATTCGTAATCTTTTTTTCTATAGGGCAATGAAATTCCATTACATCTTAAGTAGTGTGCGAGGAAAATATTTATCAAAAAATATTTTCTGGAAATCCATCTATTCTAACCCCTTGATCTATTCCACAGGCTTCTAATTGTTTATCAATGTACACCATTGATTTTATTCACCATCTATATGATAAGAAGCCATAAAAACCTAATATTGTTTTGGAACATTGAAGGATTGAAAGGATCTTTTCAAAGGAGTTGATCCATTGTTTAACAATTGTTGGATCAGTTGATCCATTAAAAGTAGGGGCTTCTGTCTCATGCAGATCTCGATAGAGAAATGTTCCTTGGGGGGGGGGGGGGGTTGAACATTCTTTATGAACCTTTGTTTCTATTAAAATCATTAGATAATTGAGATAGTATCATGAAAAATTTCATGATCCCTTCTCCCATTGGATTGGACATCTCAATAGAATATTTTTTACATTGATTTTCACATCGGGTTTTATCCTGAGTCAACCTATTAATGACCATTGGCTTCAATAAAAGGGATGTTAGGGGTAAAACATAAAGGGAAATCCAAGGAAAAAATGAATGAATTATAAATAACTTTTATTTCATTAACTTATGAATTAACAGGATTCCATCTATGTTATCCATATTTTAGATTTAGTATATATTCTTAGGGGGATTTTTTTAATTCCCTTAATAATGCTTCATAGTAAGATTTTGAATTTTCCAATGCATATAACCTATGAGTGTCATAAACCTGAGTTTAGAAAGGCTTGTTTTATGTACTAGGATACCCGAGGTCAAGCCCATGACTCATTGTTAGAACATTCACTACTAGGTACATATGTGCCAATGCTGCCTCTATTTGCTCATATCTAGATAGAGATGTATTTTCCTGATAAACCTCATACTCAATACTCACCAAAATTTTTGGGATGTTTTTATTTTAATTTGTCTTATCCCTAAATATTTCACTAGTTTTTTCTAATCATAATCTGAAAATTAACTGAACCTATCCTCTCATACCAACTATAACAACATTTCTTTAATTTCACAATTAAACATAATGTATTACATAATATTTCACATAATAAAACATAGAAGATCGAGATGGATAGTGTCTTTGTGTGTTAGTATCATTACATGACAACATAAAACATGAAATATAATATATTTATTGAAAACTTCCTTTACATGACCAAAACATTCCTTCGTACTTAACATTGCATGGGATAACCTGAGGACAAACATACGAA
The DNA here is from genome assembly GCA_963277665.1 of Viscum album. NCBI lineage: Eukaryota > Viridiplantae > Streptophyta > Magnoliopsida > Santalales > Viscaceae > Viscum > Viscum album. The sequence goes on along the minus strand of OY728134.1, from coordinate 353,252,196 downwards.
AGGGGTGAAAAATAAATCCCAGTAAGGGAATAAACATGGATTATCATGAGGAATACAAAACATGTTAGAGAATATACATATCAATGAAGCACAAGGGAAACATGAACATAAATTCATGACAAGGCATGATAATTATAACATAGAGATGTGTTAACAACACTTAATAATGAATTAGCATGAGCCATGGCTCACTACACATGGGGAATGAGTAAACCCTCATTGCACATGAAGCATGTGTAAAACCTCATCGCACTTGAATTATCATGATTCAAAACCCATTTAAAATGATGGATCCTGATAGTATACATTACCAAATTCATTGGAGTGCTATTAGGGCCCACCCTTAATAATCATTTAATTTAATGTATAATTGTTCCACATCGATCAAAAAAACGGATTCAATAACATCAAAATTCATTCCACAAATAAGATATGTGGAATAAATAAATGTATTTACTAAATCAAAAAGTATATGTGCATGTAGTTTAACACCCTTGATTGATAAATGGTCATGGTATTCAATACACAATGATTTTGTCTTGGGAAATGGCGGTGCAATTTCGACCTCAAAATGGTGTTACAAAAGACATCATAAAAAAGGATGACGAGAGAAAAAAGAGTGTGTCCTCAAATGTACATGAAATGCAAAGTAATGTGGTCATATAGATACATGTATCAACATAATTAATGGAATTTGGATTCATAATACCAAATAATCACATGAATGTAAATGAGAAGAGATAAAATCCTTACGGAATTTCGGGATGGTAACGGCTGTACATGGGAAGTATTTTTGGGAGATAAATGGGTCTTTCATCATTAAAAATTAATAGATAATTATGGGGGAGGTTCTAAATATTTCCCCAAAATTTGTAATTTAATATATTAGGGAATGAAAACTAAATGAAAATAGGTAAAAAATGAGAAAGGCAGAAATCTCTTACTAGGATGTGTGGTCCCAAAAAGCATGGGAGGGGCTTGAGAGACGATTCATGAGAGGTTGGGGCTCCTTGAGAGGATTCTATAGACAAGAGGGTAGATGTTTGGATGAACTCAAATATATTTGAGTTATGAGTAAGTGAGATCATTGGTAGGTTTATATAGCAACAGAGAGATAATTCTTTATTATTTATGTTTGGGACACCCAAAATTAAATTAGTCAATAACGAAAACCAGCCAATGGGTTTTTCATGTGGTTATTTGAAAAGGGTAGTGGAAAAAAATATTACATATGTAAAATGTAATAAAATATTAATGTAATAGGTTTTTTTAGGTGGAGGTCTGTCACACTCTCTAGGAAATCAATTCATAAAGGTAAAATGTTTTATAAGTCTTGGAAGGTCCACTAATGATTTTTAAAGTAAATAAAAAAACAAAAATCACATCATTTTAATTGTAAAACATATATTTTCTAAAAATAATGTTTATATTATCTTATTACATCACTATTGTGTCTTTAAGATGTCATAAAATAAATTATATATTCAAAAAGTATTTCATTTTTACCCAAAAATTCAACAATCCTAGAAAATTAAGAAAAATTAACCATTGGATAATTTTGATATCCTAATTCCAAAAATAAAATTAAATTTTTCTAAATAATTTTCTAAATATTATAATTATAACTTTTAAAATGAAAACCAATATTTATCGAACTATCATTGGTTTTGAAATAAAATTACTTTCAAACCTTAATAAATATAATAATGGAATTCCAAAAATTTTACGATAATTAATATTGAATAAAACATTATTGAATAATAATAATAATATTTTTTAGATTATTATTTAATTAAAATATTCTATTAATTTACCAACTATAATCTTTAGTTTAATATTAACTATAAATGGTATCTTTTCATTAAAAACTATTTACAATGTAGCAATAATAAAATTAAGGTATATTATTTATTATATACCAAAATAATGCACATAATCATAGTGATAAGGTCTTGATACATAACCCCTTATAACACTAGGAAAATATCGAACGGTAAGGTGTGTGGTGGTGACAAACTCTTGGAGTGTCTTGAATAACATCCATCAGGTGGTAATCTCAATCAACTTCCACTTCTCTTATAGGAGGCTCTGTTCGAGCTTAATGTGTCGAATCTAGGATTGGTCATGGTTGAGAGGGAAGCGCAATGATTCCACCTCCTTTTTTATCTTTGAAAAACGGGCTTCGTACGGGGAAAGCCTACTGGATGAGGCCATCACTTCCTTTGTCTTTGTAAATTGGGTTTGTTAACACCCTATATTTATACGAATCATGTGATCACTGTTCAACGACTATATTAGTAATAGTTACAATTATTTATGGTATTTGGAAATACAAAAACAAAAAAGTTCATATTTTATATATCTATTTTACAAAATAAGACATTCAATTAGATCAAGGGGAGTTTTCAATAATAAATGTTAGGGTCATTTCACAAGTACTGTTGAAGGGAGTACACAATGTGTCCCAAGAGGTACACAACATATCCAACTATCCCACGTTCTGCCCATGTGGAAGAGCGTCACATGGAATATATTATCTATATAAATTACATGTAAAAGGATATACAGTATGATTACAGACACATGGTACCCTTCCCATGTATATTGTAAATGGCGGCCTATAGAATCAATGTTAATGTACCGTTCCATGTACACTAATCCGGATCCGGTTGGGAGTACACGGTGTCCCTGTGCCCATGCACTCCAACCACTATCCATGTACTCTAGAGAGTACATGATGAGTTAAATGAGGAGGGTCACACTCCATGTGATATGGGTCACATGTTTGGTGGTCCTTATCTTCCTCCCAAAACCCTAGACACCGTTGAAGGGGTCCCACGAGTTGTGTAATCTTGGATTACTAGCTTTGTTCATTTGGGTTATTCTGATATCCTATAACATCCACTAGACAACTCGATCGATCCTATGACCTCCTATCCAATGACCACAATGTCATGAAACTCTAGATCTTACCCTTTTGTAAATTCAATCATTTAATCAACATGTTTCATCACCATATTTGATTGAAAAATGGATTCAATCGGCATTCTTCATGTGGTGATGAAGAATAATGATGAATGTGAAATCATGAATCATACATCATCTGAATCACTCATTATGAATCATCACACCAACATCATGTCATACAGATCTGAGATCAAGTAAATCGAATCATTGGGCCATGAAATAGGTGTGTGAAAATCAAATGGTTTGGAATAGCCAATATTATTTCTAAACGAAGCACGCCCATGGTGTGTAGTGGAACTGGGGGAGAGAAGCATAAGAAAAAACAAGAGGAACGAACATCGAACATTTTTTTGATTATCATTGTTCAATTAATTTATAATGTAAATTGAATCCATCCAAAAATAAATCACAAGAATTCCTCCTACTAAATCCCTGAAAAATAATTCCATCCACCAAGTCTGTCAATCTGTAAATCAATACTATTGTCGATTAATATTCATCTATCAAATAAATTATTAACGATGAAGAAATAGAAATAAACAAAATCCTTACCTAGATTTTTTAACAATAATTATGAATTAATTCAACCTTGTAATATTTGGAATGATATGTTGATTCCAAAGTTTTTTTGATCGTCGATCAATGATCCTCCACTGTTATCCTAAGATATTATCCTCAAAGATCTATCGATCAGATCTCTAATGTTTCAAGGGTTATGCAGCAAACCCTTAAAATCATCCATAACAATAAACATAAAAAAATATTGTTTCTGGGTTACTTCAAATAAAATAAAATAATTTCATTATATTATTTTATTCATATCCAAATATGTGTCGAATTATCACCAAATGACCCACACTGACTAATTTCAAGTCACTAAAAAGGTTAAACCACTATTATGAAATCAACAGATCCCTAGATTTCTAATTTGGACACACCTATTCAGATTTTATTACACAATTTTGGAAAAACATTGTGCACTTGATATTTAATATATTTAAAATATTTCTAATTTTTATTCTAGGAACACTACGCCCAGAATAGCACATCGACTTGACAATTGGTTTTGAAAACAATACATATAATATTTAATAATAAATCACAGAAAATATGAGACATCAAATTCTCCCCATCATAGGTATTTTCATCCTAAAAATTGATTAAATACTCAGAGTCATGGGGGTACTGGGTTCCCATTTGGGTCTTCCACTCCAATGTCATTTCATGAAGGTTCTTATGTGCCACAAAACATGCACAAGGGGAATCTAAATCCAATGGATTATACTCCCTTTATCATCCTCAACCTCCATTGATTATTCTACAAAACGTATCTTTATACTTGATGTCCATCTCTCCGTTGTCGATAACATTCAATTGTTCAAGAACATACCTCATCTGCAACAAAACATGGATGATGTAGTATACCCAGTCTAACTACAGATGTAGATCTATGTGGTAGGTCACTTACCTTACTCTACATAATTTATTTAAAGGGATGATCAAGCATTGAGAAATATTTCTGACTCAAAAAAATGAATAATCAAAATTGAATTGAAGCTTGTAGGACCACATGGTCTCCTTCCACGAACTCTAAAAGCCTCCATATCCTATCACCATAAAACTTCTGACAGATTTGTGTGGTCTTAATCAGATCCTACGTGATATGAACCTTTTATGTAGTATCTCACACCAACCCTAGGCCCACAAGTGTCGACTCACCATGATCAGTTCAACAAAGTGGTGACCTGGAAGGTCTCTAAAAGATAGGATATATTGGTTCCATACAAATAGTGGAATGGTAAATTCTTTTGTATGAAAACTACACTAGTGGTAAGTGATCCACCTATCTATAACCAATGTCCAACATGCATTCCCACATCATTTCCTCATAGAAATGAATGGTCGACTCTATCTGGAGATCAGTTGGGGGGTACATTATGCTAAAGCATACCAGGGTCCCAAATGCCTCCTGATATCCCTTACACAACAAGGATGTAAATATTTTCTCATGATCAAACAAATTTTCAATTTAACCCCATGGATTATCACTGTATCATGTATGAAGAGACATCCCACCCTCTCTAACAAACTCTAATCCTGAATTTAATAGAATTGGGACAATATGGTGAGTCATTGTATAATAACCCATTTGGAATCGTATCCCCTAGATGTTCATGGAATGACCATTATGATGTCCTTGGATATCCCATCATACTTCCACACTGGCCCCTCAAGGGATTTGGTTAAATATGGTAGAACTTGTTGCTTAGCCTTCACATTCATTCATGTATCGCTTGATGATACAATCGTTTCAAATTGATTATTCATTCCTAGACACCAAAACTAATGTTGGAGGTCTTGTTACATCTAAGAAACACCTAGATGTTCTTAAAAGTGGTATGTATAAAACCCATGTAACACCTCCTCCCATAATTCCAAAGTTACAAATTTCCATCCTTGGAAAAGGATAACATCCTATGAACCTTTTGAATATCCATTGGGAGGATGTAGACGGAATATCGGAGTACATAAGTTCTCATAGTTGATATCTCTACATTGAAAATCCCTGAAATTTTTTAGAAGAGGTTGTGTAAACACCATCGACTGAAAATATAATGTATTATCCCTATCCACAAAGAACAACCTCAACAAGGTTAACATGTCTAATTCCTTGTCCCACAACTGAGAACAATATCATTTACTATGAAATTCCGCCACCAGGTTCCCCTTCCCATGATTATAGAATATGTCAATGTCAATGTCTTGGTGGAACCCCTTCAATTTCCTCTATCTCATGTTATGATATTTATCAGAGAATATATACTTGGGACACTTATGTTCAATGTATAAAATAAACTTCTCACCCATCAGGTAGTGTAACCACATCATCAATGAGAAAACTAATGCCACTAGATCAAGTCATGGTATTCATATTTCTTTTGTTGTGTTATTAAATAGAGCGATCCATATGTAAAAACTAAATTTCGATTAAATAAAGGAAAAAAAATTATGGGACCTAATGTATCAAAGAAAACTACATTCTCCACACCCTCCTCTAGTAAACTCAAGATTGCAGTACACGTCAATCTCTTCCTCGTCTTATGAAAGCCATACTGGAAAAATATTCTTCCATTCGAAAGGCTTACCATTCCTGGTCAAGGATTCTAATCATGATTCCACTCAATATAAGTTTGGTAAAAACCTCTGATAGTACCCAACCAATTGATGAAATATTTTTAGCTCAATATTAATTTCTGGTGGCTCCCAAGCAAGAAATTCCCCAAAATTCAGTAGATCCTCTTCAACTTCGGCCTTTGATATGATATGTCCTAGAAAATAGATATCATGAATCTAAAAATGACCCTTGGATTGATTTATACAATGCCAGTTCTCTTTCAGTGTGTCTAGGACCATTCTCAAGTGTCTAGCATGATCACCCTTAGACACCGATTACAATAGGATTTCATTGATGATGACTACCAAGAACCAGTATTATAATGATTTAATTACCATGTTCATGACTCCCATGAAAACTAATAGATCATTTTTCACACCAAAAGAAATCACCAAGTAGTCATAGTGATTGTACTGACATCTGATGATCGTCTTCGTTATATCCTCATCTCATTATCATAGAATGTGATAACATGATATGAAGAAAATCATTGAGAACCGACTCACCCCTCTCAATAGATCATATAGATTTCCAATTATTGGAAGGGGTTACTTGTTTTTAATGGTCACCTAGTTTAGTAATCGTTAATACACACCTATCAAAATGCTCCCATACACCTTTTTGAAAGCAATTCTAGTGATATACAAGGGGTTATACTGGGTCTCATAAAGCCCTTCTCCTGCATGTCCTCCAACAACATCCTTGGATCTCAATGCTCTATTGGAGACATTCGATATTCTGGTTTAGATATCAGTGTCATCATATGATATATATAGATATTGATATCTACCTATCAATAGGGATGTAAACAGGATATGTCCCATTGAATGATGTCCTCATACTCTGTCACCACAAAAGAAAACTGATATTCAAAAGTATCCACTACCCCCAAAGTCATGATGAATAATATGTGAGTTATAAACTAAACTCTCATATTTCTAATCTCATACATCTCCTCCAAGAATTCATTTTTACCAACAATGGAAAAACTCATTCTACTACTATGAAAATGCCATATCCATTTCCTAAAATATTCTGTCTAGGCGTGAATTTTAGATATCCATTCCATACCTAGAATGACGTTGTAAGGTATCATTGTTGTAAAGAAATAGATCCCACACAAAAATATCACCACCAAGAATTATGTAAGACTTTCAGCACATGTGTGAATTCCCTCAGTCACCACAACTTAGCGTCTCCAACTGTAAGGTCCAAGTCAAAAGAACAAACAAAAAATCTATGTTTCGAACCCCTGATGTAGAAAGTAAGGACTGTTTAGAACCTGTGTCAATAAATACTATATCTAAAGTAGAAAATACATAGATCATGCATCATATCATTCCATGATTCTCAGCTCCATAGTCCTTTATTGTTTGTAGCTAGCCTTATCATTTCCGACCAGTTCTCTAATCTTGGATAGACCACCTTGGGTTGGTGGTGGTAATACATTTAACCTCTGGCAACCTCATACTACCATAATGGCCCATCCTCTATGTCTGACGCCCTATGGATGACCCTACTCCTCCCTATATTTATGTATCACCAGTCCCATGAACATCTCCTGATCATCACTATGACTGTTCAGGAAATCTCATTCCTTATGTCCCCGACCATCACAAGAGAAACACCGCATATCACTTTTCGAATTTGATCTACCCTAAGAGCCCTCCAGTTTTGACCCTTATTCCTGGAATTACATCCAAAAGAGTCTGTCCCACATGGATCAATATGACGATTATTAGATACCTACATCCAAGGTCTCAAATACTGCTATCCCATATCTATATCCCACTAGTTGTTTATATTATTCCCAAAATATTTCTACCAACAATGCTCACTCCAACACTAATGTATTGGTTGAAATTATAAGAGTTACCACAAATTCCCTGATGTTCGGATGCATGCCTAACTAAAATTTTTGAGCCTAGATAAAATTGTATTATCCCAAATACAATGAGTAATTTAAGTGATCAGAAAACCTCACTGAATACTCCACTATAGTCAGACTACCCTACTACAAATAAACGATCTCCTGTATGAAAAACGATCAAAACATGGCTGGATAGAAATCCTCTTTAAAAAGACACTGAAAATATATCCTAGAGAGACTATATCATCATGTGACTAAGTAACCGAGATCCACCATCGACCTACACAGACTTATAGAAGACTCATTAAAAGGGATACCATCTGATCGAAATGTGTCCTCAGAAGTTGAAAAATTAAAGTGACTATATCTAGCCAATCCTCATCCACATGGGGGATGGATCACCCTGAAACCTGGGTGGTCACTACATCTGAATCTTGGGTAACGAAACCAGCCTATATGCATCCTCAGCTGGTAGTGTTGGTGCTAGATGCTACTCAACAGGTGAGGGTATATCTAGTAAACCACATGGAGGTTCTATCATTATGGGAATCCACAATACCAATTTATTGCCACTAAGTAGATCATCCTCAGGATCATGTTGTGGAATCCTCACTAAATGTATACACGGAGGAATCCAGAAATAAAAAGAGACTAACCATAGTCAATTATTATATATATAGAGTTGACTCAAGAAGTACATGGAAAAGAAAATTATTGCAATATGATGCATGTACCCGAAAATTCCCCTTGAACCGAACGTTTAAATGTACTGAATTGAATGTAAGTTGATCGGAGTCTTGGTGTATGGATATAACAACCATGACACTACCACTAAAATCCCTATCCAGAAATCTGAACAAAAAAAAACTTTTTACCCAAACCAATCTCACAGAATCCATGCACTATGGTAGAACAAACCTCCTTTGATAGAACTTTGTCACAACACGACCTGCTGATGTCTGACCCGTGGCTACCCCAAACCTGTATCTAATAGGAAAGGGGCTCATGACCAGCACTGAGTAGTAATATACCACAAATGAGAGGCATTATAATAAAGTACCTACACACACCCACATCTCCAAGACCATAAATATTTGTATATAAAACAACTAAAATAGTGCATGCATGAATCATAGATCCCAGAACAGAGTATGAAAAAAATGTTCTGAAAATAAAAAAGGGACAAAAATAAGCCCAAAAAAACTGTAAAGAATCTATCCTTCTCCAATGGTATGGAAAAAATCAGAAGTATGATATCTGTAAAAACCTCGGTTTTTCAAGCTCTATCTTGGATCCACCCACTCCCTTTATTCCTAAAACATTGTCAAAATGGCATTTGTCTGCACAAGACACGACACGTGTGGGAAAATCCGATGTAGGGGTGACTTTAACAATACATCGAAGGGAAACCCAAAAACAATAATCATGAATCTCAATGTGTATTCAGATCAATACATGTTATAATAATAATGTATAATAGAAAAAACCATATATATTTATGAAATACACAACTCTATATGGTGGTCTTAACAAACGATCAGCCATATGATTCTACTCAAAGCAACACTCATTATGGGAGAACTCTCTCCATAAGTTGTTCTATGATCCAAGACCTCGGACAACGAGCTATTGCTCAGTGGGCCCCACCCAAATAAGGTGTACAAGTCTAAGAAGTCTCATATGAACAGAGAGGGTGTCATACCCCGAACCGTTTGGGTCTAACCATGAACCCAATATGGATCCACATGCTACATATGTGATCATAAATCATTGATTCAAACAACCCTACATATGTTGTATTTTAGATAGAAACTTTACACCCTACTCTGGGAGGTCAGAAAGATTCCACAAACTACAACTAGGTAACTATGGATGGTAATGAATTTCACTCAAATCTCAAAGTGGGACACCACCACTCCATTTGAGACTAGACCTCTAGGGGGGATCATAATACAGTGATGTGGATGTAATGCCACACTTTATCCTTTAGGAGAAAGTAAAAATGGATGGTAATCATCCTATACAAGTCTATACTAAGAAAATTAATATCCTTAAGAACTCTTGAAAGGAGTACATGGTGTGTCTCATGGGGTACATAACATGTCCAACTATCTTAAGTTCTGCATGTGTGGTAGATCCTCACGTGGAATGTAGTCTTAATATACATGGAATGTAGAACGATATATATGGTGGGTATAGAAAAATGTTATCCCATCCTTGTCTCATGGCCATGTCTGTGTACTAAAGTTGTGTCTATTTACCAGTTTAGTGTACAAAATGTCGTGTTTTTGTGGGAGTACACAGTGTTTCCATGCATGTGTACTCCAACCCATGTCCTTGTACTCTCCAGAGTATATAGCAAGTCATCTGGGAAGGGTCACATGCCATGTCACATGGGTCACATGCTGTTTGATTCTTATCATCCTTCGAAAACCCTACTCGCCACTAAAGGGTCCACACACACAATGTAATCCAAGATAACATGACGTGTTCTACGTGATTATCCAGAAATCTAATATTGTCCACTACATGCCTCGTCCAATCCATTGGCCTCCGATATGTCGACCGACATGATTCCAATCTCGGTATATAACATCTTGTTTCCATTAAAACACCTAGTAAACAAGTTTCATCATCATATTTATGAGAAAAATGATTCGAATCAATGTTATTTGTTCTTTGAAGAAGAGAACCTATGAATGCAAAATTGGGTATCATCTGTCATTCAAATCATTCCATCCCCATTATAACACTTCCATTCTATCGTATTGATCTCAGATATAAAAAATAGGCTCATTGTGCTAGGAAAATAGTGAATAACGCTTGATTGGTTGGGTATATTCAAACCCCTGGGAAAATTAAGAATGTTCAGGGTGAGTCTTGGAACCAGAGGAGAGAAGCAAAAGAAAAAATGAGAGGAACAAACCATGATAGATGTTTCTGCAAATATTGGATTGTAACTTTTAGAAATCCAATCACCCCATCAATAATGACATCCCAATAACTCCTCCCTCTAAATATATACGAATTAATCCCATCATGAAAGGAAATCAATCTAAAAATTAATCCATTCATCAATTTCTTTTTTTAATAATAGGAATTAAGAATGGGGAAGAAATCCAAATAAAACACATACCCTACATCACTAGATTCGATAAATGATGATTAATGAATGTATTATCTTAGTCCATGGTAACATCCACTGATTCCGATGTTTTTTGACCATCAATCCACAATCTTCCACAATTCTTCAAAGAGATAATCATCAATGCTCTCTCCAGCTACTCTTCAATGTTTCCATAATTATACGGCTAGCCTATGAAATATTCTATAATAATATATTTTTATATTTTTAGTCATTTAATTATAAAAAATGTAATTAAATAAAGTCATTAAATTATTTTATTCATTTCATCACTCATAATGACTTTCCCTCAAATGATCTGCACTGACTTTAGTCAAGTCATAATGTCTAGGGTGAAACCGCCATTTTGAACTCAATGGTACCCTACGATTTTTATTGGGGAACCCATTTATAAATTATTCAACTATTTGAAGATAAATATATGTGTTTGCTATTTAATATATTTTATATATTTCTAATAATTATTTTGGGCATATCGGGCCTCAGAATAGTACGTCGTCTCAGCGCCTGATCTCAAAAACAATCCATATAATGTATATATGTAAGGAAAAAAAATGATACCATTAATAAATGCCCAAAAGAAACCATATGGTGTCTTATAAAGACAAAGGAGAGTAGCTGGCCCCTAGGAACTACTGAATCAATGAATGTGAGAGACTAACATCTAGTCAACGAGACCAGTATATGACAAATATCTTCTAACAATTGTTTTTAGGGATGGATATAAAAAATATCTCTAAATGATTCATCTTTTTAGTGGTTTTAGAAATCCATCATGAAATGATTTTTTTAATTTTGTTTCTAATATTGGATTGATTATTTATTTCAAGGATCTTTTAATTGTCAATTATTAGCTAAATATTTAATTTTGAGTGTATATATATATATATATATATATATATTTATTACCCTACCTCATGACCATAAAAATTTATTTTAATTAACAATAAAAAATAATAGAAAATGAATAATTTATATATATATTATTATTTACTAATAATTAATAATAAGTAATTTGTATTTAATAATAATTATTTAATTATTTGTAATAAATTACAAAATTATTGAAATAATTAATTAATAATCATTCTTTATTAACTACTAAATGTATCTTATCAATAACTAAATAAATAGAAATTAAAATTACTTATAATTAGTAACTATTAACATTAAAATTATAATATTAGTATTAGAAATAGAAATTTTCAATTTATAATCAAAAAATAAATACATGTAAATATATACATGGATATAAATATATAAATGTATATATATACATGAAAATATACAATTAGATATAAAATATATGATTACATAAATAAAACATGAGTATATATATGTATGCCAAATGAAATAAGGTCATTAAACATGATGAGTATGTATTCTAAAAAAACAAACTACCCAATCTCAATAAAAGGAGTAAAATATTATTCCATTTCTGATATAAAATTCATTATACTAGTTATGTCATCAAACAAGGTAATAATTATACAAAAGATTAATTTCTTTTTGAAGATGTCTGATAATATATTACTTATTAAAGATACGTGTGGTCATCACATTGATGGAGTTGAGGTATTCCTTAAAATTAACCCATAACGACGTCAATGTCTACAAAATTTACAACTCTGAGATCTATATATCAAACACAATATAGGAAGAGTCACATTGTATTAATAAATTACTCATCTCTTTTATTTTGATAATTTAACTTCCATGATAACACCATGTATTTCAACCTCCAATGCATAGGTAAATCCACTGTATTCATATATATAAATATATATATGTAATTTTATACCATTATAATTTTGGAATAATATAATTTTATATATTATATATATTTATTTTTATATGTAAATATATGTATCACACCTATCGTAGGGAATGGAAAAAAGAAATTAAATTTCTTAATGCTGCACAGAGGCTGACAAAGATCATCTCGCTTGAGGATCGTTGTAGTTGGTTCAATAACTGCTTCTAGTTCACCAATTATAGTTATTTTTTGTTTTTTTAATTATCAATGAAAATAATTGTTTCGGTTTTTTGGTAAATATAAAATTAAAATAATGCACTGAATATTGAAATCTAAATTAATTTGTAGACAATGTGTATATTAGAAGGAAGGGTATTGGTCCAAGGTTCTATAACGTGGGTTCATTCACTATTTATATTTTTTTAAAATTATTTTTTATTAATTTTTTAATGAATACTCATTATCAAATTAATTTCCATTCAATTTTTAGTGTGTGCTTTTAGTATTTATTTGGAATGACGAATGAATCCACTAAAACTTGTTAAACAGGATTACACCTTGACCAATAATGTAATTACTAAGATACACAAATCCACAATATGTCGTTTTATCCCTTTTGGCAACCCTAACTCCATCGTATGATGGGTTTTACAAGGATAAGGGATGGAAAAATAATTAATCAAAGAAAATAAATGTAATTGAAAATAATGTGGTGGTTGATGACTGCCACACATGTGAAATAATCTCACATCCACTATAAATAGAATAAAAACAACTTGAATTTAATCACAATAACAAAGAACGCCTCCAAAACATCCATATGTATAACCCATAGGTTATTCAATTTCCATATAAAATTAAAAATATATCAAAGAGGAACATATAGGAGTGAAATATTGAGGTAAATATTGTAATAGGAAAGGGAGTTGAAAAATAAAAGGGATAAATATTATTAAGAATATGAACGTCTTACAAGGGAAAAACTAAATAATGAAGAAGAAAAAACCCAAAATATTGAAATGATGTCCAAAACATCTTCCAATGACAGATATTCTCCCTAATACACTTATATAATCTTATTTATTGCCATGTAAGAGTCAAAAAAGGTTTAATAACATAACATTTAATGAGTTTCAGGTTATAATGGGTCATCAACAGTTGAAAATTTGACCCCATAGCGTTTCTTCCAAAGTATACCTATCGTACCAACGTAGTTTTACTGAATCATTGAATGTAGTCTATGGAAATGTTGTTTAGAAATATTTCGTTAATTTGACTTCCATATTTGAACTTAATACTACAAATATTAAAGATATTATAGCCAAATTACTCCATTATTTTATTTATTTTGATAATTGTTGAATTCTTCCATCAATGTATAACATCAAATGGTCCCATTAGTGAGTAGAATACTCCATTAAATTCATATGAAGAATTTACGTATGTGTCATATTTTAAATTAATTTTTAATCACCTCAATTTTGGGTGTGTACTTTTATTTATGCCTCATATCCTAGGGTGGGGTCCACCATGTCTCCCCCAACAATATGTCATCATGATTGACTTTTTTAGGCCTCAAGGTGTTCAAATAATCATCAGTACATAAGAAAACGTTGAAGAAAACAAATCAAGGAATCCTAAAAAAATAATCACTCAAAATTTAAATAATAATTTAACGGTTATTCCAAAAATAAGAAAGCTAAAAAAATCTACTAATATTCTAGAATTATCCATTATTTATATATTACCTAAAAACACTACATTAATCCTAAATTATTGAAAAGTAATCTCAAATTGATAAATTTATAGGGTTTAAATAATTAAAATACATATAAAAAATGAGGAAATAATTAGATCTATTAATTTCCCCACACTTAAAATATGCATTTACTCAAGCTTGAAATCTCAAAAATAAATTTAAAAGGGAGCTAATGTTACCAATATTCAAATTCCAATGCAATAAAATAAAAAATCATGCAATGTAAAATAAAATATTCATATTCTGCATAAAATATCTAATTATTTTCCAATTTTCAAATAAAAGGAAAAAATTATATAATTTTCAATTCCTATTTTCAAAAAGTGAAACATCTGATTTCATTCATTCAACCTCCTTATTTTATTTTTAGTAAACATACCAAATCACAATCTACCACTATTTTGAATATTTTCACTATACGATCATGATAGAATTTATGTAGGTTTGTGTACATGTACTAAGAACATTCTCATTATCCATATGTTTATAATGGAACTAAAATATCAAAGTTGTAAATAAAAAATTCACATAAAATCGTGAGGGGATTTATTATAAAGGGTATAATTAATCTAAGGGTTATGTTTGGTAGGAATAGATGTTTGAAAATTAAGGATTCATGAAGAGTTTAATCTTTTATGTATAATGAATTACATCAAAAATAAATGTGTGATTGAATTCTAATCTTGAAAATTGCAAATCTCATTTCCCAAAAACGCTGTGAGAAGGTCCAGAATAATGACTGTATAATGAATGATGTTCACCTTCTAGAATTTTTTTTCTACTTTATAATTTTTTTCAAAGTATATTTTATTATCTAATGTTATGATAAGAAAAATCCTCACATCCACCATCTAACCACATATGATAAAAATAATTTTTCCAGTGATGGTGATTTTTTATTCTTCTATGTCACAACCCATTATTATAATTTTTATTAATAGTATGTTTTTAAGAAGAGGAAAAATTAAGTGCATTAAATGAATCAAAACCATTCATTCCAATAATATAAACCCACACACTTTTTCAATAAAATTTATTTCATACCTTCCACTATGACACTCTTAAACCCCACACTTCAATTTTAATATATCATGAAGAATACTATGATTAGGGTAGGAATATAAGAAAATGGATTCAAACATAGAGAATCCCTATAAAGGCCATTCATTGTTTCTATGGGCTAAAGAAGGATTGATGTAAAAGTGTTATTTTAAATATATTTAGTTTATGAAAAGATGCCTCAATCATTTTAAATATGTTTTTGTACAGTCATATCTTTGATAAGTTCTTATTCAAGTTATAGTAGGTGGACTTTCAGAAGATCACTCATGAAATACACTGAAGAATAAAATTGGAAGTATTTTTCCTAGGAATCCCCACGGGAATGGTAATTATAACATTAGTAAATAAATAATGTAATTATTAATTATAACGAATCAATTCAGATCATTTTTATAAATTAAAATAATGAAAAATTAGCGAGAAATATCATTTCCAAGAATAAATTAATTCTAAATGTTTTTTGTCCTCATTTCAATATTCATGATTCACATTAATTATTCAATTCACCATTTTTATCATTAAATATAATTATATTTTAAATATAAAACATAGAAGATCAACATTACTAAAAAAGTCATGTATCCTAGTTAATCCATGAAAAGCATAATTAATGCTTGGTTATGAAATTCCAACTTTATAGATCAAAACATGTTGTTGGAAAAAATGCAAGGAGTTTAAAAGATAAATATATAAAGTAATAACCTTTTTGAAATAATGATATGGTCCACATCCTCCATTTTTCATGGATTCACTATTCCATAATGATGTAATAAAAAAATTACACAATTAATCATAAGGATCATATAATTTATACACGAAAATTAATTATGGAGTTGGAAACATGTGAGAAAAATCCAAAAAAGGAAATTGAAATTTAATTTTGTAGAAATCATGTAAACATAAATCTTGGTATGATCCCCCAAGTGGGCCCTGAAGTTTTACTACCTCCAAAACTGTAACACCCCGACCCCAGTTACCCAGAGTCGGTGCATTATTACATAACCTTGGCATGATAACAATTAAATCTTGTCTCTAAAGACCAATCAGTTTAGTAATATTGGAAACAAGATTCATACAGAAGTTCAACTTTACAACTCAAAAAGAAATACAACACGAATTTATTACATTGGAATCTTCCAAGCCTCCTAAATAATGCATGTAAGTCACTCATAACTAATTTCGTCATATCCTGAGAATATGAAACATTAGAAAGGGGTGAGCTCAAACGACCAGCAATGGTAAGCAATATAGCGGATGATAACATAAATATTAAGCATGGTGAAAAATTGAAACCACATGCCTTTACCAATAATAAACATGAATACTTTAATGGAAGGGATATAAGACGAGTAAATAATTGCATAATAAAACATAATCATTGGGATTATACATGTCGAATTACCATATTAACCATTATCATTATTTTCATAATGAGGGAATGTATATTGCCAGACATTCTGAAACATTTTGTCAAGGCCTCGCCCAAGAAGTCTCAAAATGATTAAGGCCTCAGCCAAAACCATATATCAATTTGGGAAAGGGCCTAAGCCAATTTCACATCTAGTTGTCTCATGAGACTTATCGATGCATCGAGGAGTTATAGAAGGCTCTACATGTCACTTACTAAGTCCAATACATTCCTCATATGGAAAGGTTGAAACAAATCATAAAAATTTGTATTAAAAGTAGTATACAAAATTTCAATACTTTAACCATAAAACATGAATGGTATAAAAATAGAACATCCACAGTCAATCATATCACAAAACCTTTAATAAAATATGGACTTTTTGTATAATAATAAATCAACTTCTAATAAACTTAATGTCCATCAAAGGATGTTGACATAGATGAAATCAAAAATATTTGAGAGAAATATCTCTTTTTTTAATCATTTAAAAGTCACCTAATTATAAAATAAACCATTAACATTGAAAATATCCTTATAATAATTTAAGGGAAGCTTAGAATATTATATAATAGTGGAAAATAGCCTCACCTGCAGTATATGTTAAAAAAAGACATTATTACCTTAATTCTGTCGAAAAGGTTAAAAAAGACCTAGTTTGGAAAACGACAGAAATATTCCATTATAAAATTCTTATAAATAGTCAGAAAAGGGTATAAATGACTTCAAACCATATTTTTTAAAATATTAATAAGTATTTTAAATGTATTTTTAAGAAACACGGTTGTGGATGATAAAGAGGCCCCAGTAGATAATTACGTATAAACTATCTCGGATAATGAAGACATTATGAAATAAACCCTTACCTTGTACTATTCCTTGGAAGAGGGTATGTTCACCTCCGGTATAATAGTTAAATAGTACTTATTAAATTATAAAAGATTCATATACATTAATATGATATCATATATGATGTTTTAATTTTGCTTTGTAAATAATGTTTTAGTATTATCGTCGTTTCAGGTGCTCACTTACTCGTTTTTTTATATGTTTTGCTAAATAATTCATGCTTATTATCCATAGGTTGTATCTTATTCATATCCAGAATGATATCACGTCCTTAAAAATTATTTTTAATCATCAAATTAAAATTATTATTGAATGGATATGATGGGGAATGAGTCTTATCGCGTTCGTGGAGACCGTAGTCCGTACGTATGCACGAGTGACAATATCAATTTTTTGCTATTAAAATCATATATAATTGGATGGTATATTATATATAAAGAATCATTATAATGTTATATTTATTATTTACTTCAATTACACATCATTATTATAACCATCCAAATAATAATTTATTGAATAACAATTACACCACGACGTGGAGACGGTAAGCCGTATGTACGCATGTATGGTGACATGTCATTCAAGGGATGGATAGAAAAACGAATTTGGCTATACCATATTTATAATAACATAACAGTATATAGTAGATATAGGATTTATTATTGTAGAATGGAATCAAAAAAGAAAAAGGAATTGGAAGAATAAAGGAACATGAAAGAGGGTGGTGAAAAAATTACCTCTTCTTCAGGTTCTTCTTTTTGATTTGATCAAAATGGATACCTAGGTTGGCTTTCTAAACAAACTAAGGCCATTAAGATGATGTTTGGAAATTTTAGAGGATCTTGTGTCAGAGTTTGGATGAACCAAAAGGTATAGAAGGTATGAATTTGTGGGAAGGGGGAGTGCTCTTTTATAAGAAGAGTGAGGGGCCCCTTCGAAAAAACATAGAAATATTATTTTATAATAAATTAATATTAGGATTATAATGGCTCCAAAGTGACTTATTTCTAGGATAAGGATGTGATGGGTCTAAATCCTTTCGACCAATATATTTTAGATAGGTTTGGGTCACTATATTATCCTTATCATTTATATTTAACTCTCAGTTAAATAGTTTATCATTTACCACGACTCTTTGTATTTTTATATTATTTGGTTAATAATCTTACTATTACATGCCATGCGAACCACAAGTGGTTCATTATCAATATATATAACCTTATCTAAGTCATTTTGTTAATTAAAAGATTTTTAGGAATATAATATCAATTAATAATATAATATTTGTTTTAAATACTCCATTATGTCAATTTTGACAGTATTTAATAAATGACTTTTTTAAAAGTTTAATCAACATTATTAATTCGAACTAAATTTGCCTAATCAATCCTAACATGTCATATTATCCTAGAAAATCATCGGAATTCATATGAAGTCTTAAATTATATTTATTTGATTATTTATAATATCAATTATTTTAATATTTCAATAATTAGTTAATTACTGCATCACCACTGTGTCATAAATAAATTAAATTATTTAATGTCTAAAAATTATAAATAAAATAACATTATGTAGAAAATAATTTTAAATTTATAATGAATATTTATAATAGAATTTATCTTATGTATAACTGTATATTAAATATGTTTAATTTTTATACTTTGATTTTAACTCTTTTAACTCCTCTTTGATTTAAATAATAAATGTCATAATCTAATCCGAGGGGACCAAAGAGGTTGATATTTTATTCCTAAGGTTTTTTTGGTCGAATTATGCATAGACAATAGAATTATGACATGTGTTAGGGTAATAATAATATCAATTTTACCCTTAATTACCCTATTTACATTTAACCGTGGAAAATAAAAGTTAAAAGTTACTATTAAACAAAAATGAATTTTATCTTATTGAACCACATTTTAATCCTTGATATTAACCATGTGTCTCAGATTTTAAAAATTCCACTCACAGAAGCGGTACAATTATGTTTTATGTGAATTTGAAAATTCTCCCAGGAGATAGGTAAAAGACGGTGAACAGTTCAACAAAATTTTTATATATTTAAAATTATTATAAACATACCCCAATGAATTACATTGAAAATATATAGGTCTTATGTATCTATTTTGAACTAAAATAATTTTAAATAAAATAAATAATTATTTAAATAAAAATTCATTTTTAAACTATAACTCAGTGTTTTTTCATTATTCATAAAACATTAAAGGTTTTCAGAGAAATACCAAAAACTCACCCTAGCCTGATTTTGATATTTTGAATCCAAAAATGAAGTCCATTTTGAAAAAAAAATTTAAAATTTCAAAAAGATGGTATTACTATTCATAATGGATCATTTGATGGGTTGTGGTGTGTGTTTGAACTCGAAGTTTCGTACAACACAAGCTACTGTATTACTCAAAGAGAAGCGTACCATGGAAGCTTGGGGTGTTACATTATCCCCTCCTTCAAATAATTTCTTCCTCAAAATCTCTAGAATACTACCGCATAAAAAGGCATGGATGGTTCTTCATCATTAGTTCATCAGGATCCCACGTTGCCTCTTCTATCTTATGGTTTCTCCATAGAAATTTTACCAGATGAGTCATCTGGTTTATCATCACTTGCTCTCTTGTATCAAAAATCTTGATGGGATCATTACAATAAGATATATCAGGTTCTAGTTCAACTTCCTCGTAGGTGAGTACCTGCATTGGGTCAGACATTTATTTTCTCAATAGTGATACGTGGAACACATCGTGAACTTGGGAGAGATTGGGTGGCATTTCCAAATGATTTCCTACAGCCACAATTTGTTCTAGAATTTCAAAAGGTCTGATGTACCCAGGATTCAATTTTACCTTATTACCGAAAAGTATAAAACCCTTCCATGGATATAACTTCAAGAAAACACGATCTCCAACCTAAACTTCTGAATCCATCCTTCGGATATCATCATAGCTCTTCTGCGTACATTGAGCTACTTTGATGTGGGTTTGTATTACCTTATCCTTTTCTATCATTTCCTCCACCAGTTCTGGGCCTACAAGTTTTCATTCACCAACATCATCCTGACAGGTTGGCGTGTGACATCAATTTCTGTATAATGCTTCATATGGTGCCATTTGAATACTTGAATAGATGGTATTGTTATAGGAAAATTCTACCAGAGTTTAATATTGGTCCCACATACAATGAAAGTAAAGTTAGAAAGATCCCAACATGTCTTCTAAGGTTTGAATAGTTCGTTCTGATTGTTCAACAGTCTGGGGGTTGTAGGCATTGCCCAAACGAAGCTTAGTATTCTGGGCCTTCTGAAGACATTTCTAGAATCTTGATGTAAAACAAGGATCATGATTAGAAGCAATTGATAGGGGTACTCCATGGATTCTCACAACATTATTAATATATAGTCTTTCTAGACATTCAAGTGGTAGATCGTCTCTTATAGCTAGGAAATTTGCTGACTTGGTAAGACGATCAACAATGACCCATATTTCATTGTTCCATCTAGGAGTCTTTGGTTGTCCCATGACAATGTCCACCATGGCATTATCACATTTCCACTTCGGTATGGGAAGAGGTTGTAATACTCTTCTAGGTTGTTTCCTTCCAGTTTCCTCTTTTTGACAAACCATACATCTTGACACAAAATCAGCAATATCTCTCTTTATGTTGTCCCACCAAAAACGTTCCTTCAAATATCTATACATTTTGGTGCTCCCAGGGTTTATAGAGAAATTGGAACTATGAGCATCATTCAACAACTCTCTTTTTAGATTAGGTATATTGGTAACACAAACTCTCTTCCCAAATTTCAATCATTCATCTTCATACACAATGTCTATCAATCTCCCATCATCCACAGCATTAATCTTATTTTGAAACTCTTTATCATCAGTATGAGAACTCTTAATTCTTTATATTAAAGATGGTTTGGCAAAAATTAGAAAAAGAATTGATGTTTCACCTTCCATGGTTATTCCCACATCTATTTTCACTTGATCCATGAAAATAGGAACCCTTTCAGTTCTCATCTTGTTCAAAACTCCAAGATCCTTTCTGTTTAAAGCATCTTCCACCTTATTTTCCATCCCCTAGTGGTAGTGTATCTTGCAATCATAATCCTTGTGTAGTCCAAGTCCTCACCTTTTCTTCATGTTGAGTTCTTTCTGTGAGAAAATATATTTCAAACTCTTGTGATCAGTATAAAACCCACACTATTCACAATAGAGATAGTGTCTCCAAATCTTCAAGGAAAAGATTACAGCTGCTAACTCAAGATCATCAGTAGGATAGTTTTGATCAGAATTTCCATCTATCGTGATGCATAGGCAATAACGCATTCATTTTTCATAATGAAAAAACCAAGTCCTTTCTCTGAATCATCACTACAAATAACAAACCCATCATTCCGCGATAGTAGAGTAAATATAAGAGCATCGACTAGTCATTTCATCAGTTCTTCAAAACATTTTTCACTCTCTTTTTTCCAAACAAATTTAACCTTGTTACATGTGATATTTGTTAATGGGTTACCAAATCGGGAAACATTCTCGATGAAACGTCATTAATAACCATCTAAACAAATAAAACTCCGTACCTCGGTTATACTCGTTGCTGATGGACATTCATGGATTGATCTTGTTTTAGATGGATCAATAAAGATTCAATCCTTAGAGAAAATATGGCCAAGAAAATAAATCTCATGAAACCAGAATTCACACTTGCTAAACTTCCCATATAAATCATGTTTTCTCAGAGTCTTCAATATAATGCGCAAGTGATTTTCATGATCTTCGTGTCATTTGGAGTATACCAAGATATCATCAATAAATAAAACTACAAATTCATTAAGATATTACTTGAAAACTATAGAGACCCGAATCTTAATGTACATGTACATTACATCACTTTTGCTGAATACTTAGTACATAAAAAAAACACACACACACAAGGACCGTAATAGTTTATTGTCTTTGGAAACTTGGAATATAATCTTCTAATCATGGTGAAAGATCTTCAACATCTCCCCTAGAGATATTACTTTTTTTATACCTAAAACCTTTCTTTATATCCTGGGGAAAAGAAAACATAAAAGGGTGAGATCAAATGCCCAGTAAGGGTAAACAAAAGAAATATCAATCACATCATATACATAAGAACATAACTTTTGGAAATCTTAACCGGAAAAAGAGATCATAATATCATAACATTGGATAAATCATAGTAGTGATATGTAATCCCAATATTCATAACATAAAACATGAAACTTTGTGGCATACACACATAATCATAGAGAATCATTTCTTATTAATCATGACTCATTGCCAAGACTATCATAGTGGACAAAGTCCATTTCTGAACCGAGTTCACTCCTCGTTTCAATCCTGTTTCACTGAACCAGTTTAACATGCCGTTCCAGCCATGTCTATCTCATGAGATATAAAATCTTTACCAAATGCATTGGAGAGAGATATAGGTCCCACCCATATCATAATGATACCATTCTTATGTGTGCCTTAAAATC
The DNA here is from genome assembly GCA_963277665.1 of Viscum album. Classification (NCBI taxonomy): domain Eukaryota; kingdom Viridiplantae; phylum Streptophyta; class Magnoliopsida; order Santalales; family Viscaceae; genus Viscum; species Viscum album. The sequence continues at coordinate 353,228,675 of OY728134.1, read as the reverse complement.
ATAAACCATACATCATAGCAAAACCCATGTAATAAAAAAATGGGATTCTTAAACAACATGACATCATAAAACAATTCATATAAGATAAAGGAATTCATAAAAATAATTCCATCACAACATAATCAAATCAATGTAATAATAGGGATAGAAACAGAACCCTATATTATCTAAGATGGAAAATAATTTTGATAAAACACTTGAACTCCATTCTTGAGAAAAATATCCTTTCTACTTCAAAAAGACTTTTCCTTTCTTAACATGTCATAAAATTATAAAATAAATGAATTTGATTAAAAATAAACATGAAAACTTGTTAAGGAAAAATCTTGGAAATAATGTTTTAGAAATCCATTCATGTCGTATATGTTAAAAAAACATTATTCTCGTACTTTTGTCGGAAAAGTTAAAAAGTACCCCGTACAAAAACGACAAAATATTCCTTTTATAACTTTTACTAAAAACTCACCAAAGTGTAAAATTGGATTTAAACAATTATAGGTGGATGGAAATAATATTACATATTGAGGAAACATGGATGTGGATGATAAAATACACCCCAGTAAATTTCAAAGTATAACCAATCTCGGATAGAAATGAGATTGTGATATTTTCCCTTACCTTAGGTCCGATTTGCATAGTAAGTGTATGAACCTCTTGTATAATGATTTAAATAATGTTATTGGCTTATTCCAGAATCATACTAATTGTTATGATATCATATATGGTTCACGTATGACTTTATTTTACCTGTTCTTTTGTAAATACCATGTTAAAGAGCGTTTTGGGTAAAATCGTTTCATTTGTCGTTCGTGCTTTGAATTGTAATTATTCATATGATTACATAGAGCATGATTATATAATTCCAGAATATAAAACATCATTTATATATAATATATATTCAGAATATACATATATATAATAGATCAGTAAATGGAAAGGAATAAACCGTTCATGGAGACGGTAAGCCGTATGTACGCATGAACGCTGTTTTCGTTTCCTAATTGAGTTGAATTGAATTAGGTAGATGACATACATATATATAAAAATAAATCCAGTATCATTATTATGTCATATATTTAGTGATTACTTATTATATATACTTTATAATCATTCATGAATGGTTAATGTGGAGAATTAATCTCATCTTATCGTGGAGACGGTAGTCCGTATGTACGCACGAGTGATGATATTGTTCTCATGATCGTGGAATTGTATTGGAGTGTATATATACTATTTCAGATTCAATATCACTTTAAAATAATCATATATAATTAAAATGTACACCTTTATACCCATCCAAGTAATGTGGTGGTGGAAAATAGATTACACCACTCCGTGGAGACGATATTCCGTATGTACGCACGCGCGGTGATTTAGTTTTCCATAGGATGGATAGATTGTGAAATAGGGTTGTTTCATACATATAATAAAATATCAGTATATGAGTTATACTTATGTTATTACTTCATAATGAAACAACCTAAGAAGAATAAATAAAGTTGAAAGAATTGGTAACAAACATTACCTCTTCTTTGAAGCGCCTCTTTGAGACCTCCTGTTAGGGCACTAAGGTTGGTATTTGAAGAATACCAAGACCTCTAGGATGTTTCTAGGGAAGTGGTGAAGTGAATTTGGTAGCAGTTGGCCGAGCTTGAAGGCTCAACGTGGTGTGAGGAAGAGAGGGAGGAGGTTCCCTTTTATAAGGGAGGAGAGAGGCACCTTTGGAATAACAAACAATATTATTTTATTATAAAGCCAAATTCGGTTTTAAATAGCTCCAAATTGAAATATTTCAAAGCTAAGGTGGGGATGGGTCGAAATCCTCTCATCCAATATAATTTATAAAAGTTTAGGTTCCTATTATAACCTTATCATTTGTATTTAACTTTAAGTTAGATAATTTTACTTTTACCGTGTCTTTTTGTGTTCTTACACTATAAGGTTAATAAACATACAATAACAAGCCAAACGATCCCCAAGTTGTTTATTATTAATATATATAACCTTATCTAAGTCATGTGACTGAACCATTTATTTTTAGGAATAAAATAACAATTAAATATATAATATTTGTTTTAAAACTATTTTATGTCAATTTTTACACTATTTAGTAATTGATTTTTTTAAAAATCATAACAGAATGATTAGTTCGAAAAAAAGTTAATTAAATCAATACAAGAATGTCATATTAACATATAAAATTATTGTAATTCATAAAAAGTCTCAAATTACATTTATTTTTGTATTTATAACATCAATTATGTCAATATTTCATCAATAAGATAATTAATGGATCATCTTTGTGTCATAAATAAATTAAATTATTTAATGTCTAAAAATTAAAAATAAAATAAAATTATGTAGTAAATCTTTTTAGCTTTCTAATGAATATTTATAGTCGAATTTATCTTATGTATAACCCTATATTAAAAATGATATACTTATTAACCTTGGATTTTAACTATTTTAACACTTTTTTAAATAAATTAATAATAAATGTCTAATCTAATCCAAGTGGGCCTAAATGGTCATATTTTATTCCTATGTTTGTTTTTCATAGAATTATACTTATCCAATAGAATTAGGACATGTGTTAGGGTAATAATAATATCATTTTTACCCTTAATTACCATATTTACTTTTAACTGTGGTAAAAAAAGAAAAAATTTACTATTCACCAAAAATTATTTTCATCTCATTGAACCACATTTTACTTACTGACATCAACTGTGTATCTCGGATTTTTTGAAATTCCACTCACAGAAGAGGTAAAGTTAAGTTTTATGAAAAATTCATTTTTTTAACTACCACTTACTGGTTTCACTATTCATCAAAAAATGAAAGTTTCCAGAAAAATACCAAAAATTAGGCCTAATATATATTTGATATTATGAACTATAAAATGATTTCTATTTTACAAAATTAAAAACATATCAGTTGCATTACTTAATTTAAAAATTAATTCCCGTCGTCAAAACAAATAGCGTGTTCTTAAGAGATAATAACTATCAAAAGATTGACACTTGTTTATGTCTGGTTTAAATGTCAAATTACTTCCAATGACCAACATTGTATTAAATTTTAACAATATATTATAAATATACTTTAAAACCACTCAAATTAATAATTTATCAATATTTATTATTTTGATTAAAAAGGTTGTTTTTAATTAAAATTTAGTAATTTTCACTATTCATCAGAAAATGAAAGTTATCTGAAAAGTACCAAAATTTCACCCTAAGCTAATTTCGATATTCCAAATCCAAAAATGAAGTTAATTTTGAAAAATAAAATTTAAAAAATTTCAAAAAGTGGTTATTTCTATTCATAACGGCTAGTTTTAATAATATTATAATAGCATATCGTTGTTTAGTAAAACTCTGTATTGCGTACTACACACGCTATCGAGGAAGGTTGTGATTGTGCGCAATGCAAGGCAAGTAAATGATTCGTGTTGTGAAAGCTCCCTTTGGTGTAGCATACAACACAAGACATTAATGAAATTAAAAAGAATATTTTTCATAAAATCTCGGGGTGATACATTCTACCCCCCTTAAAATGAATTTCGCCCTCGAAATTCGTCGGGGTTATAAATGGTTTACTCCTCGAAAGTTTCTTTAATAGAAACCCACATCGTAAAAATGAATACCAAAACAAATATTTAAAAAAAAGTATGAAACGTAATTGTTACCCAAATAAACTAATCAATGGTTTCCACATAGTTGAAAATATGGATATGGAAGAGAAATCTAACCATCATGTTCTGATTGAGAGTGGTAGAGAACATGGCTATGGAATAGCCAGAAATCCCAAAGCTATAAATTTGTGACGATCTAAGGTACCATCTGATTCATCATATATTAGAGAACTAGGACAAAATTTTTGGTTTTCAAGATCATTTCCCTAAAGTTGAAGAATATGAATTAGAATAAATACTTACTTTATTTTGATACAATCTCACTGTTGTCCGTGCCTTGAAAAATTTCCACTTCATCTATTAAAGAAATGAAGTTTAATTTGTTATTTGTGAAGTGTTATCAGATCATGTGATAGAATGATGGGTCCTTCCATCTGTCTCAAAAAAAATGTTAGAAAAGTTATCAAAAAATACTTAAGGTCATCTATAGTGAGATCAATCATATATGGTTCCTAAAATGGACTTATACTTCATATATCATACTTCTTAATATAATAAAACTAGTTCATACTAAACAATGACTTCCTGTAGGCCAGTGGTAGGCGATAAAGGCCAGTCGTACTTCGGTTGTGAGTTCGATTCCCACAGCCTTGTTCGACGCGATGTGATGTCGCTCGTCCTGCAGGTTATCCTTTTTCTAAAACTACATCACTATAACATCCCATACCAAAAAAAGTTCGGTCCTTAAATAATACTAACTTATGTCCAACATAATCCATTCCAATATTTATGCTTATCTAAAATACTTCGGTCCAAGCTCATAGTATAAAGAAAACGATTACTTGAAATGTCACATAACAATCACGTGAATGCCATCATTTATCCCCAATATATCATAAGATATATCTTGTTGTTCAAATTACAAACATGTGAATACATTAATCATGTATTATGTTGAAGAATGAATACCCATTAATTGAACCATAGTGAAAACATGAATGCAGTTTAAAGTTAACACTTTCCACATACCAAAATCCTAAAAATTCTATATACTCAAACCATGATATCACTTAGTCCTTATATCAATCATGAGCTCATGAATACTGTCAATCATTTCATTTTCTCCTTATCCCTTCATTATGCGCATATCATCTGCTTTCCAAAATATTTGAATCACTTTTCAGGGTTACTGATACCTTCAAATTATTGAAAACCACAATAAAATAATACAAAATTTTCTAATACACAATAAAAGTACCTCAAAAACATTATTCATGAATACAAATACATAAACACTTCAATCCATCTTATTCAATTATTGTCCTGGAATAAGTCCTTCCTTGATTTAGAAGTAACTTTTTCGGTCAGGTCATTGAGTTGGGTAATGCGCATGTTCTGCACAAATAATACATTGAACTCCATAACAGTCTTCCACTCTATGACCCTTTTCTCCACACAGATAACATTGGTCCCTCCATTTGATGTATTCCTCAAGGTTCTTCTTCCCTTCTTTAGAAATCTCAATATTCCTTTATTTATGCTCCTCAACATGCGAACATGAATAATAGTCTATCTTCCTCTTATTTGATGAATTAGGCATACCACTAAATTTCACCTTGTTAATCATATATCGCGATGACTGATTCGGCATAATCACATTATCTTTCTATCTAGGAATTACACAATTTTTTTGGTCATAGTCACCAATTTGTCCATTGGATTCAATGTTAATCGAATTCCTTCTGGTACCTTCCATTATCTAAAACACTAAAAGAATTCCGTGAGAGGAAAAAATCATGCTAGAGAAAACAACATAGTAAAGGGGGAGTACACTCAATATCTAAAATCTTAGGTTAAATTCTAAGATCTTTAACACAATTCTAGGACTATAACCTATACATATACTTAACCATAGAGAAATCCCTAGACATACCTTAGAAATATCTCTAGGGATCTCACTGACTTTCTCGCATCCTAGTTTCCTAAGGTTGACTAAACCTTTCCTCTGATACCAACTGTGGAGACCCAAAGCTTAACATACATGGACATTGCATTACTTTTGCGGAATACTTAGTACATAACAAAAACACACACACACAAGGACCGTAATAGTTTAGTGTCTTTGGAAACTCGGAATTGAATCTTTAATCGTGGTGAAAGATCTTCAACATCTCGTATAAAGATATTCCTTTTTTTAATACCTAAAACCTTTCTTTATATCCTGGGAAAAAGAAAACATAAAAGGGTGAGCTCAAATGCTCAGTAAGGGTAAACAAAAGAAACATCAATCACATCATATACATAAGAACATAACTTTTGGAAATCTTAACCTGCAAAAGATATCATAATATCCTAACATGGGATAAATAATAGTAGTGAAATGTAATCCCAATAATCATAACATAAAATATGAAACATTGTGGCATACACACATAATCTTAGAGAATCATTTCTTATTAGTCAAAACTCATTTCCAAGACTATCTTAGTGGACAAAGTCCATTTCTGAACCGAGTTCACTCCTCGTTTCAGTCCTATTTTACTGAACTAGTTTAACCTATCGTTCCAGCCATGTCTATCTCATGAGATATAAAATCTTTACCCAATGCATTGGAGGGAGATATAGGTCCCACCAATATCATAATGATACCATTCTTTTGTCTGCCACAAAATCATAAATCATATATCATAGCATAACCCATGTAATAAAAAATGGGATTCTAAAACAACATGACATCATAAAACAATTCATATAAGATAAAGGAATTCATAAAAATAATTCCATCACAACATAATAAAATCAATGTAATAATAGGGATAGAAACATAACCCTATATTATCTTAGATGGAAAATAATTTTGATAAAACACTTGAACTCCATTCTTGAGAAAAATATCCTTTCTACTTCAAAAACACTTTTCCTTTCTTAACATGTCATACAATTCTAAAATAAAATATGTTGATAAAAAATAAACATGAAAAAATTTAAAGGAAGCTTCTTGGAAATAATGTTTTAAAAATACATTCATGTCGTATAAGTTAAAAAAACATTCTTCTCATACTTTTATCGGAAAAGTCAAAAGGTACCTCATACAAAAAACAACAAAAGATTCCTCTCTTATCATTTAAGAAAAACTCACCAAAGGGTAAAATTGGATTTAAGCAATTGTAGGTTGATGGAAATAATATTACATATTGAGGAAACATGGATGTGGATGATAAAATACATCCCAGTAAATTTCAAAGTATAAACAATATCAGATAGAAATGAGATTGTGATATTTTCCCTTACCTTAGGTCCGATTTTCTTCGTATGTGTCCGAACCTCCTCTATAATGATTTACATAATGTCATTGACTTATTCTAGAATCATAATCATTGTTATGATATCATATATGGTTCACTTATGACTTTATTTTACCCATTCTTTTGTAAATTCCATGTTAAAGAGCGTTTTGGGTAAAATCGTTTCATTTTACGTCCGTGTTTTGTCTTGTAATAATTCATACGATTACTTAGATCATGATTAAACAATTCCAGAATATAAAACATGATATATATATAATAAAAATTCAGAATATAGACATATATAATAGATCAGTAAATGGAAAGAAATACACCGTTCATGGAGACGGTAAGCCATACGTACGCATGAACGCTGTTTTCGTTTCCTTGTTGAGTTGAATGGAATTAAGTAGATGACATACATATATATACACATAAATCCAGTATCATTTTTATGTCATATATTTAATGATTAATTATTATATATACTTTATAATCATTCATGAATGGTTCATGTGGAGAATGAATCTCATCGCGTTGTGGAGACGGTTGTCCGTACGTACGCACGAGTGATGATATCGTTCTCATGATCATGGAATTGTATTGGAGTGTATGTATACTATTTAAGAATAAAAATAACTTTACAATAATTATATATAGTTAATATTTACACCATTATACCCATCCAAGTAAGGTGGTGGTGGAAAATAGATAACAACACGGCGTGGAGACGGTATTCCGTACGTACGCACGCGCGGTGATTTCATTTTATATAGGATGGATAGATGGTGAAATAGGTTTGTTTCATACATATAATAACATATCAGTATATTAGTGATACTGATGTTATTTCTTCATAATGAAACAACTTAAGAAGAAGATGTGGAAGAAGAAATAAAGTTGAAAGAATTGTTAATGGACATTACCTCTTCTTTGAAGCGCCTCTTTGAGACCTCCTGTTAGGGAACTAAAATTGGTCTTTGAAGAAGAAAAAAACCTCTAGGATGTTTCTAGGGGAGTGGAGAAGAGAATTTGGCAGGGTTTTGCCGAGTTTGAAGGCTCAAAGTGGTGTGAGGAAGAGAGGGAGGAGGTGACCTTTTATAAGGGAGGAGAGGGGAACCTTTGGAATAACTAAAAATATTATTTTATTATAAAGACAAATTCGGTTTTAAATAGATCCAAATTAATTTATTTAGAATCTAAGGTGGTATGGGTCGGAATCCTCTCATACAATAGAATTTAGACATGTTTAGGTTCCTATTTTAACATTATCATTTATATTTAACATTAAGTTAGATAATTTTACTTTTACTGTGTCTTTTTGTGGTCTTACACTATAAGGTTAATAACATTACTATAAAAAGCCAAACGAACCCCATGTTATTTATCATTAACATATATAACCTTATATAAGTAATTTGGCTGAACCATATATTTTTAGGAATAAAATAACAATTAATAATATAATATCTGTTTTAAAAACTATTTTATGTCAATTTTGACACTATTTAGTAATTGATTTTTGTATAAATCATAACAGAATGATTAGTTCGAAAAAAAGTTAATTAAATAAATAATAACATGTCATATTAAACTATAAAATTAGTATAATTCATAAAAAGTTTCAAATTACATTTATTGAAGTATTTATAACATCAATTATGTCAATATTTCATTAATAAGATAATTACTGCATCATTTTTGTGCCATAAATAAATTAAATTATTTAATGTCTAAAAATTAAAAATAAAATACCATTATGTAGGAAGTCTTTTTATCTTTCTAATGAATATTTATAGTCTAATTTATCTTATTTATAACCCTATATTAAAAATGATATACTTATTAATCTTTGATTTTAACTATTTTAACCCTTCTTTAAATAAATTAATATTAAATGTCCTAATCTAATACAAGTGGGCCTAAATGGTCATATTATATTCTTAAGGTTGTTTTTGGTCGAATTAATCATATCCAATAGAATTAAGACATGTGTTAAGGTAATAATAATATCATTTTTACCCTTAATTACCCTATTTACTTTTAACCGTGGTAAAAAAATTAAAAAGTTACTATTCACCAAAAATTATTTTCTTCTCATTGAACCAAATTTTACTTAATGAAATCAACCGTGTCTCTTGGATTTTTTGAAATTCCACTCACAGAAGTGGTAAAATTATGTTTTATGAAAAATTTGTTTTTTTTAACTACCACTTAGTGGTTTCACTATTCATCAAAAAATTAATGTTTCCAAAAAAAATACCAAAAATTAGGCCTAAGATATATTTGATATTATGAACTGAAAAATGATTTCTATTTTAACAAATTCAAAACATATCATTCACATTACTTAATTTAAAAATTAATTCCTGTCGTCAGAAGAAATAGCATGTTCTTAAGAGATAATAACTATCAAAAGATTGACAATTGTTTATGTCTGGTTTAAATGTAAAATGATATCCAATGACCAAAATTTTATTAAATATTAAAAATATATTCTAAATATACTTTAAAACCACTCAAATTAATAATTTATCCCTATTAATTATTTCGATTAGAAAGGTTGTTTTTAATTAAAATATAGTAATTTTCACTATTCATCATAAAATGAATGTTATCCGCAAAGTACCAAAATTTCACCCTAAGATAATTTCGATATTCCGAATCAAAAAATGAAGTCCATTTTGAAAAATAAAATTTACAAAATTTCAAAAAGTGGTTATTAATATTCATAATGGCTAGTTTTAAAAATATTTTAATAGCATATCGTTGTTTAGTGAAACTCGGTATTGCGTACTACACACGCTACCGAGGAAGGTCACGATTGCATGCAATGCAAGGCAAGTCAATGATGCATGTTGTGAAATCTCTCTTTTCTGTAGCGTAAAACACAAGACATTAATGAAATTAAAAAGAATATTTTTCATAAAATCTCGGGGTGTTACAAAAACTCTGTTCATTAGATCCATGAAAACAGAGGGTGCATTAGTCAGGCCAAAAGGCATTACTGTAAACTCGTAATGCCCGTACCTGGTTCAAAATGTAGTCTTCAGAATGTCTTCCATCTTCACAAAAAAACTGGTGGTATCCTGATCGAAGGTCAATCTTTTAAAGGTATTTAGATCCATGTAGTTGGTCAAATAAATCATCAATGTGAGGTAGGGGAGACTTGTTCATTATTGTTATAGCATAGATCTCACTATAGTCGATACATAACCAAATAGATCCATCTTTCTTCTTAACAAAAAGGACAAGGGATCCCCATGGAGAAGAACTAGGGGTAATAAATCCCTTATTAATTAATTCCTATATTTGTTTCATTAGTTCAACTAATTTCACAGTGGCCATTCAATAAGGGGTCTTCTAAATAGGCCTGATCCTGTAAATAAATCTATGGAAAACTCAATGTCTCATTCTGGATGATGTCAAGGTAAATCTTTTGGAGACACATCAACAAGATATTTAACAATAGGTACACCATCTATTTGAAAATATTTTTCCTCACCCATAGTTATTTCATTCTCTTCCTCCCCAATAATTGAATTTAGTTGAGATTCTAGGGGTGGATCTAGAAAAGAATTAGGTGGTGAAGATTATACTCTATATATAATGTGTTCTTTATCATCATCATCAAAAATCATAACCTCCTTCTTCTTACAATAAATCTCCACATCATGGTTCGAAAGCCAATCCATACTAAGGATTATATCAAATTCAATAACAGGTATGACTATGAGATCAGCAGATAAAGAATATTTAATTGCTCTAATGGGGACTGATTCACTAAACTTTGTTGCAATGATACATCCCTTAGATGTTTTAACTAACAACTCCCTTATTAAATGAAATTAGAAATATCTAATTTTCCTAGAAAACTTGGAACATATGACACAATGTGATGATCCAGAATCAAATAAAGCATTTGATAAACATGAGGAAACCATTAAATTACCTACCACCATGTCTTTCAAAGTTTCTAATTTAGCAGGTTTTATTGCATAATCTTGGCCATGATCACTTGGCCTATTCTGAGGTAAGTTTTCCTGACCCATAATACATTCATTTTCATAATGTCCCATCTCCCAACAATGGTAACATTGAACATTGGTAGGGTCTTTCTTTCCCTTATAATCACCAGCTAGATGGCCTTTCTATCCACATTTGTAGCATACTCCTTTTTCTTTTATACAGGCACCAGGGTTCTTCCTTCGACAATTATCACAGGGAGGAAATTCTATTCTTCCCTTATTTTCTGTTTCCTTATTTCCTTTCCCAGAGTATTCAACAGATCTATAATTCTCTTTCTTTGATTTAAGGTAAAAATACTTAGAGAATTCTATTTCTGTCTTCATAGAACACGAGGCAATATCATCGTACGACGGAAGGATTGTGAGAATAATACTTGATGGAGAAATGGTTTTAAACCATAAAAGAAAAGATCAATCTTACTTCTTGGGTTATGTATATAATATGTTGCATGCATCGCTAACCTTGTAATGTTTTCTTCACACTTTGAGACGTTCTCATCCTCCTTTTGCCTCAGTCCTAGAAATTGTCTTTCTATATCCGCTTGATGGTCATGAGGAAGGTATTTTTATAAGAAAACTTCTTTAAAATCCCTCCATTCCATATTTGATACTTCATATTCTTCCTTCATGTTTTCAATCAATGACCAACATTGATCATCAACTCCAGTGAGGTGGTAAACTGCCATGAAATCTTTTTCCCTTTTGCTACTCCCCAAGGCATGTAATATTTTCTATAAGTAATTTATCCATTACATAGGTACTAGTAGATTTGTACCCCCATTTAATGTTTGTGGTGGTTGCCTCATGAAGAGATCTAACATTGATCCTCCACGGTGCAGATCAGGGTGCTCCATACGGGTAAGGTTATAATTAATAACATGAGTGAGTTGTCCCATTATGGTGATTAGGTGATCAGCACCAGTTGCATCACTACCTCCACTATAATTATCTTGACTAGGAGGTCATTCCCTACATCGAGTGGGTGCATTTATACAATTTCTATTTCTTCAACTAGTCACCATTTCTGAACAATGGCATAAACTTGATTAGTTTATGAATCGAAATACATAATTACAGACTTGTAAAACAGTTAACATAAATTCAACAGTTTATGGATATAATCCATAATCATAAAAATGCATTCTTTGAAAATGTATATACTCATAAACAATTAATAATGGGTTTTAATGAAAATGAGGATTATCCTAAGAAGATCCCCCAGTAGTGTCGTAACCAAGAGTGCAGTAAGGCCTGTTGTCATGCGCTAGTTCCCGTTTGAGTCTAGCTCAAAGCAGTGTTTTCAGGTTTTACATGTAGGTACATCTGTGCTAGAGCCACCTCTACCTGCTCATATCCAGACAGGGATGTATTTCTCCAAAAACTCATAAAATATCTATAATACCTAAATTCTAGGATGTTCATCTATACTAATCCTCAAAGTCTATCATAGGAATATGTGCTCTAATCAGATTTTATCTAAATCTAGTTTCCAAGGTTTGTACTAAACATCCTCTAATACCAACTGTAATGCCACGACCCCAGTTACGCAGAGTCAGAGCATTATTACATAACCATGGTATGATCACAAGGAAATCATGTCTTGAAAGATTGATCAGTTTATTATTATTGGAAACAATATTCATACATATGTTCAACTTTACATCTTGATAAGAAATACAACACGAATTTATTCCATTAGAAACATACATGCCTTCTAAATAATTCCAAAAAGTCACTCATTAATAACTTCTTCATATATAGGGAAAATGAAACATAAGAAAGGGTTGAGATAAAATGCTCAATAAGGGTAAGTAATACAACGTAAGATAATATAAATATTATACATGGTGAATAATTGAAACCTCATGCCTTTAAAAATAATAAACATGAATAATTTTATGGAAGGAATATGAGCTTAATAAATACTGCCATAATAAAACATAATCATTGGTATTCTACTATTAGAATGACCACATGAACCATCAATATTATTTTTATAATGAAGAAATGTATAATGCCAGACATTCTGAAACAATTTGTCAAGTTGTCGACCAAGACGTCGAGAAATAACAAATGCCTCAGCAAATAATATATATCAAATTAGGAAAGGGCCTCATTCAATTCCACGTATAGTTGTCTCATGAGACCTACTGATGCTTCAAGGAGCTATATCGGGCTCCACCCATCACTTACTAAGTCCAATACATTCCACTTACAAAAAGGCATAAACATATCATAAACATTTGTATTAAAACATGCATACGAAATGTCAATACTTTAACCACAAACCATGAATGTTATAAAAGTTCACATCCAGAGTCAATTGTACCACAAAACCTCCAATACAATATGGATGTTTTGTATCATAATAAATCAACTTCAAATAAACTTATAATCCATCAAAGGATGTTGACATAGATGAAATCAAAACTATTTGAGATAAATATCCCTTTTTTGAAATAATTTAAAAGTCACATAATTATAAAATTAAACATTTAATTTGAAAATATCTTTATATACATGTAAGGAAAGCTTAAAAGATTTTATAATGTTGGAAAATAGCCGCACCCACCGTATAAGTTAAAAAAAGACATTCTTACCTTAATTTTGTCAAAAAGGTCAAAAAGAACCTTGTTTGGAAAATGAATGAAAGATTCCTTTATAAACTTCAAATAAAAAGTAAAAAAATGGTATAAATGACTTTAACCCATAGTTTGTAAAATAGTAAGAATGATTTGAAATACATTTTTAAGAAACATGGATGTGGAAGATAAAGAGGTCCCAGTAGATAATTATGTATAAACAACCTCAGATAATAAAGAGTTTGTGAAATAAACCCTTACATTTTACTTTTCCTCGGTATAGGGTAGGTTCACCACCTGTATAATAGTTAAATAATTGTTATTAAATTATACAAGAATCATATACATATATATGATATCATATATTATCTTTTAATATTGCTTTCATAATAATATTTTTTGTATTATCGTTGTTTCGGGTGTTCACTTACTCGTTTTGTATTATACGTTTTGTTAAATAAGCAGTGTTTGTTATCCATAAGTTGTATCTTATTAATATTAAGGATTATATAAAGTCCTTAAACATTATTTTTAATCATAAAATCAAAATTAGTCTTGAATGGATACGATGGGGAATGAATCTTATCGAGTTCATGGAGACGGTACTCTGTACGTATGCACGGGCGACAATATCAGTATTTTAAAATTAAAATCATATATAATTGGATGTTATATTAAATATACATAATTATTATAATGTTATATTTATTATTTACATCAATTACACTTCATTATTATACTCATCCAAATAATAATGTATGGAATAACAATTACACCACGACGTGGAGACGGTAAGCCATACATACGCACGTATGGAGACATGTCATTCAAGGGATTGATAGAATAATGAACATGGTGGTACCATATTTATATTAACATCACATTATATAAAGGATATGGGAGTAATTATTTTATATTGGGAAAAAAAGAAAAAGGAAGTGGAAGAAGAAAGGAATTTGAAAGGGGTTGGTGAAAACATTACCTCTTCTTCGGGTTCATCCTCTTGATTTAATCAAAAGGGATCTTTAGGTTGCCTTTCTGATAAAACTAAGGCCTCTAAGTTTAACTGATGGAAGTTTAGAGGATATTTGGGTAGAGTTTGGCTTATCTAGAAAGGCATTGATGGTATGAATTTGAGAGAAGGGGGTATGCCCTTTTATAAGAGGGGTGAGGGGACCTTCGGAAAAAATTAAAATATTATTTTATAATAAATTGATATTCAGATTAAAATGGCTCCAAAGTGACTTATTTCTAGGATATGGTGGGGATGGGTCTAAATCCTTTCAAAAAATATATTTTAGACTGGTTTGGGTCACTATATTAACCTTATCATTTATATTTAACTCTTAGTTAAATAGTTTAACATTTACCATCTCTCTCTGTATTTTTATATTATATGGTCAATAAACATACTATGACAAGCCAAGAGAACCCCATGTGGTTAATTATTAATATATATAACCTTATCTAAGTCATTTTTCTAAACCATAGATTTTATGGAATAGAAATCAATTAATAATATAACATTAGTTTTAATAACCCCTTTATGTCAATTTTGACACTATTTAATAATTTATTTTTGTTAAAGTTCTAACAACATTATAAATTATAATTAAATTCATTTAATCAATTCCAACATGTAATATTAACCTATAAAATTATTGGAATTAATAAAAAGTCTCAGATTACATTTATTTAGATATTTATAATATCAATTATTTTAACATTTCATTAATTAGGTAATTACTGCATCACAATTGTGTCATAAATAAATTAAATTATTTAATGTAAAAAACTTATAAATAAAATACCATTATGTAGGAAATCGTTTTAGATTTATAATGAATATTTATAATATAATTTATCTTATGCATAAACCTATATTAAAAAAGTTTTTGTTATTAAACATTGATTTTAGCTTTTTTAACTCTTCTTTAAATTAAATATTAATAAATATCCTAATCTAATTGAAGTGGACAAAAGAGTTTGATATTTTATTTATATGGTAGTTTTTGGTCGAATTATACTTATAAAATAGAATTTGGACATGTTTTAGGGTAATAATAATATCATTTTTACCCATAATTACCCTATTTACTTTTAACCGTGGTAAATAAAAGTAAAAAGTTACTATTCACAAAAAATAATTTTTATCCTATTGAACCAAATTTTACTTCATGATATTAACCATGTCTCACAGATTTTTAAAATTACACTCACAGAAGTGGTAAATTTATGTTTTATGTGAATTTTCAAATTCTCCTAGGAGATGGGTAATAGGTGGTGAAAAGTTCAGTAAAATTTTTATATATTAAAAATTATTATAAACTGACTCCAATGATTACATTGAAATTATATAGGTATTATGTATCTATTTTGAACTAAAATAAATTTAAATAAAATAAATAATTATTCAAATAAAAATACAATTTTAAACTATAACTCAGTGTTTTTTCACTATTCATCAAAAAATGAATGTTTTCAGAAAAATACCAAAAAATCACCCATGGCTATGTTCGATATTCCAAATAAAAAATTGAAGTCCATTTTCAAAGATAAAATTTATACAATTTCTAAAACAGGGTATTAAAATTCATAACGACTAGTTTGATTGGTTGTGGTGTCTGTTAGAACTCGAAGTTGCGTACAACACACACTATTGTATTATTCAAAGAGAAGCAAACTGTGGAAGCTTGGGGGGTTTTATTTTCCCCTATAGATAATTTCGTCCACGAATTTTCTAGAATACTAATTCATGAAAAGACTCGGGTGGTTTTTCATCATATGTTTCTCGGGTTCCCATGCAACCTCTTCCATATTATGGTTTCTCCATAGAACGTTTACCAGATGAGTCGTTCGGTTTCCCAGCACTTCCTCACTTGTATAAAGAATCCGGATGGGCTTTTCACAATAATATAGATCAGGTTCTAGTTCTACATCCTCATAGGTGAGTACATGCATTGGGTCAGGCATGTATTTTATCAACAGTGATACAAGGAACACATCATAAACTTGGGAGAGATTTGGCGGTATTTCCAAAAGATAAGCTACAACCCCAATTCGTTCTAGAATCATGAAAGATCCAATGTACCCAGGACTCAATTTTCTCTTCTTACCGAAACGTATAGCACCCTTCCATGGAGATACCTTCAAGAAAACATGATCTCCTACCTGAAATTTCAAAACCTTCCTTCGGTAATCATCATAGTTATTCTGCCTAATTTGAGCTGTTTTGATGTGGGTTTCTATTACCTGAACCTTTCCCATCGTTTCCTCCACCAGTTCCGATCCTACAAGCTTTCTTTCCCCAACGTCATCCCAAAAGGTTGGTGTACGACATCTCTTTCCATATAACGCTTCATATGGTGCCATCCGAATACTCGAATGGAAGCTATTGTCATAGAAAATTCTACCATAAGTAAATATTGATCCCAGATACCCTGAAATTCAAGTCAGTAAGATCCCAACATGTCTTCCACGGTTTGAATAGTTCGTTCCGATTGTCCATTAGTTTGGTAGTGGTAGGAAGTGCTCAAACGAAGCTCTGTATCTATGGATTTCTGACGAATTTTACATAATATTGATGTAAAAAGTGGATCATGATCAGAAACAATCGATAGGGGTACTCCATGGAGTCTCACAACTGAATTAATATATAGTCTTTTAGACATTCATGTGGTATATCTTCTCTTACAGCAAGGAAATTTGCTGACTTGTTAAGACAATCAACAAAGACCCATATTACATCGTTACTTAAAGGAGTCTTTGGTAGTCCCAGGACAATGTCCCTCGTGATATCATCCCATTTTCACTCCGATATGGGAAGATGTTGCAATACTTCGCCAGGAAGTGGCCTTCTAGCTTTCACTTGTTGAAAAACCATACATATTGACACAAAATCAGAAATATACCTCTTTATTTTGTCCCACCAAAAGTGTTCCATAAAATCTCTATACATTTTGGTGCTGTGAGGGTGTATAGAGAAATTGGAACTTTGAGAATCATTCAACAACTCTCTTTATTGATCAGGTATATTGGGAAAACAAAATCTCTTCCCAATTTTCAAAATTTCATCTTCATACACAAACTCTCCCAATATCCCATCATTCATAGCTTTAATAATCTTTTGAAACTCTTCATTATCGGTCTAAGAACTCTTAATCCTTTCTTGTAAAAAATGGGTTGTCAACCATTTGAAAAAGAATTGATGTTTCACCTACCATGGTTATTCCCATGCCAATTTTCACTAGATCCATGAAAATATGATCCCTTTAAATTATCATGTTGTTCAAAACTCCATGATACTTTATGCTCAAAGAATCTGCCACCTTATTTTCCTCCCTCGGGTGGTAGTATATCATGCAATCATAATCCTTATGTAGTTCAGTCCATCGCCATTGCCTCATGTTGTGTTCTTTCTGTGAGAAAATATACTCCAAACTCTTGAGATCAGTATAAATCTAACACTTTTCACCATAGAGATATTGCCTCCAAATCATAAAGGAAAATATTATAGCTGATAACTCAAGATCATGAGTAGGATAGTTTTGCTCACGAATTTTCATCTGTCGTGATGCATAGGCAATAACCCTATCATTATCCATAAGGACAGAACCATGTACTTTTTTTGGAGTATCACTATAAATAACGAACCCATCATTCCCCAATGGTAGACTCAATATATGAGAATTGAATAATCTTTTCTTCAGTTCTTTAAAAATTTCTTCACACTCTTTTGTCCAAACAAATTTAACCCCTTTAGGTGTGAGCTTGGTTAATGTGTTAGCCAACCGGGAAAAATTCTAGATGAAATGTTGATAATAACCTACTAAACCAATAAAACCTCATACATCAGTTATACACATTGGTGCTGGACATTCTTTGATTGCTCTTGTCTTAGATGGATCAATAGAGATTCCATCCATAGAGACAATATGGCCAAGAAAAGAAAGATGGACATTCTTTGATTGCTCTTGTCTTAGATGGATCAATAGAGATTCCATCCATAGAGACAATATGTCCAAGAAAAGAAATCTCCTGAAGCTAGAATTCACACATGCTAAACATCATATATAATTCATGTATTCTCAGAGTCTTAAATATAATGCGTAAGTGATTTTCATGAACTTTGTATCTTTGGGAGTATACCACGATATCATCAATAAATACCACTATAATGATATCAAGATATTCATTGAAAACTCTTTTCATTAGATCCATGAAAACAGAGGGTGCATTAGTTAGGCCAAAAGGCATTACTGTAAACTCGTAATGCATGTACCTGGTTCGAAATGCTGTCTTTGGAATGACTTACTTCTTCACACACAACTGCTAGTATCCATATCGAAGGTCAATCTTTGAAAAGTATTTAGCTCCATGAAGTTGGTCAATTAAATCATCAACGTGAGGTAGGGGATACTTGTTTTTTATTGTTATAGCATTGATCTCCATGTAGTCAATATATAACCTAATAGATCCATCTTTCTTCATATAAAAAAGGACATGGGCTCCCCATGGAGAAAAAATTGGGCGAATAAATTCATATTAATCAATTCCTCTAGTTGTTTCTTTAGTTAAACTAATTCCATAGTGGCCATTCTATAAGGGATATTCGATATAGGCCTAGATCCAATAAATAAATCAATGGAAAAATAAATTTCTCGTTCTCGAGGATATCCAGGTAAATCTTCTGGAAACCCATCAACATATTCTTTCACAATAGGTAAATCCTCTATTTGAACATTACATTACTGACCCACAATTATTTCATTCTCTTCCTCCCCAATAATTTAATTTAGTCGAGCTACTGTGGGTAGATCTATAAACGAATAAGGTGTTGATGATTTTTCTCGAAAGATAAGGTGTTCTTTATCATCATTATCAAAAATTGTAACCTCCTTCTTCTTATAATAAATCTTCGAATCATGGTCTGAAATCCAATCCATATCGAGGATTATATAAAATTCTATCATGGGTAAGACGATGAGATCAACAGATAAAGAACATTTATGTGCTCTAATGGGGACTAATTCACAAAAAATTGTTGCAATGATAATTCTCTTAGGAGTTTTAACTGAATAATCCCTTGTTAAATCATATTTAAAATATCCAATTTTCATAGCAATCGAGAATGATATGATACAATGAGATGATCTAGAATCAAATAAAGCATTTTCTAAAGTTGAGGAAACCATTAAATTACCTGCCACCAGGTCTTTCAGAGCTTCAACCTCAGATGTAGTGATAGCACAAGCTTGGCCTTGATCCATTGTCATTTTCTAAGGTATGTTTACCTAACTTTTAAGACATTCATTTGCATAATGTCCCATCTCCATGAAATTATAGCATTGAACATTGGTAGCGTCTTTCTTTCCCTTACAATAACCAGCTAGATGGCCTTTCTATCCACATTTGTATCATACTCCATTTACTTTTAGATAGGCACCAGCGTACTTCCTTCCACAATTATCACGGGGATGAAATTCAATTATTCCCTTCTTCCATGTTTCCTTATTTCCTTTCCCATGGTGTTCAGCAGATCTATTCTTCTCTTTCTTTGAATTTAATTCATAAGACTTAGAAAATTCCTTTTCTGTCTAGATAGCACATGAGACAATATCTTTGCACGCCAAGAAGGATTGTGAGACAAATTCTCAATGGAGAAATGGATTTATCCCACCAAATAAACGATAAATCCTACTTCTTGGGTTTCGTATATAATCTGCAACATGCCTCGCTGACCTTGTAATGTTATCTTCATACTTTGGGACGTTCTCATCCTCCTTTTGCCTCAGACTTAGAAATTGTCATTCCATATAGGATCGACGGTCATGAGGAATGTATTTTTATAAGAAAATTTCTGTAGAATCCCTCCATTCAATATTTCATACGTCATCTTCTTCCTTCATGTTTTGAATTAATGACCACCATTGATCAACATCTCCAGTGAGGCGGTAAACTTCCATGATAACATTTTCCCTATTGCTACTCCCCCTGGTGTGGAATATTTTTCTAAAGAATTTATCCATTTCATTGCTACTAGTGGTCTTGTAGCCCCATTTAATGTTGGTGGTTGTTGCCTCATGATGTGATCTAACATTGATCCTCCACACTGTGGATAAGGATGTTCCATAGGAGCAAGGTTATTATTCATAACCTGAGTGAGTTGTCCCAGTATGGTGATTAGCTGATCAGCACTAGTTGCATCACCAGATCCACTATAATTATCTTGATCTGGAGGGAAATCTATACACCGAGTGCATGCGTTGATACGATTTCCATTTCATCCACTAGTCTCTATTTCTATACAATTGAATAAACTAGTTTTGTTTATGAATCGAAATACATAATTCAAAACCTGTAAAACACTTAACATAAATTGAACAGTGTATGTATATAATCTATAATCATAAAAAAATTCTTCAAGGAAGTATAGACTCATAAACCCTTCATAATGGGTTGTAATGAAAATGATAATTATCCTAAGCATATCCTCCGGGAGTGTCGTAACCGTGAGTGCGGTATGAAATGTTTTTGTGCACTAGTTCCCATTCGAGTCTAGATCAAAGTGGTGTTTTCAGGTTTTCCCCTAGGTATATTTATGTAAGAGCCGCCTCTACCTGCTCATTTCGAGACATGGAGGTATTACTTGTAAAACACACAAAATCTCTACAATACCAAAATTCATGGAATTTCGTCTATACTAATCCTCAAAGTCTATCTTAGGGCTATGTTCTCTAATCAGAGTTTAACTAAATCTAGTTTCCAAGATTTGTACTAATCTTCCTTTGATACCAATTGTAACGCCCTGAACCCAGTTTTCCAGAGTCGACACATTATTATATAACATTGGCATGATCAAAATGAAATCATGTCTCAAAATACCGACTAGTTAATTATTATTTGAAACAAGATTCATACATAAGTTCAACTTTACAATTTTAAAAGAAATACAACATGAATTTATTCCATTGGAAACATCCATGATTCTAAATAATTCCTACTTGTCACACATAACTAACTTCTTCATATAAAAAGAAAATGAAACATAACAATGGGGTGAGCTCAAACGCTTAGTAAGGGTAGGAAATTCAGTGGAAGATAACATAAATATTAAGCATGTAGAATAATTGACACCACATGACTTTACCAATAATAAAAATGAATTATTTTATAGAAGGATTATGAGCTGAGTAAATAATTCCATAATAAAACATAATAAATTGTGGTCTACTAGTTTAATGACCACATGTACCATCAATATTATTATCATAATGAGGAAATGTATAATGTCAGACATTCTGAAACATTTTGTCAAGGCCTTGACCAAGACATGTAAAAATTAATAAGACCTCAGCCAAAACCATATATCAAATTGGGAAAGGTACTCGGCCAATTCCACATCTAGTTGTCTAATTAGACCTACCGATGCATCGAGGAGCTATAGCAGGTTCCACCTGTCAATTAAAAAGTCCAATACATTCCTCATATGAAATGTTTTAAACATATCATAAACATTCGTATTAAAACTAGCATACGATATGTCAATACTTTAACCATAAACCATTAATGGAATAAAAGTAGACCATCCATAGTCAATCATATAAAAAAACCTTTAATACAATATGGATGATTTGTATCATAATAAATCAACTTCGAATAAACATAAAATCCATCAATGGATGTTGACATAGATGAAATAAATACTATTTAAGAGAAATATCTCTTTTTTAAAATCATTTAAAAGTCACATAATTATAAAAATAATCATTTACATTGAAAATAAAACTATAATATTTTAAGATAAGCTTCAAAGATTTTATAATAGAATAAAATATCTGCACCCACCATTTATGTTAAAAAAAGACATTCTTACCTTAATTCTGTCAAAAAGGTAAAAAGGTCATTTTTTGGAAAACTACAGAAAGATTCCTTTATAAACATCTTATAGAAAGTCAAACAAGGATATAATAGAATTTAACCAATATTCTGTAAAATAGTAAGAATGATTTGAAATACATTTTTATGAAACATTGATGTGGATGATAAAGTGGTCCTAGTTGATAATTATGTATAAACAACCTCACATAATGAAGAGATTGTGAAATAAACCGTTACCTTGTACTTTTCCTGGGTAGAGGGTAGGTTCACCTCCTGTATAATAGTTAAATCATTGTTATTAAATTATACATGAATCATAAACATAAATATGATATCTTATATGATCTTTTAATATTGATTTGTTAATAATGTTTTTGTATTATTGTCATTTCGGGTGTTCACTTGCTCATTTTCTATTATATGTTTTGTTAAATAAGCCGTGTTTGTTATCCATAGGTTGTGTCTTATTTATATCCAGAATGATATCATGCCCTTAGAAATTATTTTTAATCATCAAATGAAAATTATTCTTGAATGGATACTATGGGGAATGAATCTTATCGCGTTCGTGGAGACGGTAGTTCGTACGTACGCACTATCAACAATATCATTCTTTTTATATTAAAATAGAATATAATTGGATGGTATATTAAATTTACATAATCATTATAATTTTATATTTATTATTTACTTCGATTGAACATCATTATTATACCCATCCAAATAATAATGTATTGAATAACAATTACACCCCGACGTGGAGACGGTAAGCCGTACGTACGCACGCATGGTTACATGTAATTCAAAGGATGGATAGATTAATGAATTTTGTGTTACCATATTTATAAAAACATCACAGTATATAGAAGATACTGTAGTTATTATTTTACAATGGAAACAACAAAGAAAAAGGAAGTGGAAGAAGAAAGGAACATGAAAGGGGTTGGTGAAAACATTATCTCTTCTTCGGGTTATTCATTTTGATTTTATCAAAAGGGATCCTTATGATACATTTATGATAAAACTAAGGCCTCTAGGTTGATTTTATGAAAGTTTATAGGATATTTGGGAAGAGGTTGGCCGAAACAAAAAGCTTTGAAGGTAAGAATTTGAGAGAAGGGTGAGTGCGCTTTTATAAGAGGGGTGAGGGGCACCTTTGAAAAAACCTAAAATATTATTTTTTTAATAAAGTCATATTCAGTTTATAATGAATCCAATGTGAGTTATATGGAGGATAAGGTGGGTATGGGTCTAAATACTTTCAAACAAAAGATTTTTGATAGGATTGGGTCACTATATTAACCTTATCATTTATATTTAACTCTTAGTTAAATAGTTTTACATTTACCATGTCTCTTTTTATTTTTATATTATATGGTTAATAAACATACTATAACAAAGAAAGATAACCCCAAGTGGTTCATTATTAATATAAATAACATTATATAAGTAAATGTTCTGAAACTTATATTTTTTGGAATATAATATAAATTAATAATATAATATTTTTTCAAATACTCCTTTATGTAAATTTTCACACTATTTAATAGATGATTTTTGTTAAAGTTCGAACAACTTTATTAATTCTAACTAAATTCATTTAATCAATCCTAAAAATTCATATTAACCGATAAAATTATTATAATTCATTAAAAGTCTCAAATTACATTTATTTTTATATTTATAAAATCAAATATTTTAAATTTTTATTAATTAGGTAATTACTACATCACCATTGTGTCATAAATAAATTAAATTATTTAATGTATAAAAATTACAAATAGAATACCATTATGTAGGAAATCTTTTTAGCTTTATATTTAATATTTATAATAGAATATATCTTATGTATATCCGTATATTAAAAATGTTTTATTTATTAAACATTGATTTTAACTCTTTTAACTGTTTTTAAATTAAAAAATAATAAATGTCCTAATCTAATACTAGTGGAACAAAAAGGTTGATATTTTATTCCTAAGATTTTTTTTGGTCAAATTATACGTATCCAATATAATTAAAACATGTATTAGGGTAATAATAATATAATTTTTATCCTTACTTAACCTATTTACTTTTAACCGTGGTAAATAAAAGCAAAAAGATACAATTCACCAAAAAATATTTTTGTCTTATTGAACCACATTTTACAACTTTATATTAACCGTGTCTCTCGAATTTTTGAAATTCCACTTACAGAAGCGGTAAAATATTGTTTTATGTGAATTTGAAAATTCTCCTAAGAGATGGGTAAAAGATGGTGAAAAGTTCAATAAAATATTTATATAATTAAAATTATTATAAACTGACATCAATAAATTACATTGAACTTATATAGGTAATATGAATCTATTTTGAACAAAAATAAATTTAAATAAAATAAATAAATATTTATATAATAAATTTGTTTTAAACTATAACTCAGTGCTTTTTAACTATTCATAAAAAATAGAATGTTTTCATAAAAATACCAAAAAT
Organism: Viscum album; assembly: GCA_963277665.1. Classification (NCBI taxonomy): domain Eukaryota; kingdom Viridiplantae; phylum Streptophyta; class Magnoliopsida; order Santalales; family Viscaceae; genus Viscum; species Viscum album. The sequence goes on along the minus strand of OY728134.1, from coordinate 353,203,786 downwards.
TCACCCTAGGCTAATTTTGATATTCTGAATCCAAAAATGAAGTCCATTTTGAAAGGTAAAATTTATAAAATTTCAAAAAGTGTGTATTACTATTCATAATAGCTACTTTGATTCGTTGTTGTGTGTGTTAGAACTCGATGTTGCGTACAACACACACTACTGTATTATTCAATGAAAAGCGTACCGTGGAAGCTTGGGGTGTTACAAGAACATAGTTACAACTACTTTTCCAAAGCTTTATTGTGTCTGTGGTTTCGTGGATATGAACAACCACTTGTGGTTCCTTCAAGGATTCACAATATTATTCTTATATTAGATATTTGATTCTATTGAGTATATAGTATCCCCCCCCTTCACAATATGGAAATATAATCATATTGGGTGTAATATAAATTATAGAACCACCTCCTCCTTTTATAATACTTATAAAACATTTTTTGTATTATTTTACCACATTTAGTGAATATTCATCATCTTCTCGGAGCCTTACAGTTTCTAAAATGGTGAAATTTATATTTCTTCACCATCCTCCTTGGAATAATAAGAGTTACATGATTATAAAAATTCAAAATAGTTGGGGGGTAATACTCAAATTAGTTCCAATATAATTAAATGAGAGTGATATGAATAATGCATCATCTTCTTGCATTAGTTTGGATTGAATCACTTTTATAATGGAATGATCCTCTTAGAGTTTATTATCACTGGATGTAGTAAGGTATCCACATTCCTCCATTTCTAGTTTTTATTCAACCTCTTGGATGTTCTCCATGAAAATTTGGGAACCACTAACACTTCTTTTGTGGCCTCAAATCATTATTAGTTAGTTCAAAGTTTATTGATCATGCTAATCAAACCTTATGCTGAGATCCATGTCACTTGGACTCTTTGAAACTATTTAAACATTATCATAATAAAACAACCCATTCATTTGAGTTCCTCCATTGTAAAATATATTTCATGTTCTTTCACATATGAGTAATCATCCCATGGAGAGCAATTTGGATTTTATTAACTCCTGGGAAAATGAAGTTTTATGTATTTTAATATAGAAATAAATATTTTTTAAAAAATAATGTTAATTTTCTAAAATAAGGTGACTTTTTTAAAATAGACCAAGAAACTATTTATCTAGTCAGATGTTTCACATGTTGTGATTCACACAAGTCTTAGGGAATGGAAAATAAATATATTTTCCAAATGCATTATAGTGGATGACTAGGCTCATTGCACCTTAGAATCATCATTTTTGGTTCAAACAATTTCTTTTATTCAACTAAAATAATTCATTTAGGTTTTTATATTATTTATTGAAAATTATGGTTTTGGAGTTTATAGAAAATGACAAATTAAATTAATTTAATTCATAATTTACATCTAAATTTAGATGTAAACAAAATGAAATTAGGGGAAAATGGTTTTCTTCCTAGAGTTTGATTACGTGGGTTCATTCACTATATATTCATTCTTTAAATTAAATTTTATAATTCATTTAATAAAACCCCATTAAGGAATTAATTTCTATTATTTATTTAGTGTGATAATTTAGCATGAATTTGGTGTAAAAAACCCCACCTACTTGAATAGTCAAATAGGATAACAAATCAACCGATATTACATTTCCAAAAATACCTTACTCCTTCATTTTTCATTTTATCTCAACTATATGCCCTAAATCCACCATATGGAAAGTTTTATTGAGAGAAGGGATGGAAAAATAATGAGTGAAATAAAATGATTGAATTTTAAAATTATTATTTTGTGGAAAGCAACCACACCCATGCAATATTTTATCAACCAAGACAAATAGAATGAGAATATGTTGAATTGAAGCACAATAATAAATAATTCCCCGAAATCTCCCTTAGGGACCGACCTTGGGTTAGATAGATGAAATTTCAACGTAAAAAGGAAATAATGAGTGATAGTTATATGATATAGAGAATGGGATTGGGGTTGAATAAGAATGTGTGATAGAATAAGAAATGGGAAACAAATTCATAAAAAAATTACAAGCATTACATGGGAAATGAAAATAAAAAAAAATTAATCAGAAATCATAACCACTATTATTCAGCCACATATCCCTCTAACAGTCAATATCCTTTTCAATCAATAATTGGACTCTTATATATAGGAATTTATTTGTCCTTGTGTGTCATGATGGACCATTAATGACTTAGGGGTCATAATGGGTCTTTAATGATTGAAATTTCAGTTATAGAATATTTCTTCAAAAGTATCCACCTATTATCCCAATCAAATGGTAGAATAGGGGATAAGTGTCTTCATAACAGTTGTTTTAAAATATGTTTTTAATTCTTCCACATAATTTCACATTTAATGTACATGTCTATAAAAGGTTATGAAATAAGTACTGAGTATAATATTTTCTGTACATGAATTTCGGAATTCTAACATCAATGTATAACATCCATTGAATTATTTAATGAGTGAAAAATATGTAAATGTAATTTTAGAAACCCTTATATGTGTCCTATTTGAAATCCATTTTGAATCACCTCAGTTATAGGTTTTTATTATGATATATTCATCATTTATGGAGGTACAGTCTACCATGTCTACCTTAAAAATATGTTAAATAGATTTCTTTTTTATGGGATAAGGTTTTATGAAAAATGATGGTCCAGTATAAAAATATGAAGAAAATAGATAAAGGAATTATAAAAAATAATCAATCAAATATTAATAATAATATAAAATTTATTCCCAAAATAACAATTTCAATAAAATCTGCTAAAATTCCAATATAATTTTTTTTACAATTTAAATAAAACACAATTCTAATCCAATATTTCTAAAATAGGATCAAATTGATAAATTTGGAGGGTTTAAGTAATTTAAATAAATATAAAAAATGGTGAAAATATTATCTTTGTCACTATATATTTGAAAATATGTATAAAAATAATTATTTATAAAAATATATATATTTTTATATTGGTAGGAAAATTTATATAAATTATTATATTTTTTAAAATGTTAAATTAATATATATAAAAAGTTGTATTTATTTATACATAATTAAATGTATTTTTTAGTATATGTGTTTTGATATATTTTCAAAATTATTTATATATTTATAGATATTTATTTAAATTATTATACATTTATGTATGTATATAAATATAAAAACATATAAATTTACATATTTACATATTCATTCTTGTATAAATTTATTCAAACACCCACAAAAATATCTTCATGTAATTTTTAATTTATAAATATTATATAGATATTTAAATTTATATTTCAATAAATATTTTTTAATACATATAAATAAATTTATATTTATATATATTTATGTATATCACTGACTAATTAAATGTATTAATATATGTTTATCTATGTTTAAATATATTTATATATTATTGTATATATTTATGTAAAATTAGTTTTTTGGATTTTTGAGATTGAAGAGAAGACCAAATTTTTCCTCACTTGTTAAAAAAAGAAAAGAAGAGAAAAAATGGGAGGTGATTTCAATGGAAATATCAATGACCCATAAAAATAGAAACAAGATATGAAAATAACAATATTCTAGAAATGATAAAAATAGATGTCCTTGAAAAACATCAAGGGCTACATGAAAACATGGCATTATATAATATCTTATAAACATTCTAGATAGACCATATTCTAACTCTTAGACATAATATTATTCCCCTTCTCCAAAACATAACATGTTGGCATTGATTTCGAGTATCATATGTATTTTAATCGATGCCATTGTCCAGTATTTCATCTAATGAACTCCTCATTTTTTATCATTCTTTAGCATGTAATGGTGATCATGAATTTAGGAATAGTCATAAGATTCTTGAAGTGAAAAATTGGAAATGGGATTTCATTTAGTTAATCAATGAAATTTTGAACCTAGTGTCTTTTGAGGATACTAGCACAAAAATATTATCGTAACTGATCTACATCATCTTTGAGTATATATGACACTACGAAGAAGGGGTAGTTGTGCATAAAGTCCCGATTGTAATGAATTACAAGGGTTATGTACTATTAGATATGGATTCATAGATAACTGAATTTCCCCAAAACATATAATTCGTGGTAACCAGCTTATGTGTGTTTTTCCAAATCACTATTTGAATAATACAAGTGGACAATGATTCTAGTTCCTTAGATTCTCCCATTTCCCCTTGTCACGTATCCTATTTGGGACTAGGATCTAAATCATTTACAGAAATATCATTGGGATTATATTGAAAAATCATGACATGAACCATCATCGGGTAAAGAATAATAGTTTCCTTAAAAAGAAACTCATCTTGAGCACCTTCCAATGGTCATATTTGAATTTAGATTCATCCAATCCTATACAATTCTAGAGGAAGTGGATCCCTTTTTTGGTGTTTTTTCTCATTGAATATGTCATGAATATGTTTATTTTTTTCGTTACTGCCTTTATAATAATTTACCATTCACACTATACATTAGTCTTGATACACATATTCTTAGGTAGCTTACTAATTATCAGTTTGGTTGACATCATGTTCATCATTTAGTATATTGTCCATTGAACCTTAAAATAAGTCATCCTTAATGGTAACTACCACATGCAACACTAAACGGTCTCCCATATAATTAGTCAAAGGAAAAATAATTTTTAGGTTCCATTATAGATATCCATTACAGAACAATGTTTCACCTAGATTATACCACTTCATTATTTTAGTTCAATAAAGATTCATCTAATTATCCTCCAAAGGGCCATGTTCTGTTACCTACTCAAATAATTTCCAGCCTCTTACAGTATTTACTTTATTCATCTCATTTAAAGTAGATGAACGAGATTGTTAAATCAACTAAAAAATATTTTAAATTTGTATAATGGATTGACATAATGATTAGAATAGAGGAATCCTCCTGTATATAATTTTTATGTCCATGTCATCCTCATAATTTTTCAAAATAACCATATCAACCAATGTTTAACATAGCACAATCATTATTCGAACTCGATAAATATAACTAAATTTTATTGATTTAGAGGATCTATGAATATTAAAAGGTAAATTGGTGGGAAAATCCACATTAAAAACTATAGAGTTCTATAGTATCCAAATTAGGAAATTTTTTTCCATACAACTAACCTAAGGTTCATAACACTAAATTGGTTAAAAAATAAATCCCAATCATGAATAAATTTAAAACATGTCCTAATAGTGTTAGATAAATCACACCACTATCTATGATTAATTTCAAATAAGGGAAAAAATGGATGAAACATTTATTGATTGGTAAGAAATTGATTCCATGAAACCCCATATTAATTATTTTCAATGAACCTATACATGACTGTTCTTTTGTATTTCTACAACTATTAGTACAAAACAAGTTGTGATTGAGAAATTAAAAATATATATTCTATCATTGATATCCTCTTGAATAACTGTAAAAATATCCATAATACCCTTTCCAACAACACTATCTAGAAGAGATTCCTAAAAAATGTATTATTTCCCCAATAGACATCTTAATCACCATTTTTTTCTCATTGAAGTCTTACATTCATTATATATTACTTCCATTTTTACATATATCATGGGTATGCTAGATTATATTGGTGTGATATCTATCTTCACATGTTGTAAAATATCAAGATCATGTTATGGATAATTTTCCCTAGTATGGTGTTCTATATTATTTTAGAAATTTTACCATGATTAGGATAGTTAGGGTAGCATTGTGTGTTATAGTGATTGAATTGCATCTGTTGTGCCGATTGGATGGATTATATTATAGTATTTTCCTAGAATTCCCCCATATCTCCTATGTATTCCCATGATCACATTTTTTTTTCATATTTATAATTTCTAATATTATATTAAATTCATGTCTATTGTAACCGAATTTTTTTTGATTAGATCTGATACTATTTATCTAGACATCCTAAAGGGGTTTTATCACTTTTTCCATGTCTATTTCATTTTTTAATAAAATTTTTATTTACATCATTTTTCTTTTATCTTGGTTATTTTTAATGTGTGGTCTGTAATGAACATTTTCATTACTCCATTGGGACCATTATTATTAAAAATAACAAAAAAATCAAGGATATGGGAATGGGTGGGTTGAATGGGTTATTTTGAGAGAATCAAACTAATGAAATGGATTCACATGAATTGTTTTAAATATAAAATGAATAAAAACATTTCTATTTTAATTTAAACTAGGATGAAATGTATTTATTTTCAAAGGATGTTCATGGTGTGTGAGGATTATACCTATTAGGAATGCATTCTCATTCCTATATATATTTTATATTCAGTTTCATTGGGAATATTCATTTATTTAGACTCCTTCTTCATTCGAGTTGTATAGGAAATGGATATGTTGGGAACGTTTGATGATTAAACATTATCATGTGTATTTTTAATTTTGATTATTTTATTTTATTTTATATTATATACACATCATCCTCTTTTTTGTATCTTTTATATTATATTTAGTTTTTCTGTTGATTTATGTATGAGGATTGTATTTTGATTTTTGACTATGCATCATTTGGATGGTATTCTAATTTACACATATTATTTTAATTATATATATAATTACATTGTATGGATTACCCATTCATGAATATGAGTAGAATAAAACTACATGAGAATTATTATTTATTAGGAGAATGTGTCTGAATCATATATATATATATATATATGTATATATATATTACCCATGAACTAATTTATATCATGTGGAGATATTAAAAGACCTTCTAGCATTGGGGAGGATTAGGTTGGGTACTAGTTTGGTGGTATCTTAAATTAATTTTTTATAGGAACCAGTAAAAATCATCCAAAAACTCATATAAATTCACACCATTGATATATTAAGTCATGAATAAATAATTGAATAATGAGAAATTTGTGTCGGAGAATGGGAAAATACCATGGGTGATTTTAGCATAATGAAATTTCACAATTCATGAAGTTGATTCCTAAGAGATAAATCATAATGTGAATTGATAATGTAATTTCATATTGATTTTAAATAATAGAAACAATAAATTATATATTGAAATCATAAATAATTATTATTTTTATACAAGAATCATGGATTCAGGAAAGATACACTACCTTGATGGTTAATAACAATCACTTCAATCTGTTGTTGTGGCCATGGGATTTGTTTGCCGAAATCGTTGCCTATCTAACTTTACTAATTCAATATGATTTCAATGATACTATGAACGATACCCTTATTGTCTCCCTTAGTCAATGGTTATGTCAATGACCAAAAGAGGATAAACCTATAGAGGAATCATAAATATGAATTTATTGTTGGGGTTTTATGGTTTCCCTATCACTAAATTTATTAATTAAAGATTAATTAATATCATAAAACAACACACATATAATTGTCTTTTATGGACCATGAAATTTAGTTGAAGATTACATCACCTCTAGGGTAAACCACATTTCCAAAAAATAGTTACTATGTCGGGATATACATAAGAGTTTCCATTTGAAGGAAATTTTCACCAATTATCATTGGATAAATTAATATTTAATTTGTTAATATTAAATATATTTGAAGTTAATATTGTTCATAAAATCATCAATACTATTCTTAGGGAATCCTTCTCACCATTGGATGAACATAACCATCAGAAGATTTTTCAGAGGATGTCTATAAGGGTGTATTTTATGTTTTTCCACTATAGAGGTCACAATGCTCAGAAACTCAACATTAAGTCTTGTAACGATCAAATTAAACATAGGAAACAAATATTTTATTTGATAATCATAAATTAATTTTTTATTTTTTTTAAAAATATATTTAAATTTTACAATTTTTTTATAAATATAGATTAACATTACTATATATATCTTATTCTACAAACTATTTCATAATTGTGGTACCAAAATTTTATTTAATCTACCATAATAGTTTTTTATATATTTGAATTCCATTTGATATTTGAAACGTTTTTAAAATTAGATATGGTTTCATGATTTATGTTTTAATTAAATTTTTTGAATGTATTTTATTGATTTGATTATTAAATTATATAAAATTTTTAATAATTTTATAAATTAATTTACCTCTCATTATATAATTGTTTGTATAAAAATTATATTTCACGGTTGATTTATTATTGAACTGTTTTTAGGATATATTTTTTAATAATATTTAGTCAAGATTTTTTTATTCTTTATTATGCGTCACATGTATGCTTTTAAAATGTTATAATAGAAATATTTTTTATTTCAATAAACATACATTTAGATTATTCAAAAATTTTATGATATATTTTACTTATAAAATATTAATTGAATTTATGATTTCTTTTTCAAAAATATTACTTCAATTTTTATTTTATTTTTTATTTTATTTTATATTTTTCTTTTGAATTCTTATTATATAAATATATTGGTTATATTAATATTTTTAATATCATATCTCATTTAGATTACTATATAAGACAACCTCAAGGTTATATTAAAAAATCTTGACATCAAATAATTTAATTCATTGACTATATGAGTTTAAAGTGATATATTTGAAATGTTTCCCTTTAGTAAACTCATATGTAATATTTTAGTTATTTGTGGGAATAAAAAATGTGCATTTACTGTGGGATATTTGTTTGATTGTAATGTGATTTACTAATGGATGATGGGAGATCCATTGGGAATGAGGCATAGTTTGGTTGCTGAATAATTTTACTATTTTAGAAATACATTTATTTGGAAATTTTATAGGAAGATAGTTATATGGTTGGAAACACAGTTACCCACAACAATGAATTTTGAGAAATTTTGGACATTGAATAATGACTAGTTATAATAATAGTTTGATTAATCTATTAAACCAAATTATATTAAAGTTATTAAATTAAAGTATTTAACTCTATAATCATTCAAAATACCTCATTTAAATCTTAAAATACTTTTGAAATTTTTTGATAAGTCCCTGGATGATTTTTTAGTGATTTATAGGGATCTTTATATTCAGGAATCAATTTGATTCATATGAATGATTATGTCAAAAATGGGTAAACCTATATCATATCTCTTAACATCCAATCTAATTTATCAATTATGTCACTCTCTCATAATATTATTTTATGCGTTAGATCTCAATTTTTTTTTCATATAATAGAGAATAGATATTAAATTAAAATAAGTTAGATATTTAATTAGGAACAGTTATGGGATTTCTTGTATCATAAAAAAATATGGAAAATAACTAAAAAACACTATTATGCAGAGAATAAATATTTGTGTTTTGAATATATATATATATATATAGAAATAATATTTTGTATCTTATAATAGTTAATATAGTCTTCCAAAACCTTTCAAATGTGTTTGATCAAGATCAGAAAGAATCATTCAAAAGACTCCTTCATCAATACATATAAAACAATTTGGGAATCACCCAACACCTTAGTATGATCTTTTTTTTATTCATTATATGTCCGAACATTCTGTTTAATGATTATAGATAAGATATATCATGAACACTGTATCATTTTTTTCAATTATAACTAGATCAACATTACTATGGTACACCAAAGTTAACATGCACAATAGACTAATTTTTATTGTATATTAAAATGTAAAATAGTCGACATATATTTTTGGGCATTTAATAAATTCTATAAATATTAGCCCTATTAAATAAATTCATTCATTAATAATTTTTTGATTCATAAGTTATTATGGTAGACATTGTCGATCGAAAAATCCATCATATTATGATCAATAACGGAACTCAACCAAATTTTAAGAAAGGAAATATAGAATATTTCAATACATATCATATTTGGACAATTTAATTTATGAAAACTATGGAATAAATTGTGTTGTATTAGAATACATATCATGACATAATCTAAACCACCACATCATTTTGATTCCATCAGTTCTATGATCCATCAATCTCTCACTTTCGTTATACCGTAAAAAACACAACTTTATTTTTTACCTTATACTACAAGAAATTAAACAACTTGTGATACATATCAATAAACCAATTTGTATATTTTCAAATATTATTTCGGGAAATTAATCATATATTTTTACCATGTGTTATAATATATATAATAACTTGTGAAAATACTTTTATTTTTATTATAGATATCATCTAAAACACTTTTTGGGAATCTCTTAATATTTTAAATAATTCATCATCATTCACATGAATAAAATGTGTAAACCATGGGATGTTTTATTGATGAAAAAATTTATCAATTAATAAATTAAAAATGTTATAAAAATATGAGATAGTAGAAAATAATCAATTCTTAAAAATCTATAAAGGGAATTTGAATGATCTCCATCAAAAATATGTATCTACATACCTATGTACATGAGCGGCATCATACGAAAGTATTCATAATCATATTATTTCCTTTTCCAAGTCATCGAGTAAACAAAAGACACTATGTATGTCAATTCCATATATATACTCATGACGTTTCTATTATCATATTATATAAGATCAAGGTCAATGAGAACATAACATTTCATTTATTGTAGTGGATTATTGAACCATATTCCCCTCAACTATGAAGATAATAAAATATTATATAGTATCTCATAAAGTTGGTACACTTCATATTTTATTTTAATAGGGTAAAATATGTTATATTCATTATATTAGTTTAATAATTACATCATGGTTAAGCTCCAATCAATTCCATCATCCATAGTATACAAAACAACATTTGATTCTTGTTGCCTTTAGGTCTATATAAGAAATGTGTTAATGTATGAAGGTATTAGGTTTGGTATCCCACCAACCTCAAGTATAGGGTTTCAGTATGAAACATAAGACACTAGTATACAAAATACATAGTGTGTTACTCTATATATGTTATATACATAGGGGTTATCCATTGAAAAAACACTTAATTTGGGCCTCATGAGAATATTCTATATGTATAGAAAATATCCCTACTTACACAAACATTAACATTTATGCACTACCTATACTATTATATTATGAATATTAGTAAGGGATAAATAACTATCATATTTGAGAGGTCAGTTATTGTTTCACTAACGGATTTGATTGTATAGATAATATAAATTAATTATTAAGTGCGAATTTACATTTTGAATAACATGAAACATTTTATTTTCATAATAAAATTGAATAATAATTTAAAAACCAACCAAATGAACCCATATAATCATATCCCATATGATAAATGATTAGAGTAGCCTTATGTTTTTTACACTTTTTGGGTCGTTCTAAATTCATTATATCTTAGTATAAATTCTTCCAAATCCATATACGAACAACAAATAATACAATTTAATAAGACTCTTTTAACGAGTATCATATGAAATGGTCCAACAATATTTGTGGTAATTTAGTAATAGTGGGGGATGAATCAGTGAACTCAATTCCTTTTTATGTTTCTTTTAGAAATATACATTATCACATGTTAACATGAAAACTAAATCATTGTCATAAAACACACAGACACACATACACTGATAAAACAAAAAACAAGAACAATATAATTTACAAAGCTCAACAATCAAAACTTATATGTACTCCATGTCATGATATTTAATCAACCAATTATATACATCACACATGTATCATCGCTATATATATATATATATTAAAAAATAGTATAATTTATCCATGTCAACAAGCCACACATATAGTATCCCAACTATGTAATGTGATCCTACACTAAATAAGATATATAATATTTCATAAATAATAATTGTGTATTAAATATGATCATATCTTTATAAAATTTTAGTCATTATTATTATTCATATTTCTTTTCTTTGAAATTTTCCACTTATATAATATTAATTATTTTACCCTTTCTGTTATATCTTCAGTCATTAATAATATGTTTATTTTTTATTTTCACCATATTGAACATATATTTTTACAGTTGAAGAAAATAATTTTTTTAATAGTAGTAAAAATAATCTTCAGATCAAATGTATTATTTTAATTTTATATCCCGGCTTCAAAATTTTAAAAAAAATTATTAATAACCACTAAAGTTATCTTTATCATTTCATTTGTATTTGGAAATATTTTTATGATTCAACTCAGATAACCATCCTAAATAGTAATTGATCCAATCCAATCATGCCCTGATAAGAATTCCAAATCCCTATTTGCAAGAGACTATCACCAAGGTAGCAATAATGACTAAAAAAGAATGATTTTTCAATAAGTTTTAATCATTAATTATAAAATGTATATAAAAATCATTCAACACATCATCGTATCGAATGAATCAATCTAATTCGAATCCAAAGTAAAATTTATTATCTTCCATGTATGGGTTGAAATTGGAGAATATAAAATATAAAAATATATTTAAAAACTATTATTATATCCTAAAAACCCCCTTAATCTTCAAATATAAATGAAATTATGTGGTTTCTCTCAGTCCATAGAAGATTTCTCCTTCTTAAGATCAACTAATAAATTATGTTCTAAAAACATGTATTTGAAGAATTTTACTTATAACATCTAAAATATTCTTTTAAAAATATTCGAATAATGTCTATAACATATCAGAATTTATATTATTTCTAATATATGAGGTACATTATCCACTATGGACTGAGATTATATCATGGTATCATCCACAAGTACAACCAAAAAGGAATTGAGGTACCTGTGGAAAATCTAGTTCATCAGATACATGAACACAGTAGGATCCTTAGTTCCAAAAAATGCATAATAATGTAATAATAATGGACATACCAACTACTATAGGTAGTCATAATAATCTCATGCTCCTTGATCATAAATCAGTTATAACAAATGCGAAGTTAAATTGTCGGGAACCTCTTATCCTATTTGTTCTAGTTAAACAAATCATAAGAAAGGGGTAATGGATACTTATAATTAATTATGAAATAATTTGGCATTCAATATTTAATATAATGTTTAAGGGTAAGATCTTATTTTTGAGGAAATATTATATGTTCTACCTTAGGAAACTAAATTTTCAAGATTCATCCCAAGGATAAAAAATCATTGAATTGAGTTTTCAACAACATTATTTCTGTTTTTTCCATATGATAAGGGGGAATTGAAAAAGGAAATGTACCTGGTACCATGTCAATGGAAAACTCTAACACCATAACCTATATAGAGAAGGAAATGTCTAGTGAAAAAACATTGTGAAACTCAATAACCACAAAAGGAATTTTACATTGTGAATAATGATGCTCCATTTTTCAAGAAATCATGGTTGTCATCTTATCAAAATCTTTAAGAGGATGTTAGTTTTGACATTAACACAGATCCCATTCTGTATAAAATATTGGTCTCACTCCATCAAGTAAATTAATGGATTCCCATAAAATATAATAGTCTATATGAGCTTTTTTTAGATCATCCAATCCATCTTATGAATGAAATCTAGAGGTCTCAAATATTTATATAAAAAATTCCTAGTAATGCTTGACTTCCCTTAATGAGATAGTATAAGAAAGGAATCAGAGACCATAATTTATATTTATTTCAAATGGTGTAGCTATATAAATATCATAAGATATAATATCTAAAGGAAGATTTAAAAATCTCAAGATATTGATAAATACAAAGGGTTGATAGGAATCAATATCAAATAAAGTGGAAATTAAATATAAAGCAACGCTTAGGGTACCTATTAGTGTCTTAAAAGTGACCTTATCTTCAACTAATGACTCTTCCAATGACTGAAGAATATTTCTTCATTATGTACATGGATAAAACCCCTTTATTCATTAAAAATATAACTATTCTTATGAGACTCTTGATTCTATGAATCTTTTACCACTCTTCGGGGTAGTAAAAACATGAATCAACTTCTTTAAATGTTCTAATTGCCGACAAGGCCTTTTGTTATTGGGTTCACCATATAAATTATTCATTTAGGAATTAATATTACCACATTAAAAATAACTAAATGGTTATTTTTGGATATTAGAGACAATTTTTTGAAGGTATGCTACCAAGCCCATAGATTGGATCATATTCATAACTACCTTAAATGTTTTTTGATCAGATTAATGATTTTCTAATTGTAGATCATCAAAATCTCCCCTATAAGGTTAATAAAAATGTATTATTTGGGTCAAGTCTCTATATAACATCAATATATGACAATATAAACATTAATAAAGATGCATGATATCATCAAATCTATCAAGAAAAATCAATAAGGATACACAAAAGGAATATAAAAACCTACTAATTTCATAAATTAATATCATGAAATTCAATCAAAGACACATTTATAAATAACAAATGGAATCATAAAGCTCATTAGGATGATATCTGACTAGGAACTCACTTATAACATACTCCTTATGTCTTGAAATGCTTTTCCCAAATTGCATTCTGATATAATATAATAGTCCTGACAGCCTTTCAAAAAAATGTCTCACATACCAACCCAGATAACCCTCCTAAAAGTTAACCAAGACAACCCAAACATGACCTAATGTTCTTTCCCAATCCCCATTGGTTAGAGAATAGAATCATAGAAAGAACAAAGACTAATAGGGAAGGATTTCACCAAAATGGTTACTAATTTTTTTTTAAAGTAGTAGATATTAATAAATAAAAAATCCACCTGAAAATTAAATAATAAGAGTAAAGGTTCCAAAAATACCCTGAAAAAAGCATAAATATTATTAAGTTAATCATTACACAATAGGTGAAGTGAAAACTCCATCATTGGATTCCAACTCCAAATGTACTACAAGTTAGATACACCATCCTCCATCAAGAACTTCTTTCCCAATCCATTAACATTACATAAGAAAATCTATAAATTATTGAAGGAAATTTAGGTGTGAGATAAAATCCTAAAATTATTTCACAAAATATTTCAAAAAATAAATATTTCATATATAAATTTATTCATATATGTAATTAACACATGGAATAGAAATAATTTATAGGGTGTATATCATAAAAATATATAGAAAACATTTCAATGACTTATAATAAATTATATTAAAATTTATTTTTGATCTGAGAAGACAAGAATAATGCATTTCATCAAAAAAGGCATGGATTGAAATTTATATAAAACATCACATCAGTAAAAATATTTATAAAAAAACATGTAAAGTAATTTCCATTAATATAACCATGTTTAAGAGACACATGGCTAGGTTAAATTGGAATTCTCCAATATCATGGTGAATAAAGGGTTCTAGTGTGCATAAGGAATATCCATAGATATTAAAAGGAGAATATCCATATAGACTAATTTCCTAAAAAATAAGTAGTATAGTTTGTGTTTTCATCCTCAATACATTGATTGGTAGAGAAAATATATACCTATAGTGTGTTATTCCTACTATCCACCGAAGCTCAAATGAGATTCAAATTAAATAAAATAGTATAAGGGGATATCATTAATTAATTAATTCATAAAAAAATTTATCCATCAATTCATTAATCCATTTTTAAAAGTTCAAAATCACTCCATTCATTTAAAAATCCAACATTAATGGGTTTTTACCATAAAATTATATCATTTATTTAAAAAACCAAAATCAATTATTTTCAACAAAAACTCATTCCAATTATTTTAAAAATAATAATAAATGGGATTTATAAAAAATCATCAAATCATTACAATTAAAATCATAAAATATCTCCAGAATTTTCATTTCATCAAAATCTATTTAATAATCATTATTTTATTTTAAATTTTTGTTATGAAAATTAAAAATAATTTCCATCAACCACTATCAATAATTAATAATCACACTCCCCATGTAATTTCAAAGAAGAAATCCTATCTTGAAAAAAAAATTAGAAATTATTTTTAGTTTAACCGCACGTTGAAGGTTTTAAATAATAGTGAGTTATTTCAAAACCACCTACCTTAAATAAAATATCCAAAAACCCTTATAATGGATCAGTAAGAAGAAAAATGAAGAATTCATCGCCCCCAGATCAAGGGAATATAACAAAACCCCCTTCTCTCAGTCACCCACTGTTGGAGTCCATAAACTCTACTAAATAAAAATAATGATGCAACACATGTTTGGTTATTTTTTAAAATGCCATGGGTGTTTTGTTTGGCAGAAGAATAACCCGGTGTTAAATAATTAATTTTTAGAATTAGAAATTTTATTTATAATGTTGGGGGAACAAACATGGATCACAGTCAAGGGTCTAGTAGAAATTGAGGATGAGATCACCACCTATGACAATGCTAACACCTCATGGGGGAAGGGATCCAGTGCATGAGATCCCTAAAAGAGTGTACTCATAGGAGGCCTTAGAGTCTAGAATGATTTCCAACTGATTACCATCATTCCATGTATGGAGAATATCAATCACATTAATGATGAGTGTCTTCTATTTAAAGATCATGTAGATAATATTCCATGTCATTGGAGAGAGGCTTTTAAGTGTGCTCTAAATTGACTTTGAGTCCGTATCAACAAAAAACTAATGGAATTACTTTGATTGGAATGAGGTAGGTCCCTCTTAAATGTATTTTTTCTGCTCTAGGTGGGTCAACGTCTCCATAGATTCCACTAAAGGAAAAGAGCACCGAACCCATAGAATGATGCATGAAAACTCCCCCATTCTTAAACCCCTAAATTACTGATCTGGACAAATTAAGTTTCACACAGACGAAGAAAAGATTCAATCTCACCAAGTTCCAATAAGAAATTGGATGAGGTGGGATAGAGGATGAAACCCTATATATGATTCCATTAATAGAACAAGACCTTCCCCAATGATTTACATGATTTACAAGGTTTATGATGAGGCATTTGGCACTCAGCACAAAATAAGTACTAGAAGAGGAGGGGAAATTATGGAGAACTATGTTTCTATCCTCCCATTTAATCCAAAAACTAGGTGTAATAATGTTAGTTTGGGACTCATAATCTTTATTATTTCTACCATCCCCACTGAACCATCATTTTATAAATCAATGGATATCACTGAAGGGGTTCGTGGGCATGTAAAAATCAATGAAGTCTCATATCACTCCCCATACCATGGTCACCCATTTTCAATGACAGAATAGGTGAATTGTGGTTTCATCCTTATAATCTATGTAGTAGAAGTATATTGAGCCTATGTTTACAGCCATACTTTGGAAAACCACATTAGTATGAATCTAATGGTACTCTATTTTTATAATTAGAAATAAAAATTAGCAAGGATCTCATTGCCATAGAGAGTTCACCACCAATCGTCATTGCTTCTGTTCACACAAGGCATGTTCCTATGTGATTTAGATGAGAAGGGTCTCGATGGGGTTCCCATAAACATAAATTCATCATAAAATATCTATAAATAGATGTCATCAAAAACCATATAATATGTAGGGTTTAGGATCACACGAATAAAAGAGGGGTAGATATTGGACTGTGAGAAATTAATCCTTGGAATATGTCAACCTGGGGAACCCAACACCTCACCTGTCCAATTGAATTCCAAGAAGATGATATCCCCACAACACAAAATCAAACTCAAGTGATTTTCAAGAAAACGTATGTGGCTTTGGAGGGGACAAAATAAGGGGTTCATGTGGCCATTTATATTAATCAATATATTCCCATAATTTCCAATATGAAATCTACTCCATTATGAGAATATTTTAATGAACCTCTATTCTAGTTATTCTTGAAAATAATGTATTACCTCAGTGAAATTCCATACATTGATACCTCCATTCTTAAATCGCCTGTCCATTATTTTCCATGCGGCCCAATGGAATATTCCCCCCAAAAATCCCAAATAAACGAGCATAATTATTTATCAATATCATTCAAAATGTCCTTGGGGGACATGTTCACTGAGAGAATGTTCCGATGTGTCAAGAACAATACACTAATTTTCCGTGTGACTCTACACCATAATGATAGGAATTAGTTTTTTAAATCTAGTATATGATTTTTTATTTTGTCATTCATGCACTTAATATAACTAATAAAGGATATTCTTTGGTCCAGTGGTGATCCCAAATAATCTATTTGGATGTTCTTAATCTAAATTATAAAAATAGACTCAATTATTTGACATGCCATATTTGAACCTAGGGGGAATACATAACATTTTTCTCTATTGAGTATTTCACCACACTATATGGATTATGATTCAATTTTTTCATGATTCCTCTAACTAAGGATATAAATTCATTAACTTAAAATACTAGATCATGAAAAAATAGTTGTTGTGAAACCCCACTAAAATAAGATCATCAATGGTAAGGATGAATGAAACCATGTAGCACCCAATACAAATTTTGTTCACTAAGGGAATCCTGAAAAATGATAACATTGAGAGGGGATAGGGGATCACTTTTCCTTGACCCCCTAATAGATTGGATAAATCAACATTTCTTACTCATGAATAGAATTGAGAAACAGGGGAAGCGATAATAGTGAGAAAGAATGTCAATAACCACTTATGAGAATCCCATGCACCTCTTCACCAGGTGGATTAAATTTCACTCAAGATGGTCATATAGATTTTCCATGTACAATTTATTAATAATATTATATCCAACCACATTATTATTAATATATCTCATTATCACAGAGGCTATAACAAGAGATCCTTGAATGGATCTTCCATTGATAAAAGTAAACGGCTCACTGGAGATAAACTTTTAGATATAATGGGACATCCTTTTAATGATAATGGGGGCTAAATCATTATATAATAAGTTTCACAAACTAATAGGCCATACCTACCTGATAGAGGAGGTCTCTTTCACTTTTGAAATTAAAACCATGATAGTGGTACTAGAAAACCAAGGTAGTGGCCCTCCAGAAGAGGAATATTGGATGGATTCAAAATGTCCATTCATGTTAATAATCTAGGATATTATGTATCCCCACATGATTCAACGGTATGTTTCCCTTTGAATAATGAAATTGCTTTTATTGTACGCAACTTTGAGATTCTTACACAGTGTGACCAATCAAACTAGCCATTATGAATAGTAATACCCAATTTTTTAAATTTTAGAAAATTTTATCTTTCAAATTAGACTTTATTTTTGGATTTGAAATATAGATATTATCTTAGGGTGAATTTTTTTTATTTTTCTGAAAAATCCAAATTTTCAAGGAATAGTGAAAAACTATGAGTTATTTTCTAAAATTAACTTTTTAGTTAAATAATTATTTATTTTATTTAAATTTATTTTATGTTGAAATAGATACATAATAACTATATAAGTAAAATTTAATTAATTAGATTCAAATTTTAATAAGTTTAGATATATAAAAATTTAATTTAACTTTTTATAGTATTTTACCCACCTCCAAAGAGTAGTAGCAAATTTGCATAAAACAAAATTTAACTACTTCAGTGAGTTAAATTTCAAAAATTTGAGAAAAACAGTTAATATAGGTAAGTAAAATGTGGTTCAATAAGATGTAGATAATTTTTGGTGAATAGTAACTTTTGACTTTTATTTACCACAGTTAAAAGTAAATAGGGCAATTAACGGTAAAAATGTTATCAAAATTACCCAAACACGTGTCAGAATTCTATTGGATAAATATAATTATACCAAAAAAACATATGAATAAAATATGATCCTCTTTGGCCAACATTATTTAGATTAGGATATTTATTATTATTTTAATTAAAGAAGTGTTAAAAGAGAAAAATTCAAAGTTTAATATCTAATGAATTTTTAATATAGGGTTACACACAATATAAATTAGACTATAAATATTCATTAGAAAGATGAAATGTTTTCTACAAAATGGTATTTTATTTATAATTTTGAAACATTAAATAATTTAATTTATTTATGACAATGATGATTCCGTAATTACCTTATTAATAAAATATTTAAATAATTGATATTAAAAAAATCCAAATAAAGGTAAATTGAGACTTCTATTAAATTAAACAAATTTTATTGGTGAATATGAAATATTAAGGTTTGTTATATAAGTTTTATTCTAAGTGATAATGTTTTTATGGATTTCAAATAAAATCACATGCTAAATAGTGTCAAAATTTACATAATTGAGTTTTCCAAACAGATACTGTATTATTAATTAAGAGAATATTCCTTAAAATATAAGGATCGGCCAAAATACATAGATAAGTTTATATATTTTAATAATGAACCACATGGGGTTCTCTTGGCTTGTTATGGTATGTTTATAAATCATTTAATATGGAAATACATAGAGACGCGGTAAATGCCAAACTATTTAACTAAGAGTTAAATAAAATAGAAATGGTCAATATGAGGACTTAAACCTATCTAAAACTTATTTGTTGAATGGTATCATCCTATACCCACCTTATCCTAGAAATAATTCATTTTAGAGCCATTAAAACCCCAAATTATTTTATTATAAAATAATATTTCATGATTTTCCTAAAGTGACCATCACCTCTCTTATAAAAGGGCACCTCCCCTTCTCTTAATTTAACCCCCCCCCCCCAAAATCCTTCTTTATCTGAAAAAAGATACCCAAATATCCTCCCAAAATTCCTCCCTTAATCCAATAGGCCTTCCTTTGGTCAGAAATCCATCCTATGGATCCTTTTTGATCAAATCAAAAGGATTAACCCGATGAAAAGCTAAATATTTCATCACTTTTGTCAAGTTATTTCCTTCTTCCACTTCCTATAAAATTTTATTCCATTCTAAAATAATAAATAAAGTATATTATATATTCTTTGATATTATTATAAAAATGATACAACCATATTCATTATTCTACCCATCATATGAATGAAAAAGTCATCGTACATGCATACGCACGGCTTACCATCTCCACGCCGTGGTGTAGCTTGTTATTCAAACACATCATTATTTGTATGGGTATAATAACCAGTATAATAGATGTAAATAATAAATATAACATGTTAAAGATTCTATATATATGATATAACATCCAATTACAAAGGATTTCTCCGTCAATATAATGATATTGTCGCTCGTGCAATCGTAAGGATTACCCTCTCCACGAATGCGATGAGATTCATTCCCCATCGTAATCATTCAAGAATAATTTTCATTTTATCATTAAAAATAATTTTTATGAACATAATATCATTCTGTATATGAATCAAATACATCCTATCCATAAAAAATGGCTTACGTAACAAAGCATATAATGGAACACAAATCAACTAACACTCGAAACGATGATACTACAGAAATATTATTTACAAAAAAAATAATAGAAGATAATATATGTTATCATATTTATGTATATAGTTCTTGTATAATTTAATAAAAATGTTTTAACAGTTATAAAAGAGGTTATAATACGATCAACTAAAGAAAAGTACATGGTAAGGGTTTATTTCACAATCTTTTTATTATCTGAGGTTGTTTTTATATAAATATCTACTGGGATGTCTTTATAATCCGCATACCTCTTTTCTTAAAAATTTATTTCAAAATAATATTACTATTTAGTAAACTATGGGTTAAAATCATTTATAACCTTATTTGAACTTATATGTTTTGAATGGAATCATTCCATTATTTTCCAAAAAGGTTCTTTTTAACAATTTTGACAAAATTAAGATAAGAAATTTTTTTAACTTATATAGCGGGTGAAGCTATTTTCCGCTATTATAACATCATCGAAGCATCCCTTAAAACATTTTAAGAATGTTTTAAAAATAAATGTTTTGTTTTATAATTATATGAATTTTAAATTCATTTGAAATTGAAATGGATATTTCTATAAAAATGTTTTGATTTCATCTATGTCAACATCCTTTGAATGATTTTAAACTTGTTTTATGTTGATTTATTATGATACAAATATTCAATATTGTATTGAAGTTTTTGAGATATATTTGATTATGGATGTGATATTTTTATACCCTTAATGGTATATGGATAAAGTATTGAAGTTTTTATGATAGTTTTAATACGAATGTTTATATTATGTTTATTCTTTTTCAGATAAGGAATGCATTTGACATAGAATATGATGGGTGGAGCCCGCTATATCTCTTCGTTGTATCGGTATGTATCTTGAGACAAACTAGTATCATGCCACAAGGCCTTGAAATAATTTTATTTATAGTCTAGGCACAAATCCATGACCATGTGGTTATGAAGTCAGGAATTATGCATTCCATCATTATGAAAGTGGCTATTGATATTAAATAATATTATTCAAGTAGTAGAATATCCATGTGAATAATTAAATGGAATTATTTGATTTTATATTTTCCATATTATGCTGAAGTTTACGTTTAAGCGGATTTTGTATTAGTCTAATACAATGCTGTAATGTTTATGCTCATTTATGAAAGTTTCCACAATATTATTAGCCTTACTGAGCATCTAAGCTCACCCCTTTCTATGTTTTATTTTTCCCATGATGTGAAGAAGTATTGTATGGTTAGGCTATAGGGACAGGATAAGGATATATGTTTTTTCAAATGGGGTCAAAATGTTTTTGATGTTTTTATTTCATGATGTAATGTAAAACTTATTATTGTATCTAGTAATTCCAAGGCTCCTAAACTGATATACATTTTAGGTCATGATTTCTTATATCATTCCAATGTTATGTGATAATGCACTGACTCTGGGTTACTGGGTTCGGGGCATTAATGATTACATAAAAGGACACTCGAAAACTATCAGGTCTCAATGAATTCACTAATTTATGAACATTTATGGTCTCTATAACTTCCCCTTCATTTGGTATGTTCTTTGATATAATTTTGATATACGAAGCCAACATATACGGGATAGACATAGAGCACTACCTCACAATTTTTCTCTAAACCTATCATGTAAATAGATATTGTTACAATCCCCTTCCTTGGTCCAAATAGATCTATATCTCTCATATAATGGTATACCATTCTCATGTATCAAATCATTATACAAAAAAAATTTATTGGATAGTGAGGAAAATGTTTCCTTATTATAATGCTCTTCTAGGAAATAATATGAAAGATCGATCTATGATTTAATTGAATTGAAGTTGAGGTGTGCAGACTGAATGGGGATGGCCCATGCTGTGATGTGTTTTTTGCGCCATCGTATCCTATTCAGAAATCCTATCCAAACACTACCTTTTGTATCACTATCCCAGGATTTCTAAACCATTTTGTGTTATGAGGGATGGAGAGTTGAACTAGTTGGAGAAAAATAACTCCCACCTCCATTATTTATGAATTTCTCATTGATAATAAGAGGAGAGTGGTCTAACACCACTCAGACCAAATGTATAACCTCTTGGTTAGGGAAAGAAAATATTGACTTCATATTTTCAATATAGAGATCTAACCTACACCATGTTTTGTGGCACCAATTATGGTTATTTCTCCATGTATACATATCCCTTGAAGGACCCAAATCCATGTTTCCATTCAAATATTAAGAGTATAAGAAAGAAAATCAATCCCTCTATGGGTAGAGACCCCCACACATATTCTCTAATGCATATGAAATTGTGTGGATCTCCCCCAATCACCTAGGATGGGAAACCCATATTTAAGGATTATAGATATCTATATAATTATTCCTTTATCCTAGCACCACATTTGGCATAAATGAAGGAAAAGAAACAAGATAACTTATTATAGTCAATTTTATCTGACACCTACTGATCCAAGACATATATCCTCTCTACGGAGATAGAAGACTTCTAGAATATCCAAATATGTTGATTAATAGGTTCCCCAAGTGAAAATAACACTTGCCTATCATTTTTTAATCTTCCAATTTTTGAAGAGAACTATTTTGGTTCAAGAACTATTATGTAGTGACACGCCATTTTTGGACACATTATGCAAGTCTATTTTCAACATGGACCCCATGCCCTGGAATTCCAGATTATCACAACTTCTATTGAAAGAGGTTGCACCTTCTATTGGTCCAATCCAAGATAGCCTCTTATATTGGTCTTTTGTTTATCCGGAGTATTGTAATTGCATTGACCAATATGATCTTGATAGGGTGTCTTATACCCGACACTATAAATCTCCCATGTGATCTTCTTTCATGTAATTTACTTTTTTATTATATTTTAATGGGAGGAGGCGTGCCCGACTCCTGGCTTTCTGAGTATGTTTCAAACTGGCATAATTAGAGGTATTAAATGGAAAATCTATGACCAGGGGAGGTAGAGAATGCTTTATGAGAACGGGAAAAATTATCATGCATTGGAGGACCGAGGGAGTGGACACATTGTTAGACGAGGATGAAAAGAGAGAATAATAATATGAAATGGATTTCTAGATGTCACCCCCAATGGTCCATGAGGGTAGTTGGATGAATATCTCCAAAATCCTTCAATGAGGGTATATATCTTCCTAAGGTGGTGTCCTAAATCCTTGATGGGAATACAATTCCTACCTTCTTCACTATGGTAATAAATACCTATATTGGTGACATGGAGATACAAAACATATTGTTGAAGGATCTATTATCGGATGAAACCATTTATAAAACCCTTCAACTCTGAGGAGTGACTATAATAATAGTGGAGCCAAAACATCCACGGCAACACCGATCCCCACTGCTGGGGAATCCTGGAGATATAGAGAGCATTCATGTATGTCTAGAACCCCACCAAGTAGCAAACCTCTCGTCTATAGTAATGAAACTATCATTAAGGGTATGTGGAGACCTAGTAGTTTTACATACACCATAAAATTGGAGATTCCCTTCTGTCGTACACAATACACATACAAATGTTGGAACCCTTATAAATCCATGCGAACCAATATATAGAACCTATGATTTTTACTCTACACATAAAAAACCAGTAACACGACCTTAAATATACCATATTAACTCAGGGTTATTACCAATAATAAGCACACCTATAAGTAGGATAATGTGTCATAAACTTACATAGAACTCATGCTCGACAAAAGGGTAAAATTCAACATTAAATTTATTAAGATTCTATTTAAAAAACCTTGTTATACCAAAAAAAAGGGGACATAAAGAGTATTAAAATTACAGAAATCATAAAAACCCAAAATAGAAATCACAAAAAAAAATACATACTTTAATTCAAGTGTTTAAATGTTAAAAATATATAATTCATCATGGCATGACTTCATTTTCCAAAATTTAAAGAATCAATTTTTAAACTACATTAGTTTTTTATGGAATAACAATATACTTTATAATGCAATGGTCCAAATATTTTTTGATTGGTTTTAATGTTAGTATATTACATTATTCATCATTGAATTATATATTTAATCAACTGAAAACAGCTATGTTAATAATAAACGCAGATACATATCATGTTATAAATTATATTAAATCACCAATCAATGAATTTAATAATGGTGTGAAAAAATAACTAATGAGATCCAGATTCTATATATTTTTGAATAAAATTTTTCATTTTGATATTCCATACAAGTAAGAATATCATTAAAATAATCATATTCATCTTATAAAATCTATAATCTGTCAAAACATGATTTCTTCAAATCATCAAGATAAATACTGTGACTCGTGACTCCTAAAGTCCGTAATGATTTTTTTAGGTAATAAAATATATACACCAAATTATATTCCTAATGAAACCACCACAAATACATTACATATGAAATGATAAATCCTACTTATTAAAAAGTGAAATCCTCCTTCAAATTCCAATGAGTCTTATAAAATAAAGCACACATGCATAAATTTTTTAACATATAACCTTATTTAAATATTCTTTTCCAATTACAAAAAATAGTCTACTCAGATATAAAATATTTTGTATGAATATAAAATCCATATCCATATTAAAAAACACATATAATTACACTTTCTATGGAATTTTTCATTTACAATTCATTTATAAAAATCAATATAATGAATATAAAAACAATTTTTTATCGATGTAAGTTATTTCCTTTTCTGAATTTTCATCTCCACTTAATGTGAAAATATTACACATCACAACTAGTCCTTGAATGTTTCATTTTATTTATTTTCATAATAAAAAACATATACATAAATATAGGTTTTTCCTCTTCAATATTTCATCTATAGTCAATTTAATACTCCAAAAATCTCTATATTTATTAAAATATTTGATAAACATATTTAATTCCCTTCCACGAATCTAAAACCACTTCAGATAAAATAATAAACATCATTTCATGTGTGTTAGAATTTTTTTATGTATTAAAAATTATATCAATTCCATAACTAGTTCCCCTAAATTAATTTCGCCTACTTTAATGCATTTTACAAATAATCATGAAAAATAAATTTTGTACAAATTTTTACTCAGTAAACGCATGATGAATTTATGAAACTAACAACTCTAAAGTTATTTATTAATCAATTTATTTGTTAAAAAATATCATGATTTTGAGTTTTAGTCACCCAAGTAATACAAATAACATTCAAATTCACCACACATAGTAGTGAATCAATATTCTGTAATTCTATTCCATTTTGAGAGACCATGGGGAAGTAAAATAATTTATTTAATAATAATTCTTGACAATACTTCTTAAATTTTATTGGTCTATTTGAATACCAACTGAAAAAAATTCTTTTCAGACACCATTAATATTTTATATTAACTTTTATACTATAGGTTCCTTAAGAAATTCTAGTAACATAGGTTTAAAAAGTTAAAAAACATATAAAAACACATATACATACCAGCTTTAACGATTTTACCTTTAAAAAACTCAAAACATATATATATATATTCTACCTATATATAGTTCATATCAAAAAATTTTATGATATACTAAACCAATAATATTTTACATAATATTAATATTATTCATTTTTAAAATAAGATTGTGATTATAATTAATGAGATATTTAAATTGTACTTATCCCATTTTAGAAATGCTTATCCAATGAAAAAGTGATACATTGATCAGATTTAACATACCATGATCTTCAGTGGAATTTTGTCGAAATCCCATCATTAACCTCAACTTTATAAATTCATCCATTAGAATCATTTTAGTTGATTACAATTCTATTTTCATCATTATTTTAACAAATTCCAACATTGAATTTTTTTCCTTTTTCTCCATGATGAGATGATTTTTTACAATAATATACTTTGATCATGAAAACTAAACTGTATTTCCTTATTAATTGATGGAACCTTGATTATCAAAGAGAAATACAATGGAAACTACACTATCACTATAATAATACAAATTATACCCCCATCAACATCAACATTGTATTATATTTTGTTATAACATCATATTTTTCTTAGGTAGTACTCAAGTAAACTATGATATGTTTCTTTTTTCCAACAAACACACAATTTATCTAAAAGGAAAACTCCATCATATGATAATGTTTTATAATCTACGTCTCAATCCCAATCTGCATCTATATATGATTTAGAATAATATTTTCATTATTTCTAGATTTCAATCCATAATTAATAGACGTTTTAATATACAAAACAATTACATTTATAGTAATAAAATGATTCTCAATTGATTAAATTTGATAAATGGAAACGAATGTATCATTATAATCAACATATAGTCTTGAAGCTGTGAGGTATGAAATACATCCAAAAAAATTATTTAATTATGTTAAAATAATGTCCAATCATTTTTTATATTTGAAAAATCGATTCCTTTAAAATTATGTTAGAAACCATCTTAAAATACTCTATTAGAGTCAAATATATATATTTTATTAGGAATATTTCAATAGATAATGAAATATATGATCTTCCCCTTATAAAACATAGAAGCCCAAAAAGTACATTATATCTCCAAAAATGGGAATGAAAAATACCTTCTTCAAGTTCAAATAATTTTTCTCACAAAACCATCTTTATTTATAGATAAAATTATATCATCTATATAGAAAATAATAATAGATTGTACCTATATAATTCTTATAATGAATATCAATCAATCTAATCTATTGTTACAGAATTTCATCATTTCTAAGAATGTATATTACATTAAATTACATGTTCTTTGTGACTATTTTGTCCCATTTAGAACCCTACTTAACCTAATGAATATACTCAAGTTATCTATCATAGAATCCACCAGTTTTCGGAATGTACCCTTCCTATTTCACATCTACATTGGGGAAGGCTGACATGACATCCATTCAGAATATCTTGTATTTACATCATTCTACAAAAGAAATAATCATACATAAGGAATCATTATTGAAATCCAATGTGAGTTTCTCATTAAAAGAAATTCCATTGACCTATGAGAACTCTTTAAAAATACCTTTTTATTATTTTATACCAATTCCCTTCTTTCATTTATCATATAATAACACACCCACTTTTTTCAATAACATTATAGTTTTTTTGTACTTTTTTATCAGAACCCATGTTTCTTTGATTTAATTTTTCATTGATAAAATCAATATAATATTGATCCTCCAAATATTTTTCCACATATTATTGTGAAACTTGAGAAAATAATGATATTCGTGTATCCATAGTCAAATTTCGTCTAGGGTGAACCTATTGTCCTTATTCTCTAATGATACTTTGGTCCCCCATTGACATTATAGAACATGAATGAGTTGGAGAATGTTTTTATTTACTACTTGAAACAATAATATAAAATTTGTTAACATGAAATTCTATTGAATTATCATTATTTTAGAAACATTACCCTTCTTCTAAAAAAATGATTCATCGTCATTTTTTTAAAGATTGAGGTGCTATGACCTCTTTATTGAAATAAAAAAACATCCAGTGGAAGGTACAGAACAAAACCAAGTGGTACATCAGAAAGAAAAAACAATTAAGGTTACCCTGTTCTAGTGTGGGTGCTCATGCAATGGAAAGGAAGGCGCCCACCTTTTCCACGGGGGTGTCGACCCCTTCTTCCAGACGCACAACCATCATCAACTTCAGGTTTTTTCGCATCGATGGGAGTCATGATAGATACAGAAGGATAATTATTTGATACAATTTATTTATTATTTTTAGTGATCATATAAAATTGGTTATAAATGCTAACATTATAGCGTACATTCTCAAGAGGAGATGGGAAATTCTGCATGGGAATGAGTCCTTCCTTTGGCGGGGAGGCTTCAAGGTTGTCCAAATTCTTCTGTTCCTCCTCTCTTCTCAAACCTCATTCATCAGGTAATCTCATAGGGGGACTAGACAACAGAGATTCAATCTACATTGAAGGGGGGGGGGGATTTCCTAAGATCAATATTAGCTTTGCAACATGGTTCCTCTGTAACAACATGGACCTTAGAAGCAGCTGATTACTGTGCTTTGGAATGGCGGTAATCTTTGAACTTAACCTTCTTTGAGGTCACAGCATCAAGAACTATCTTCCCCTTAATCAATTTTAGAGCATGCATCTCCTGCATAACTCTATCAACGGCAACTTCTTGCGGTGAGAACTCCCTCTCAATTTGGATATCCTCTAAGTATGATTCTATTCCTTCACATTCTATGGGTTGGACCAGAGCATCTTTTAATGAAAGACCTATTTCATATTGATTCTTCCCCTCAGAAATATCATCCCAGCCAACCTTTCATGATACATCCAATTGATGGGTGGAAGGAAGACCTTTATATTGTATCAAAATTTGAGTTTTAAAATGTCCAGGAGTCTATAAGTCGGTTTGAATCACCCCAGCTTGAGCATTTTCAGAAAGAGAATTCCGGCCAGTAAGAACCTGAGGTTCACCTGGGTATTTTTTTCGAATGTGCATCATTCGGTTGGGAGGGTTTGAGGCTCTCTTTTCTTTTTCATGGAGACTCATTGTTTCCTTTAAGCATGTAATTTGAACATTTGATGCTGGAGCGACAGTTGGACCTGGATTGTCCTATAATGCCGCACACTTCACAATATGGAGGAAATTTTTCACAAACAATTCTCAGTATGATTTCGTCTTGTAGCATGGAGAGAATCACCTTATCAATCAAAGTGGATCCTAAATAAATTTAAACTAATATTTTAGCAAAATTTCCAAAGAAAGAATTCTCAGTGGCTAGGTCTATTCTGATTCGAATACCTACTCCAGAGGCAATGTCAAATAGAATCTCAGAGTGCCATAAGAACCAATTTAGTCCATAAATCATGATCCAGACTTGGGAAAAAGGGTCCTTAAAATCATGGAGACTAAAATTTTGATTCCATTCATAAATCCTAAGAGTTCCTTGTTTGAGGTTTACTCACCCAAAACCCCATGCTCGGCCTTTTAGTTCACCAGAGGGGAATAGCAAGTGGAAGAACCCCATCCCCAACGAGAAAAATTTAAAATCACTAAATCCCCAAATCATAGACAGTCGGACAATAAGCTCAGAAATGTTTCAGGGTTTCATACCCTTGGATAAAGAGATTTGAGTTATGAAAGAGTTTTTGTAGAGTTATTACTTTTGAAGGATCATTTCATCCAAACCAGAAAAATGCGCCATGGAACCCTTTTTATCGATAGGCTGTGCAATGCGATTTTATGGGAAGACAAAAGATCCAGAAGGAAATCCCGAGGAAGAGAGACCACATAACTGTTCTTAAATCTAAACATTGTTCATGTCCTTCGAGATCCGGGGAGCACTGATATGTCGAGAATCATAAGAGAAGAGGCTAAAACCTCTCAGGTGGGATATATCTACCCTATCGCAATGCGGCGAGGATTTCATCTCACATCTCGGAATTCTCTCGTCCATCAATTGTGCAAGTGTGTCATTCATCCTCATTACATTAAGACAATTATTCATAATGTGTAGTATTAATAATTGAATATTCCATAACTTTTACATTGTTAAGATAAAAAATATTATATATAATTATATTGTATCTCTGATATCCTCTTCTATTTGAATGGGTTGGAAGGAATTTACTGTCACATGACCTCTTCCAAAACATTCCAATACATTCAAATTTCACTTTGAGAATAAAAAAGCATTAAAATACCCCTAAATATTTCAAACTGATGGAATTATAATAAATCATATTATATGGTGATATATATGAACTTAGTTGATATAAAAATTATTTGGAATATGGAATCCCCATGTCTGTTTGTACACTGAGGGGGGGGGGGTGGTAAATCATTACTATCCTTTCTATGAATTATTATCATTTCAATTCATCATGTTAATCTTTTTATGGTTCTTGATTCACTGTGAAATATATCTCATCCCCAATTTGTGTAACATTTTCATAATCAAGAGAGAAGGACACAATATTTATAAGGTTCGACATAAGCCTACAATTTTCTATATCCTTTTATTCCCCTTGCATCAAATTAATCAATATCAAACAAGGGATTACAATACTCCAAACTCTTATTGAGATTATTATTCACTACCTCTAGAACAAATTGAATGTCTCATACTACTACCATAACTAACTGATAGACTTATTTCATTCAGCTTGATCCAAATGTTTTCTTCAGCTCTGGGATACTACTAAGATACTTCTCTATATCTTATCTAACTAATATACATATTTTACTCCCATAACCTACTGGGAGATTTCGGTTATTTTACCTCAAAAATAAATACTTCACCCCTTAATTGGGTTTATTTAATAAATGATGATATATATATCATCTCCCAAAAGATTTATGAATCACACTTTCTTCTATACACTTCACGTACCTTCAATAACCACTAATCTTGTATTTATATATTCCTTAATTAAATATAATCACCATTGTATGATCATTTTCCCAAATAAAAAAAATGTGCATTCCAATATTATTCATTAATAAGAAGTCCCATAGAAAATTGAATTCATGGAAGATATTCACACTCTACTATCATCTATTTTATTATATAATAATAACATTCCCTATACCCCAATCCAAATGTAAATTTTTTGAAGCCACTTTATGTGAAAGTGGGAAACCATATTTTTTAAAATAAGGAACATTACATGCTGAAAGAGCTCACAAAATTATTAAACATCAGACTAATATTATTTAAATTAGACACTCTATATAATTCATAGTGCATAGTACTAACCTGGGTGTCTGGATTCTACTTGATGAGTTCTTCGAGGTGAGAAACCATTCTTTCCATTGTATGGATGCAATCCTCCAGTGTGAATTTTCCTTGGTTGAATCCCTAGACGACGATTCAGTCTTGTTTTTCGATCCACGCCTCTATCTCCTCAGTGTCCCCAACCTGCAACATTCTTTCATAAATCAATTGAATATCCTCATCTTAAGAGTCGGGCCGAAGGACCATTCTCGTCATTTATTCCGTGGAGTGGATTATGAGCCTCATCCATTCCCCTACCTCTTCTCCCATAACTCTTGGTTCTCTTCTTTTATATCCACTTCCCCACTTTGTTTTTTTAGCTTTCCTTACATCCCCTTTTCTTATCAAATATGGTTTCCATCGGTTTAGGTAAGTGAGAATAGTCCTTTAGTTTCTTGGGGGTTTCCCCTGGACTACAATTCATTTCCCTGAGTGGCGATTTCCTTTTCCCCCTCTTCCTTCTCGGGAAATGGGGATCTTTCCGTTGGAAACGGTCCAAAATATCCACTGAATGTTGGCTACAACTGTCATCAGGTGAATCGTCTTCCTCAAACGTCAGCATTTGTTCTTGAACCGCCATTCCTTCAAAATGGTTTTCCAACTCAACCCCCGGGACTTCTTTGAGAGATTTCAGCCTACACGTAGAGTCCACCTTTCCTACTTTAACCTCCATGCTAGTAGTATTCTTCTCTTCACTCCTAGTCTTATGAATGGATGGGGACTTAGAATTAGTAATGTTTGGGTCTAAGGTCCCCAATACACTAGCCTAATCCTCCCATCATTGTCCCTTAAAAGGTTTTTTCGCAGCAAGCAAGGACTTCCCCTGCAACACACCAGATGGCTCAGCCTCCTTGATGGACTCACCAACAGAAATATCCTTGTCACCTTTGTATTCCTCCACTGCAGCCATTGACATGACTGCATGACCACTGGCTACCTCTAGATGATGTTAATGTAGCATGATGTCTAAGGATTCCTCAATGCAAGACTCATTATCCTTCTCTGAATCCAGCGGGTCATGCTCAGTCTTCATACAATCACCTAGATCATTTTTTAGGTGGGAAAAAATATCCACAATCTAAAAGAAATGTGCCTCTTAATTAGGGTAATTAGAGTGTCTCAAATTATCTTTTAGAAAATAGAGTGTGGTTATAAAAATATGTTTAGGTTTTCTCAAATAGTTCTGGAAATCCTAAAAATAATTATTGGAATATATATTTAGAAATATATTTTAGTGTTATAAAAATAACTCTATGGCCCATGGTTTCCTCTATTACGCCATATTATAATATTTAGGGACTTAATATACTTCATGCATGAATATTTCTAAATTGAACCTTGTTCCCTTCCTGAAAAATAATGCATCATCAATGCTATGTTTCTTCAGAAACTGAGATCTATAAATACGAAGAGTTTCTATAGTGTCTCCTTGATTGTGTGGATATATAATTATAGGATGAAAAACAATAACTAAAACCTTTTTAAATATAATAATTATACACCATTCCTGATAATTGAATTATCCAACAAAATTATTGTTTCCTATGTGATTAAATTCCACTAAGTTTTTGGAACTCTTCTATTGTACATACTATGAAAACAATATCATATTCATAGTACCAGATTATTCTCCAGTCAGTGTGTATCTCATCTGTTCCCAATTATAGTCAATGTTTCCTTTCAAATAAAGAATTCGTAAAAATAGATTAAATCTATATCCAACATTTTTATGGATAATATTTTGTTTGGAAAGGTCACCTTATTAAGATAACCACTTGCATATAAGATAAAGATTACAAGCATAATGGTTCACGGCCTTATCACTACTAAATTAAATCCATTGAAAAATCAAGGAATCCTCAGTTTTTTTTCAAAGAACATCTAGGAACACCAACAAACATAATCCTTAAAACAACACTAGATGAAGAAGACACTGAGGTCTTGATTGAATTTTCCATATCAAATTGATTGGACAACCAAAATTATATCTGTAACATTTAAAATTTGAGTAACATTACCACATATGATATATACAATAGTAGAATTATTCATATTACAGTTGTCACATATAATCCTTTATATGCCTCTTACCAAGTGAGATTACAATAGGGTTTGGTACCCAATATACATAACACGCCACGTGATTCATTGGATGCTACATCAAATATTGGACAACCTACCCACTCCTATGTGCTATCACCCAGTCACATGAACCTATAAGCTTTAGAAGTCAACTCACTATTCTTCCCCCAAGAACTCCCTTCTTTACTTTCCCTTTCATGTGGTAGAGGCCCTCCTCTAACATGTGTTGGAATGAGTTGGTCTACTATGTTCAAGTGGTTGACCTAAGTTTTTCTATTAATCCCACTCAAAAAAATATCTTCTAATTATACTATATAATTTAATACAAATCTCAAAAGAAATGTATAAACCAATTTAATTGTTTCACTTAACCATAAATCAATATGAAAAATAGTATTTTTTTTATATTCTTTAACAATTAATCATATTCTTCACCATGATTTAAAAATGATTGTTCATTGACTGATGACATTGAACATAAGATGATTTTAATCAGTTGTCACATTTAAAAGGATAGTTAATCAAGAATGGTTTCCAATTCATCAAAAGGAATCCAAAAAAATTATAGAATAATAAAACCTTTATTTTCATGTAAATAAACACATATTTTCATATCACATGAAAAATGAAACAATGGGCCTGAAAAAATTATGTAACAATATATTATCCCTCTAAATAATGAGAATTATCATGATCAATCAACAAGATACATTCCATAACCTATAAAAATATATTTATCCCATAAAAAATAATACGTATGACTGGTTTGTATTTTTCATTCAGTTCTAAGTGTATACTATTATTCTCAAGACATGCTTAAAATATTCTAATATTATATTGAACACTACTATATATATGGATATTTTTCTAGGAGATACCATGACCTTATTTACCACTCATTTAAAATATATTGAACATTTTTATGCCATCCCACATATCCTTTATAAACATTATGAACATGAAAATGTTAAATTATTCTTTAAAGGCAATAAAATTCTTAACTTCATTTTTCATATTTCATTATAATAGGCCAAAATGTTTCTAAATGGTTGAGCTTTAGTAAATATCATATCGAAATTTTAACATTCGTAGGTAGATAAATATAAATATACCCATTATTAAATATAATGAATAACCAATTTATATCTATATTTATAATAACATCATCTCAAAAATTTCCTCCTTGGGTAATCATTATCATGTTCTTTTGGCCAATATGACTTTGGATTTTTTTGCCCAGATTTATTTTCCTTCTTTATATTTAGACAGAATGAATATAAAACATCACTAATCATGAAAATATTGTATCAT
The DNA here is from genome assembly GCA_963277665.1 of Viscum album. NCBI lineage: Eukaryota > Viridiplantae > Streptophyta > Magnoliopsida > Santalales > Viscaceae > Viscum > Viscum album. The sequence goes on along the minus strand of OY728134.1, from coordinate 353,168,477 downwards.
TTTCAATGTATAATTATAAAAAATATTTGTAACTTCTTAAAAAATGATAGAAATTTCTATAACACTACTTTATTTCATTAATTTTTGTGTTGAGATATAGAAAATAAATATTGTTTGATCCCATCAATATGAGAGTTATTTGTCATCTTCTTATAATTTCCAATAACTGATTGTCAAACTCCTTTTTTATGTGATACATCATTAAAAATTTCACATATACTTCCACAAAATTTTGAATAACATTCTATTTTTTAATTATTCTGTCAGGTGTGAAGAATATCAACTATCTTAAATAGTGTTTATAACTTTCATGAATCTTTGACTATAATATCAACATTTAAATATTTTTTGAACACATTAATTATTAATCGTACATTTTTTATTATAATTCACATAAGATTAAGATGGTAGAATATTGATAAATTATTTAGTGGAGTGACATTATTAGTCACATATTCCAAATGCTTCATCTAGTGGTTGAAATTTGTTCCCAAATTAACGTTCTACAATTTCAATTTTCCTTTGAATTTACATCTTTTCAATGGGATATATCCCCCTAAAAATATAACTATAATATTCTCTATGATCATATAGTAATTTCTATTTAAAACAACTTATCATTTCCAAATTTCTAAATCTATCGTGAAACCTATAGTATCAAAAAATCTCATATATTACTAAAAAAAGAGTTTGTTTTCCAATATTTTATGCTCTTTTATTTTAATTATTCAACGTCAGTTATGGTTTTTTTTTGTTTTTGGATTTATCCCAAAAAATATTATTCACTATATAACTCCCCTATAAAATTAAAAAGTATCCATTTATATAAGATATTAATTTAAAATTTATGTTCTAAATATTTTTAAATAGATGATAATAATCTTATTTTCCAACATAAATTACCTTTAGAACCTATGATATACAAGAAAAATTATAATAAAAAATTTAAAAAATAATTATCAATCATAGAATTTTATCTAAATTTTTTTACATAACTATCATATTTTTGAATGAATTCAAAACCCTTCATAGTATTCTAATTTGATCTTTCTCAAGATTCTTGTACAAAACCATGAATATTTTATTTTTTTCTTATCCAAGTCCATTTTAGCAGTAACGTGATTCAATTATTTATTCACATGATCCTTCTAATTAAATTGAAATATCTATTAAAAATTAATGTTTTAATTCCTTCTCTTAAATGAGATATTTCATTAATTCATTAATTTCAGTCAACAAAAATAACTATTTATCAGCCTGGATGGAATCATTATTTCGTAAATATTGATCGAATTTCATTAAATAAATTATCAACTTGTTTTACTTTATGATAATTATAGGTATTAATTATTTTCAAAATTCATCATGAACTCCATTTAAATTACTTTAATACTCTTAAAAAGATTACATTAATTAATGTGAACTCTTCCTTAATATCATTTGCAATCAATGATTTTCATTATATTCTATAAAACTCCCAAATTATTCTATATCATCTCTAAATAAATAATACTGAAACATTGGCAAGAAAATATTAAATATTAAATTATAGATGTTATTAAATTTCCCATTTGATGGAAATATTGACTTTTAGAGTTTTATATATTTCTTCCCTAAGGAAAAACATGGTTTTTCAAGCACATGTCATAAATCCCCTCCTCTATACGTTTTGTAAAATATGATGGAAAATTTATAATGGATCAACACTTTCACTAATTAATTGTTATATTTCTAAAAAATATTAATATATCCTGACTCACATATCTTGAAATGATTTTTCTTAGTCATTGAAATGTCATTTTAGAATCTTCTTTTTTCAAAATTCATTCGTTATTACATTTCTATATTTTCGTGTTTTGGAAATTATTTATTGTATTATTATAATTTAAATTCTATAGGAAACATCAATTACACATTCAATAGTAAATTATAATCTTATATATATCATGTAATGAAATTAATCTTGGATTATAAACCTTTAGTGATGATACCATTACATCACACATATATAGTAGAATTTAATGTATTTTCTCAATAACTATATTATCCTATAAAATAACCAAAAAACTTTACGGTGATAATGATTATATTATATTGAGTGAAGATGTAATATACTATTTTATCATCATGAGTCTTGAGTCCTTCATAAATCAACCTATAAACCATTACTTTTTATTTCTTTACATTGAATCACCTTTAAAAATATTTTTAAATTTATCCATAATGCCTTTTTCTATATTTATTCTATTCTAATTAAGAAACTATTTTACTAAAAGTGGTGACTAAATGAAATTTTGAGATCTAATATAAATATATATGTTATTTCTATAAAATTTTCTTATTATATAACATTAACCCTAAGGAGAAAATCCACTAGTTTCAGCATTTAGAAAATCCAAAATAATATATAATATGTATAAAAATGTCCAAACATTCCATATACAATAATTTTTCTAATAAAAAGTTTCAATATCATTGTAATTAGTTGAATTGATTTTATCCATTATATAAACTTGAAATTTAGAAACTAAATATTCTCCCTGAAAGAAATGCATTCTCTTAAAATGTGAAATATAAACTATTTTTTATTGGAGATATACAATTAATAACACTAGAAATGGACCCATATGTTCGGTGAGAATTCACTTGGTTGGAGGAGTGAATTTGGGTATTATATTACATTTTACGTTTATTTTTGAAAAATACTCTTTTAACCTATTAATGTTCATTATATATTGGTGTTAGAGACACACCAATGAAAACACACAATGGGAACAACATATTAGACAAGGTTCACTACTCCAATGTAGTATAAAATCCATAACATGAATTGAAATCCACCATTACCATAATGTGACACCAAAATATTTTTTCATAATACAATGTTTAATAGCATGGGATTAACGCAACATTGAACTATAACAAACCACAAAATACAATTATTTTTTTTCCACTTATCACATAATTGTTGAATTTACTGGTTTTAATAGAAGAAATCAAATTATGAAATATATTAAAATATCATAATAAATAAATTTTCTGAAAAAAAAATTATAAATCAAACACTAAATTTTTAGTAAATACATTTTAGAATTTAGAAAAAATTTTATTAAAAAATGATTTTTATTACTTTTTATGAATGAATATTATATTTAATTTCAACATCTTTTTGAATTTTTTATTGATTGTAAGAATATAATTTTCTAAAATGATATTATAAATATCTTATTAAGAAACATTTAAGGGATTTTTTGAAATGTTTTATTTTCTAATGAAAAAATAATAAATCAAAATTTTATTCTTTAAAATGTCTTTTTGAATAATGATTTAAGAAATATACTTTTTATTTCAAATAGATTAAAAACTAAAATTAGTTCCATTATAATCTCAATAATAATATAATTATCATTCAAAAAAAATTATATTTAAATTTAGATAAAAACAATTTTATACATAAAATGAATTTTTTATAAAAAACTATTTTTCATTGGGTTTTTAATTTTTTTAATTTTTTAATTTCTAACAGTTATATAAAATTAGTCTTGGAATATAGAATTTATATTTTGAATCATGTTGTCGGAATTTGTTTAATAATTCTTTTTATTATTTTTTAAATTTTTAATAGTAACCATTACAAATTATTTTTACCCAGGAAAAAGAAAAATGGATTAATTATGGTTAAAATTATTGTAAAATTTCATAAAATATAATAACATCATAGAACATATATCATATTTTTTGATTATTCAATATGTAATCATTTTGAATATTAAAATATAACCACTTTTATGTTTCAATTAGATATGTTACTTTTATAATATTTATGTAAATGATAAAGTAAAAAATTACACTTTAATAATTTAAATATCTATAATATATTTGTGACATGGAAAGAAAATAATATTTTCAGTTTGAAATTTTTATTTAAAATTTGAATTAATTTTTTATGATTGCAATTTATTAATTAGTTTTATTAATGATAAAATAATATTAAATGTTTATGAAACACCAACATTGTTCTTGGTCATGTTACATAAAAATCAAGTAAATGAATTTAAAAGGAACTATAAGTAATATTTTATCAGGTTAGTAATATTTTCAAATGAAATTTTTTAAGATATATATAAATTACAATACATGTGTGAAAGATTAATATTTTAATTAAATTTCAAATATTATTTATTTTAATGTAAAAATATTTAAATGATTCTAAAAATGAAATTAATAGAATTTTATGTTATATATATTTAGTTAATTTTTTTTAAAAAATAAAAATATTGAAATGGGAAAATTCATTTTATAAATTTTTTAAGTTTTCATCCCTTTTATATTTATGTTGTAATTGGTATCTTATTAGTAAACATATAATAATTTAATATTAAAAGGGTTATCACCATGGATAAGATATAAATTGGTTAACCAAGGTGTTAAACCAATATAGAATGAATAAAATAATATATAAAGAAATAAACCTATATTTAATGACTAAATTAATATAATATAATAATTATATTATAAAAAATTTCTTTTCCAATTAATTAGACATGAGTTACACAAATATTATTTTATAATATTTCAGGTATTTCTAAGATGAAAAAAGGACATTTTATAACAAAAAATATGTTATAAAACTACTGATTTTCTTTAAAATATTATTTCATAATATAGGTTAAGTGGATATGTTTTTTAATATCCACAATTTTGATTTATTGTGGACTCTTATGTTTTATTCGTGTCTCTTAAATAAGAAAAATAATGTTTTCATTGGAATTGTAAAAAGGTTTAAGATTGTGTTAAAACTATGATATATGGGTAAAAACATAACCAAAACATGTCAAAATTTAATAGGTTTGGATTATCATGAATCATACATATATTGTCTTTGAATTAAATCAATTTTTAGCCAATTCAGATTAAAAGTTAATTTTTAATAATTTAATACTTTAATTACTTCAAATAGTTCCCCCCCTCACTTATAAAAGGACACAGTCTATCAATTTTCAATAAGCCATATTGAGCAATATATACAATCAAAATCCTTGGAAATTATATTATAAAATTCTTTTTCCATGAATTATAGGTTTTGGTATTCTTAAAAGTCCACACTAAGGGTGATTAATAAGAAATATAAAAGAGGGATCCTGAAGATGATCTAATCATCCTACCCGACCACTTTTCATTCATCTCTCTCGCTAACACTTCTAAATATGTGGTATTAATTATGAAATAATAAATTAAGTATAATAAATATTATTAATGTTTTCATTGTTATATAACTACCATTATATCTCTTATTTTCCATTAAAAGGAATGTGAAATTATCACTTGTGCATATGTGCGGACTACCACTTCAACATACTAATATAATTCACTTTTCCATCACCATATTTCATATATTTTTATTATTATGGGTTTATGTATTATATATGATTGTTATAATATAAATATAATAATGTGACTATAATATTATATCTATATTATTACATTATGATCTGTTGGAAAATAATAACTTTGCTTGAGCATACGTGTGATCTACCTTCTCCACGAAGCGATGTGATTCGATTTTCTTTTTATCCTTACATAGATGAGAAGAAGGGATGATTAAATTACTATATGTGGTATAAATGATTATATAATTATTAATTTCCATTGAATTATTATTTTAATTTCTTTTATTAAATCCATCAAAATTGAAATCAACATTCATGCCTTTGTACGACCTACCATCTCCATGAACTGTATAATTCATGTTTCCATAGAAAAATTTTATGGATAATTCAAAATTTTCATTTAATGAAGTTATATGAAATTTATAACATAAATAAATTTATAGAAAATATGTAACCATGAAAAAATAAAATTAAATTTTACCACCGAATTGAAATTATCTTAAAACAATGAAACATTTATCAAATAGAAACACAAATTTTAACATGGATTCATTAATAAGTGGGAGATAAAAATTTATAATTTCATACTATATGATATTATAACTAAGTAAATGAAACTATTATAGAATTATAATGAATTTAAATTTATTTATCTAGATTTTAAAAATCTTTATATGTAATTCAAACTCAAGGTAAATGATTTATGTTACAATCTCACTATTATTGGAGATTGTATAGGATTATGTTTTTAATGATTAAATTTCATGATAAATCACTCAATAATCTCCTGATTTTTCTTATCAAATGGTTATTTCTTGATAAAACATGTTTTCATTCATTTTCCTCCTTTATGTAATTAAGATACCGATGTGACAATTTAATTGAAAATTGACATTATTTTTTTTGTAGTCATCATTTTTCATCCATATCAATGTTTTTAATGAAATATGAAGTCATTTTACTGATATAATAATTTTAATTTTTTTTATTTAACTATTTTTTTACATTTTTTAAGAAAATTTAAAAATGATCTTCTTGGTTTTATAAAAGGTAATTTTTACATTTTACAAAAAATTTAAATGGGGCCTTGATTTAAACACACATGAAATGAGTATAATTTCCTTCCATAATGAATGTCCAATGATTTAAAGAAAAAATTACAAGTTTATTGGGTTATTTTTAAATAATATATTTCCATAAAAATATGATAAATTTTTATATTTTAAAATGTGATTTAAAATTTAAAATTGAATTTTCACTATGAAATATCTTGGTGAAAATTTAAAATTATTTAATCATTTATAACATCATTTCATGTTATTCATGTTTTATTTGGGATTTCATCAAATCATACCATATTTTTTCATCCTCTAAAATTTTTATGGTTTGGAGGACAAAATATTGATGAAACATTTTTTTATTTTTAACAGGATGAGATACGGTGAATGTATTCATGAACTTGTCGCCTACATATGAACAAATTTTAGATTACATGACTAGTGGGCCTAGAATAATATATATTTCTAATGAATTGGGTAGTGATTAATGTACTATGATATCAAATGGTACATTGAATGTTATCCAAATCTTAGTAGAGGTTATACAGGAGGTATTCCCAAGCCCTAATCAGGTACATTGGTACACAGATCAAGCCTATCACGTTATGATTGTCTTGGTGTTTTACCTTAACATATGATTTATATGATTATGATTATAAAAAACATATAAAACACTTTCCTAATATGATCTTATACCAATGTTATGGTCACATGGATTTTGATCTTTTTCATCATAATGAATAATGTATTATTATCTTCTAATCATTATATCATTGCTCATGTTTATGATCTAAGAATTTCTGGTAAGATTTATCAATGTTTAAGGTCATTATTACATACCCATTATTGCCATGTTATAATGATATGATAACCGATATCACCCTTGTTTACCCATACTTATCATCTGTTATCTCCCTTTGTAACATTTTATTTTCCATAGGATATAATGAAATGTTTTAAGAATGTTTTTTTCTAAACAGTGTTTTAGTGATGAAGAACTATGCGGGAGATGATATAGATATTTTTTGGAATAGTTTTTTTGTATCCATGTTTCTATAAACATAAATCTATTTTTTTCATATATTTAACTATAAATTTATTCATTTAATATTCATCTAAAAATATTTAATACTTACATATGAAAATTTTGGGCAACTATACAATCATTTCACTAGTATCATCATTGTTGAGGATAAAATGGTGGGTTTTATCATTATAATCATGTTAAAAAAAATTAATGAAACACTTAAAACGTTCTAACACTATAAAAAATTAACATAATTAATCTTCAACAACAATAGGTCCATCAATAATAGTTTACATCCATTGAGTTGTACTTTATTTTCATCTTTTTATATTTTATTTTCCTTTAGCACTTTTACAATATTAAGAAATCTATCCTTCCACTTAAATTCACTACATAGATTAATATAAAAAAATTATTTTACAAACATTCTAAATATATCTGTACTGTGTAAGAAAATAAATTCTTTCTTCCATAGTATCAATAATATTCACATTTATGTTCATTCTTCAAGCATCCAATTACCTTAAAATAATATTATATTGATATACTATTCTCCCAATAAATTTTATAGATTTTTAACTGTACATGTTAACATAGTTCTTATACATTAAATATTGTATAAAATATTATTTCACCAATAACTTCTCTTATTTTTGGTCCACAAATATACTTCACAACACAAAAATATTTTTTTTATTTCTACAAATCTATATATCATAAAATGAAACTCTAAAACATGTTATGATACATTTAATTACCTTAGAATATTCAAAATAATAATAATCAAGGCTACACATCATATACAATTTTTTATGTCATTGATCCCTAGTTTTATTTATAGATTGAAAAAAACATATTAATTATTTGTTTATTACTCTTCATCTACTTAAATTAAAATTTTCATTTATAATAATTAATTTTTGAAAGAATAAATTTATCAGAATCAAAAAAATAAATAAATATCTTAAACATATATGATGATTTTTGTTAATACTCCTCAATAATTTATAAATACCATTCTAACTTCTATAGTTATTTCTTAATAGTAGAGTAGGAAAAAATATTCGCTAGAGAGATATCAATACACACCCTCCGAATATCCTTTATATATGTAATAATAAATCATATATATCATAGAGTGGATTCCATCATTCTACATTTCAATTGAGTCTCAAAAAATATATCAAATGTTCTTTATAAATGTTATATATCACCCTATGTCACCATAAATTTCCAATTTTCCTAAATTTATTCCTAGATTTAAAATCGTATTTATGAATATAAAATTATATGCATCATAAAAGTCTTATGAAACAACATTTTAATAATTAATTTTATATTTTTACCCAAAAAAATAAGAAAATATTTATTTGATATAGATACTTATGTATCAGATTACATTCTTTTCTTTTTTAAAAATATTAAATTCGACTATATACAATAAAATTAAATGTAAGAGTAGGTTTTTACATTTGTGAATTTTTAAAAACATCTGAATAAAAACCATATGTATCTCATTAGGCTTTTCACTTTTTCAATATTAATCTATAATATCAAAAATGTCCAAAAATATTCATATTTCTTCCAATAAATTTAAAATATATTTATAAGACTAATAAATATATAAATAGCCTTCATTCTAGAATATTAAAATTACTTAATGTTAGTTTGAATATGATTTATGTATTGATAAAAAAATCCAACATCATATACATATCCTCTTCATCCCTTTATAATCCATTATTTAATTTTATATATATCAGTATAATATCATCTTGTTTAAATATAATAAATAAATAATCACATCCTTGATATTGAAAATTTACTCATCTATAAATATTTATAAAATATCCCTTATTCTCTTCATTATAAACAAAGAATTGAATATTCAATAATGGTGGGATTGAAGAATCATAATGCTATAGTTTTACTCCATGAATTGTGATTTTAAACCATTTAATTTATAATTTTTTTATAATATTAGTAACATATGCAATATACTTAGATAACATTCAAATATCATCAACATTATCATTCATGGAGACTTTCTATAAAATGGTTTATCTTCGATATTATTTTGGTATCTTATGAAACTGTTTTAATTATTTCTTTACTCAAACATCGTAAACCCCATCTATTGTATAAATTAACAATAACTGTGTAATATTAACTAAATTTAACACTCTTCATTTATCTATAGTAATATTCCCTAAACTCCATTAAGATATTAAATGACATTAACTTTTAAGAATAATGTTTAATATCATTTATTTATTACATTGAACTTCTATATGCCTAATATAGGCTACTAAAATCGTCTAATAAAGTAGATTCAAATCATAATTTCAAGTGAACATAAAAAAATCTATTTGTATATATATAAAAACATATTTCTATAAGGTGATATATATTACAAATTAACTATTCTATATATGTCATATATGATATTTAATGTTTTTGGATATGTTTTTTATAAGAAAACATAATTGTTAAAACATGGTACTAATGGGTGGAAGAATCTCAATTCCTCATAATGTTAAAAAATCTAGATAAACTAATTTTCTAAGATAAAAAGATTTTATCCAGTTATAATTTTCTAGTATTTTATGAAATATGATGAATTATAAACTATGTAAATTTAATCTATCTTCTCATATTGTTTATAAAAATTTATATTTAGCAAATAAATTTTCATAACTTATATATTAAAATAGTGAACATTATGAATCATTTATTTAAATTAATTTGAGATAGAAATTATCCTTTTATTTAAACACTATCATTTTTGAAAATGGTTACTCCATAAGTTTGGATTCATTTTTATAGGCCCTAATATCATTATCATGGCATATAATTTTTTTATGAGACTTTAAGTTATTTTCTATTGTGATATACCATAACCATTGGTTTTGTCAAACCATTAGTTTAGGTAACCATTGGTATAAGTGGTATATACTAATAGTTTCATAATGGTTGGTATAACTCATTTCATATGAATGACCTTTACTAGTTGTTTGACCAAACCATTGCTATAACTATCCTATTGATAAAAAATCCAATGATGAGTTTTGATCACAAGAACTGCCATTTATTTTATAATGTCCTCATTAATATACAAACATAACTCTGTTTTTCATATATTCATAAATAAATAAATACATATGTATATATATAAATTGTTATTAATTTTAATGAATCTATGATGATGATTATAAATACGCATTAATAATGGTTTAAAATATTATCAAAATTATATCAAACCATTGGTATGTGGGGATATATGAAAAACCTATACAAATGGGTTTTGAAAAACATTAGTAGAGAAGTGCATATACCATACCAATACTAATATATAAAAAAGGGATATCTTACTAAAACAATTATTATACAATGGATGTTAGAAACTATTGGAATAGGTAAAATTTTGAAGTGTTTCATGATATCATAACCCTTTTAATTATCAATTGAATGAAAAAAATAATTCCTAAATTATTATCTTGATTTATTACTCTTTTTTACAATTTTTTTTAATTCATAAATTCAAAATCATAAACCTTTAAAATTAAAATAATTGATTCCACAATAATTGTACCCAACAAGGATATTCCCTAGTGTTTCTTAGTAGACTTCATGTATCACAGAAATGTAAATATAATTGAAATATTATCCCTCCGTATCGACTTCATTATTATGATTAAATGGTTAACTATTGGACTATATAATCTTCTCCATTTGGATGAACATTTACCCTTTCTAAAACATTCAATATTACACTAAAATCTTATCATCTCATTACATTCTACTTAATCCTCAAAAATTTATAAATATTGAATAACAATTTATCAAAAATGATTCACTCATTCAAAACAATTCCATCAACAGAAATAAAACTTCTTCCAAATCTAGAATAATTCTTTTTGGATCATTTTATTATCACCCAATTAATAAAACAAAATCATATTAATGGAATGAATAGTGAAATAGTCCTTTTTCGATCTTGAATATAATTACATTAAAACATTACGTTAATAATTATATTTGTATCAATTAAATGATGGTTCCATTGTTAAAAAACATCAACATTAGCTTATTCCAGACTACTTTTATCTAACTAATTAGTTTTATATATATATATTTATTTATAATTATTCTTTAAATTATTACCAAGAAAATAAAATTTATTACATTAATTATCCCATATATTGTGGATTTATTTCAATGATATTTATGATAATGGTGATACTATTATATAATATATAATATTTCATTAATTTAATTTCACGTATTATGTTCATTTAATAATAAATTTTATTATATGTGCTCCTCCTAAAATATAGATCACATTTAAACACATCATATCCATTAGTGGGAGAAATACTATATTTTTTCACGACATACATTGGTTAATCATATAAATATGAAGTTACTATTAGGGTTAGATAGCCATATCAATCATATCAAATATGACACATAGATAGTTTACTGAATAACACATTCCCCTAATATATCATATGGATTTACAAAAATATATTTATTTAGTATACTAATGGTTAGGATTTACTAGTTATTTGTACCCTTAAAAAATGAAAAATAGAAAACTAATAGTTAGGGTCACCTCATTACTTTCCAACCATGTTCATGATAATCCTTGAGAACCCAAATTTGGAATGACCTACCTAGATGGAGGATCGAGGTCATAATGGTGGTTGTTATGGATGGAATTTAACATTTGTCACATTTGCAGGGGATTTAACCTCCCCATCTTATATTATATATTAAATTTATGTTTATACATGAATCTAATAATTTATTTTTTAATCATATTCCTTCCACTAAATAAATATATTCAAACCATATTGTTGATGAGATATTTACAAAACCCATATATTTTTTTACATACACAAATAAAAATTAAAAAAAATTACATTTTCAAATGAACTTTTTTAATAAGTTTAAAGAAAAACATTCATATAATATAATTGAATCATATGAAAATAATAATTAATACAATAATAAGATTTTATTTGAATGATTTCCAACCCCTGCCATTCTAGATAAGGCTAAAGCCACTTGTCCAGTGGGTTGTTCAACCTAAATCCCCTATACCAAAGGATAATTTACACAATGGAGACCCAAATTACATTATAATTATAGAAAAATAAATTTATAAATTATATTTTACAATTTTATTCAATCACATAACCCAAAACATTCCATATACATGGCAGTAGGATGTCAAATCAATTATCATACCTCAGATATATCCCCATAGATGCATGTATTCCAATTTTAAAGTTGTTTAAGGAATTAATATATAGAATACATCGCAATTCATAATATAAAAAATATTTTCTTGAATTAAGGATTCAATGAAAAAATACATAATATATTTATATATTTTAGTAAGAGATAATCATTTAAGGAAAATATCTAAGAAAACAGTTTATAATTCATTTAAAAAGAAACCATAAAAATTAGGATTTATTCAAAATCAAAATTACATATTATCATTTACATGGTATTAATATGAATTCATTCATACTTAAATTATTACTTATTTTATGAACACAATACATTTTGATTAATAATAATTTCATATTTTATATATACAATTTCTATAAATTTAATATAAAATTTGTATTTTTTTAAGATATTCATTAAATCATTTTCTTAAATTATGTTTTTAATGGTTAAAATAATTTTCCAAATAATGAATTTGTATAAACATTTTATTTAAATGTATGATTTATTTTATAAATGAATATATACACTTCTATATTTTCTTGTTTCATTAAAAAGTTATTTTTAAATAAATTATCTTTTTAAATTTATGTTAATCTAATTTAAAATATACTAAAACATATTCAGAAGGGTTTAAACCCCTCCTGTTGTGCTTGAAATTTTTCCCAAAACAATAATAATGGAATATTTTCATTAATATTAAATCAAAAATAGATTTCACTATATCATAGTGAAATACATTTGGGGCCCTTGAAACACCATAATATATGATTGTTTTCACATAAATCATAAATAGTGATAATAATATTAAATTGGTTGATTTTGATTTTGATTATAATTTTTAGGGTGTTTTCAGTTGGGAAGCCAATGTCTTTAAACAAATCTTCCATTTTCATAAAAGCATGGACAAATGTATTTTAGACAAAGACCATGGAAAAATAACAAGTTAACCATTTATTAGATCATTTTTCTTATGATCATATGATTTATATATTATTCATAAATTCTTGAAATTTGTGTTTTCCATGAACTATTTTTTCTTTATGTTACATTAATTACCGAAATTCAAATTCTATATAAAATTTTCATTATGAACCATCAAAATGAATTACCGAAATGGTCATATTTCATTAATACATGTATCAGTACATAATAAACACATTTTTCTAGTTTCTTTTACTATTTAAAGACGAAATCAATGGTTTCTATATGAATATTTATTCTAGTGATGGGTTTGGATGGGTTGTGTAATATCCTAAATACAACATAATTACAACTCTAAAAATACTATTAAGTATAGGTATTTATCTTTAAGTATTACATAATATCATTTCTTTAGACTACAATCATCCTTATTAAATGTTGGATATATTTAATATTTATAGATTTAGAGAATTAGTTCTTAAATCTTAAATATAAACACAATATACAATAATAGGTAAACATCTATTCATTTCCCATGTTTCTATCAATAATAAATTATTAAAAATGAACACATTTTATTTGAATAAAAAAATATTAATGACTTTAATATTTATATATTCAATATTTTTACTCACACATTCACCATTCAAAATCATTTTAAAAAATTGAGATGAGCAGAAAAACCTTATTATGAGTCATAAAAGCATGAAATCCATTAGTCTAGTGAAAAACATGACAAATCATAAATTTTGTTACCTACATCATATTATTCATTCAGTGTATGAAATAAATCATATCCAAATGCTAACAACTCACCTTTATTCACCAATAAAAATATCATAACCCATAATAGGAAAATATTAATAATTTTATAAATCTTTTAGTATTATATTAATAATCAACATTAGAAATAACTAGATTAGAGTTAAATCCATTGTAGAAACATCGTCAGTTATCTCCATACTTATTTATAATGAATATAATGATCCTTACTAAATGCATTGGATATATATAATGTGGCTCATCCATCATATAAGTGATATTCGGTTCACTTTGATGTATATGTTGTATTAGTCTTACTCATCACATAAGATGTTTTTGGATAACCTATCATATAATATATATCATAGCACCTTTTTAATAATATATAATTATCAATTATTGTATAATGAATAAATCATTTTTTTCCTTTTTTCATTTCTTCATAAAATCCAAGAAAAACTATTTTGAATCCCTGTATAAAACCAATTTAGATATCAAAATACAATTTTAATTTAAGAAATCATTTTTTAATAAAAAAATACAAATAAATAACAGAAATATTGAATTTCATTGTAGGTAACAATAACTATTTTAAAGTCTTCCAACAATCAGATACTTGTTATGGTGGATGGAAATTCTATTCACTCTGTATATGTAAAAATAAAATATTTCATTTTCTTTTTTCTAAATACATCAAAAAATAATTTAACAGGATTAATTTTGAGAAAATTTATAGGAAAGTAAAAAGGTTTATAAAATGATCATTATCAATATTTTTTTATATAAATAATGTGATAATATATGATTAGGAATATGGGAATAGAATAAAAATATTTAAGAAATAAATCATTACAAAATTTAAAATGATGTTTTACATTATTCTATATATTACCTCAAATTTGAATCTTCACACATGATATTTATCATCCCGAATAATAAATATATGTTAATTATTTAGCTTTATAAAAATCATTTTAATGATTATCATTTGTTTAATTTTATTTATTTTTATATTCTATTTAATTACATAAACAATTAAATTCAGTTCAGTGATTTAGAAAATATACCCCTCATACGTCGTTGAAGACTTCAATAGGATTAATATTATAAAATAGTTCTTTATTTAATCATATAAATAATAATAGAAAAACATAGTTATACTTTTAATACATAATTTACACTTTACAAACCAATCAAGAAATATGGTTATGAAAAATGAGCTACATTACAATCAAAAAGATGGTAGGTCATATGTATGCATGAGTAACATTTCCCTTTTTCAACCATCATGTAATAAGGAGGTAATTGAAATTTTATAATTCAATAATTATTATTATATAATAAACGTAATATATCTTCATCAAATTAAAAATATTTAGTTATTATGTTATGTGGTCAGGAAAAACAAGTCGCATTGCTTCATTGAGGTGGTTATCCACACGTACACACGAATGAAGTTATCATTTTTTAAATGGAATGAGATTTAAGAAATTATATTATATATAATTATTATAGATATATATAATTTTTAAAAATATAATAAACATTATTTTATTCTATCATTGCATTTAGTTGTGAGAGGTGGTAATGGAAAATGAAATAGATCTCCTCACCAGGCGGTATACAGCTGCAAACAAGGACAAAAATTATATTTACCATTTATGAAAAAATATATGTATATAATTTATTACAGTAAATTAAATAAATAAAATTATATTTGTGTTAATGGTGATATTATTGAATCATGTTTTATGAATATTTCAAGGAGGTATATGTATAAATAAAAAATACATTCCTTTAAAATCTCTACCTCTTCTTTATGAACTCTAATTTTATATTCACAATTAGTCCTGAAAAGTTTTCATGATTATAAATATACGACATATAAAAAATGGTGAAAGATTTTATTGTGATTTTTTTGTTGGTATTAGTTGATCTAGAGTGATCAGTAGGTGTGAGGAGGAAAGGATAAGAGGTACCCTTTTATAAGTGAGGCTATGGGTAATCTTTGAATAATATAATGTATTAAATTATTATAAATTTATATTTTTCACAAAAGAGATAAAAATGGATATAATTTAAATATCGGGTCATTTGGACTAATACTATTCACATAAAATAAAATATAGGCATGTGTAGGTAGTCTTCTCACCATTGTGTTTGGTTTTTAACCCCTGTTAACCCTTTTGTGTATTACCTTATTATAAAAGTCTTTTTCACTGAAAGAGTCAAGAATGATACCATAAATAATAAAGGTATTCATAATATTTACAAGTTATATTTTATAATACATATAGGATTCTACGAAAAGAATATAAAATTATTAAGAATTTTTAATCATTTAAAAATTAATTATGAGTTTTTAAATATCATTAATTTCATTTTGAAACTATTAATTTATCTTCTATTTGAGACCATGGAAATCAATAAATTTGAATCTAATCATTCTAAAACATACATAACATGATAAATTTATCTAAATACTTTATGGAACTAAATAATTCTTAAAATTATATTTCATTTCATATTTTTTAATTCTGTTAATGTAATTTTCTATTATTTGAAGAAATATTGTTCCTGTGTTGCATACGTATTTATTTTATTTATTTAATCAAAAAAAATTAAAATAAATTAACATGATAAAAAATAACATATCTCTCAAATAAAAACTTATAACTGAACATATGTTGTTTTTATTGCTATCACAAAAATATAATAGTTTTTAAAATAAAAAAAGTGACATTTTTTACATTATATTTTCAGAAACAATATATATTTTCTTATCATAGGGAAATGAATATAAATTAATACATTTATGAATTATAAATATAAATTTTTGAAAAAAATATCTCGTAAAATAAATAATTTTTCTATGGAGTGTTTTTGTCTTTATCACATTATTTAGAATATCAATTACTCGAATTGACCTTACTATGGTAAATAATATTTTATACAGTTACAATTCATAATGAAAAAAAATAAAAGCGACCAATTTAATACATCTAGAAGTCATGGTTTAAAATTTATAATAATTTTTTCAATATTTAATTCACACAACTGGAAAATGTTAATTTAATATTATACCCACAAAATGAGTTGAAAAACATGTTTTCTAAAAAAGCCATTTTAAGTATAAAAATCATTTTATAAAAACATTAAGTATAAATTTAATCCCAAAATCTGTAATTTGATTTTAATTAATAAAAATGGACTATTTATAATTATAAATATTTAAAAATATAATTTTTCTTAGTAAATTCTTGATAAAAAATAATTTTTTTAATAAAAAAATATATTTTTACTACATTTAAAAAAACTAACATTTTCATAAAAATATCAAACTTACAACCTAAAAAAAATTTAATTTTCAAATATAAAAATAATTTTAATTATATAAAATTACAATTCTTTATTTTTGAAAAAAATATTTTATATAAAACCATATAATTCCGGAAAACCCAAATTAGATATAAATAGTGTTTTTACATTTTCACTTAAAAAGTATGTAATATTTTCTATACTAAATATTAATCTATAAATTATAATTAATTAATATATTAAAATAAGTTATCATAAAATTATATGTGTTGTTAAATTATTCACCCAATTTGGAAAATGTTTCCTTTTATTTTATTCATTACTCAAACAAGAGGGGATATCTTTACGTCATAGCCTTTTTGGATTCCAAAGTTGTTTTCTATGCCACATGGGTCTTCATATTAACCATAGCTTGCTGATTTAACTTATTTCACAAAACATTATCTTTGTAGTCAATAATTTTAACTAGACAATCCTTATAAGAAATTATGCCTTATAATAGAACAACCTTTGGATGAAAATATTAGTTGAACTTGACACATATTTCCTTAACATCAAAAAATAAAATATGATATCTACCTATGATAAGAACATAGTTATGGATGTTGAGTAATCAACCTATCCATAATTCCTAATAATTTCATATGGTCTAATGATATATGTACATAGATTTTCATTTTTATCAATTTAATGAACACAATCCCATAGATATACATTTCAAAAAACATGATAAAAAACATGAAAGAAACAATGTTTCTCTTATTATGGAAATCATATTTCATCTGTCGATGAGATATCTTCATATTATGATCAAGCATATTAATCTTTTATACCATTTCCTCTACCAACTATGGTAAAATGAACTTCCTTTAACCTTCTTCATCTTAATAAAAGATAGGTTCTGAAATATAATTCCATATATGCCCTAAAAAAGTTCAATTTAGAAACATTTTTGATATCTACTATTATAATGAAACCGAAAAAATAAAATATGTAGAAAAAAACATACTTCATATTCAATATAACTGTAACATATCATTTGTTCCAAAATTTAATCCTTTTAGTTCGATTATCTATCATATTGTGAATGAAAATATGTACTTACATTTAATTCAAAACCTAAAATATTTTGACATCCTTTCAAAAAATAAAAACTGAACATGATATAAAAATATGATGAAAAATATAAAGTGGAAATACATGTAAGATGAATATATTTTTGAGATATAGTATATAATTATAATTCAAATTGATTATGTATTGAATTGGAAAGAAATTACACATCCTAGTTGTTTTTATAATTTATTTTAGTATATTATCTTATATTTGAATTTTATATTGAGTTTTGGGTGTTTGGAATTTAAATTTTTTGTATTGGGGTGTTTTTCTAGTATTTCACAATTTTTGTGCATGGTTAAGAAGAAACTGTGTGGCCCTCTACCACTAATCTAACATTCAATTCTGGTTCTACATTCATGGGTTGTGTTTCACATGTAGCCCATTGTTTGGGCAATACGATGAATATACTATGTGTAATCATTTGGGTATTGGTGTGACCAGGAATGAGATAATATTTATTGATCATGGTTAGTTCAAATCACACCGAATGAATTCACATGGTTCAATAATTTTTTATAGAACCAATCCACACAATCATATCATGGTTTCTCAAACCAGGTGTAGTGTCCAGGTTTACTAAAATTATCAAATTATCATTTTCTCTCATAAATTTTTTACCCCAAACCCCCCTTTATTTCCCTATTCGGTCGTAAAACCTAGGTGGGAATATTTTTTTATTCCTCATGCCTCTCATCCTCTTCTTGTTGTAA
The DNA here is from genome assembly GCA_963277665.1 of Viscum album. Lineage (NCBI taxonomy): Eukaryota > Viridiplantae > Streptophyta > Magnoliopsida > Santalales > Viscaceae > Viscum > Viscum album. The sequence continues at coordinate 353,148,928 of OY728134.1, read as the reverse complement.
TTCCAATTTGATTCTTCAAGGTCTTCGGGTGATTTATCAATGTAATCCTCTCTCCTATTCTCCCTCTTTATCCATCTTTCATTTTATTTTTATTTACACTTCTCCCTTGGATCCAATTTTCTATGGTTAATGATTTATGGGGTTTCAAATAGGGATTTGGATTTATCAAGGATATACAAGGGTGTTTTTACCTTATTGGACCCTTTTAGAGTTTATTTAAGTTTCTATTGTCCATTCTATTGTGATTGATGGTATATTTTTTCATGTAGTGACATTTTAATTTAAAGAATCAATGATTGCATGTTTTTCACACAATATTTTTTTATGAATTAGATATATATATTTTTAGAATAAATATTTGATAAGAAATTATTTTAATTGGTCATTATATTGAATTATATAAAATCATATTGTTAATCACTACTCCCCATGTGATTAAAAAAAATGCCCAATTGGCCTTTATAATTGATTTTTGGTAACCAATTCAATCATTCAGCACAGAAAATATGTATTGGTTCTTAAATGGTGATTCAGGATTCTAAAACTGGTCCTTATGTGGTTTTGAATTGAGTTATTTATGATTTTTATCCCTTTTGAATTTTTTTCAATAAATAAATTTATGAGGGATGATTGGAACCGTTAAGAAGGTGTTTTCTTTGGAAAACATCCCTACGTATTAACATCTTTCAATGACGGTTTCTAATGGAAATGGGTGGTCCTCAGCCTGACACTCCTTTCAATGATGGTTTCTTTAGATCATGGCCTTTAGTATTTACTTTTCTCTATATTGGGTATGATTCCCATTGGATATGTATAATAGTGTACAACTGAGCATATGGATGTTTAATTTTATTATAAAAACTACCATGATGGATTAGTTTACTATATAATTTAGACTATTCCCTGAGATCATAAGTACTCCCATGTTAACTGAAACTTGTTTATATGTGGTGGATAAATAGGGTGACTCATATGGTATATTAAATTATTTATTACATACCCATTTCATTTTTATGTTATTATTTGTTCAACTATCAATTCTTGATTTTTGTATTTGGTAAATTTTATATTTTATTTTGTTAATTTTTTTTGGAAGTTTTTTTTGAAAAATGTGATGAAAAATGTTTCATCCTACTTTTCCTATTTTTAAGAACCAATCTATTTTCATATTTTTCCCTAGAATATTCCATCCTCTCTTCTTATGAAAATTCTATTTTAATTAATGAGGGAAATCAACTAGGATTTGTTTTGAAATGAAATTTTGGAAAAACCTACATTTATATATTGTAATTCATTCTTAAAGGAAATGAATATTATATTTAAGGAAAATTAATTGGTAATTGGTTATTTGGGACATCCTATTGAGGTTTAAAACTCATATCTATACAACATTTCATGTATTTATCCTTGTATATAGGATCGTATGTGGTTTTGATCATCATCGAGAGATGGCAGTTTTTGGATTAGAGAGTTACATATAGGGTCACGTGGAGATCTGGTGTCTTTTTTTAGTTTAATTTGTGTATAATTTAATTTTATATCTTTTAAATTCCCATTTATTTTATTTTTTATATGGATTATTAGTTTTTTCAATCATTTGATTCTTTATTGGATGAAGTAGTTCCCATTATCCCACATTGTTTCCCTTTCTGCTCTCACTACCTCGAGGTGATCAGTAATGTGGCTCGGGGATGCCATAAATCATATTTGGTGAATGGTTTGGGGTTATCCCATATTTATTTTTGAATAAATTTTATCAGATCATATGTTCCTTAGAGGGCCTATAGTTAAAGGTCCCCTTTGTTATTTAAGTTGTAAAGGCAGAATAATTATAACTACTTGATGTTATGGTGTAGGTATGAGGGAGAATCTAGAACCTATGAATATGGTCTATAATAAATCTGTTTAGCAGTGGTGTTAGTGGAATAAATCAATCAACCATATTTCCATGTCACCCATTATCATTATTTGACCAATGTAATTTATTCAACAGAGTTCATATTTTTTGCAAAAAAAATATTCCGAAACGGTTGTTTTAATTCATGGAAAATATAGATAGGAATTAGTGAAATTTTTATCTATAAATTATGAATGAGTTGTACAATTTATTTTTATGAAATTCATATGAATATGTATCAAAATATAGTGAATATTGATAAAATGGTTTTCAATAAATGATCCTTGATATAATTAGGCATGGTTTAATGTGGGAATTAGTTTTATTAGAAAAGTTGCTAGAGTTATGGGTTGAATTCACAAAAATTCATGGAATGAAATAGCCTCATGTGTGTAATTTGAAATTGGATTCCACATAAGGGTTTTTGAATTTTTTAAAATTTTAGATGTAGTTTTTTTAGTTGGTTTATTTTTTCTATTTAATTATAGTGAGTCCTTGATTGTTAGTTAGTTTTGATTGATTATTTATTTACTTGTTTTTTGGACTGTGCCACTAACAAAAAATCAATGGAAATTTGAGGTGCAGCTATATGCGGTTCACCATTAGCAGACCCTCAGGTTGATCAACATAATTACATCAAATTTTATATTGGGAAAATGATATATCCCTTATTCTATGTTCAAACAAATCCTTTTGAAGAAGAAGAGTGGATCAAAAAAAATCAAAATGACCATTGGTTTCTTTGGGATCCTGGAGACTCTAATTGCCAAATTTTCAACTTTTATATTTGAAGGTATCCATTGGAAGTGATTGTGGTCGATATATTAGACAAATATTAACAAATACATTTCTTGGTAATTCATTAGGGCATCATTCATCTGAGAGTACATTTTTAAGGATGTGAAGTTTTTGATGGAGATGGAGATATACTACATTCAACAAGTTGATAGACTAGTGTTGGAGATTATTCATCGTTTTGTGTATCCAGTTCCCTGTCTCCTAGAGTTGGCTGAGGATGATTCCTTTAAATCATAACATTTTGGGAAAGGGTCTTCATTCTGATATGTAGTTGAAGGTGTTGAAGTTTATTATATCCTCATTTGAATATATCACATTGCATGTTGGGATGTTTGAAGCCATGATTGTAGGCATGATAAAGGTAACCATTCCTCTATCAGTCACTAGAATATGTGATGGGAGTCTTAGTAATGATTTGTGAAAAAATCTAAATGTTTAGTATACTTTTGGTATAATTAATAGGTATTTCGGTCATTGTTTGGATTCTTCTAGGTAGAGGACCTTGTTGTGTTTTCAAAACTATAATCAGAGTCACAAGAAACCTTCTTGTATGAGTTATATGAAGACCTATTGTTATTATTATCTGTAAGTCCATCTCAATAAATTCAATTTGTGTGTCACTCAGAATAATAGTTTAGCCGGATCCACTCCCTCAAAGATGTAGGTGGATCACAAAGAAAAATTGTGTGCCAATGGGAGTTCTATTTCAGGTCATTTATGTAAATGTTTCTCCATCATAATGTTTGTGTCTGGAAGTGTTGTATTTTGTTAAAAATGTAAAAATATGTTATGTATCTCAAGTGAAATTTATTTTTATAGAAAGTTTCTATGAGTAATTTTTGAATTCATTATCTTAAATTAAAATAATGTTTTTATGGGTGTCATGTTCTTATAGATTAGTTCCTTATGGGAATTTTGTGTGTTTGTTTTAGTTTGGTTCGTTAGTGCATTAGGGTGGTGTTAGTTGTGTGTCTAGATAAAAGACTAATATAGTGGCGAGTCAACTCTATAATTATACATTTTATAGAGTAATAATATTCTCATACCATTCAATTTACTCATTTTTAACTTCAGAATATTTCAATAAGATACCTCAAGAGTGTCTAACCTTGTGTTTCCTTTCTCTATTGACAAACTTTTTAGCACCACAGAAGGATTGATGGTTATGGTAATATTAAATTTTTTTTAGTGTCTCATGATTTTCCCCTTCCATTGAGAATGGTTGTGTCCAATTGATGTTCTAGGATATTGATTCATGTTATTAATAATTTGTGGTTGGGTTATGATTTAGTTTATGTAGTGTAATCAATTGAGAGTGTGGGCATTTTTCTTTTACATGATCAATTAAAAACAATGAGGATTTTTGGTGTTATAAATCCCTATGGTGGGGATAATTATCACACCCTATATTTAAATTTTTTTTTATTTTATTTAGATTTATCTAATTGATTTTTGATTTTCATTTGAGATTGAGGAGTTTCAAATTCAAATTTGGAGTTTTAGGATTTTTTTTCTCATGTTTCACAATTTGTGGGCACAATTTAGTTGAATGCATGTAGACATATAGGGATAGGCCACATTTCAGTAAAATTTCTTATTTCATGTTTTAGATTCATCTGTATTAAATTACTGGGTTCAAACAGTGTGTCTCTTAGGTTTAACCATTCTTGTCCTAGGGTTCCCTTGAATGAGAGCATACTACAAGAGCACCATTAATTCAAAATGTGAGAAAATTGTAGACATGGATCCATATATTTTGAAATAACCAACCTGCATGGATTGTGAACAGTTTCAAAAACCATGATTCCAAATAGTGTGAGTTTATTATCTGTCTAGTAAGGGATTTAGGATTGGTACATGGATTCCCAAATAATGCATCCAAAATATTAAATAGGGCTTAAGATCAATAAAATTTTCAAATTACGTTTTCCCCTCCTTAATTTTTAACTCAAAAACCCCACATCAATTACATCATGGATCACGAGACCTTGTGAGGTGTCTCCCCCAATTGCTTATTCCACCCCTCCTCCTTCAAAGGTGATTCAAGGTATATGCCGCATGTATTTTTGGTGATTTCTCGAGGAAATCCTCTCTCATATTCCTTCCCTTACATGTTCATTCATTCCTCTTCTTGGTTCTTCTTCTCCCATGGTTCCACTTGTCTAGGTTTTATTTTTATTGGGTTTTAAATCATGTTTTTTGAATACATAAGGTCCTCCTTGGGTGTTCCTACGTTTTTTGACCCTTGTGGAGTTGATTCGGGTTTTCATTTTTCAACTGCTTGTGGGTTGTGGTCAGCTTCATTATGCATTGGCCTTTGAATTTAAATAATCATAGTTCCCATGATTTTCACATAATTTTTTTCTATATCATTATTTATAATTTCTTTAATATTTATTTGATATGATATGACAAGAATTTATCTATTTTATTGAATTTTATATTGTTATTTTTTCAAGATTCAGACATTATAATTTTAACAAAATGTTTGGCTATACTTTCTGACGGATTTGTGGGTTCCAATGTAATGTTTATGATTTTAAAATGTGTTTTGGTAACTATTATGTCAATTGGGATTATCAAATTGGTTTCAATGTTGTTTTTGAATTATAAATGTTGTCTTTGATCTATTTGTAAATTGTGTATCACTCAATTAATTTAGGAGGCCTTATAAGAACCGTTAATAAGATGATTTCCAAGGTAAAATCCCCTCGGGATGAATCACATAACATAAAGGTTTATAAATTGAATGGGTGGTCCCCAACATGGAACTCCGCTTTTTAATTGATTGATAGAAATAAATGGGATTATTCATTGGGGACACCCTAGGGTTTATCTTGGTTTTGGGGTTTGTGTGGTGGATTATGTTTATTATATATATATGGTCAATTTTTTTCCATATCCTCGATCACACCTATTTTAGATATGGCATGGGAACCTATCATACCTATTAAAATATCCAAAAACATTTTTTTCGATAGTTAAGGATTAGAATCTGGCTACTAGCACTTAGTATGGACTTTTCTGTACATTAGGGTGATTCCCATTTGTTAGGAATATTTGGGTATGATCACACATGAGGGTTGATCAAATACATATGGATCACTAAAAGAATGAATTAATTTATATTATTTTCAATAATTTTCCCTGGGATCCTAGTTATTACCATGTTAAATAGAACACACTTATCTATGGATGATAATTTGCATGCCTCATATGGTATTTTTACTTGAGTACTTATTAACACATTTTCCTCATTATGTTTTCATTTCTTCTTCAACATTTTTATGATTTTTATCAATGGTAGTGCTTATTTTTTAAATGTTTCATGATTTTTTAAATATTGATTTGAAAAATTTCTCATGATCCCTTTATCTTCATAAATCAATTTTCTTTTCCATATTTTTCTATAAAACATTCCATACACTCTTCTTATGAAAATACTATTTTAAAAAATAGGGAAATGAACCATGATCTATTATGAAAAAAGGTGAAAAAAACCTATGTATATATATTATATTTCAAGATTGTATTAAATGAATTTTTTTAAAGGAAATTCATTGGGAATATATTATTTGGGCATGACTACTGAGTTTTAATACTCAAGACTATACTTGATTTCTTGTTTTTCAACCATATGTGTTAGATGTAGGTTTTTTTAATCCATGTTATGGAAGGGTAATTTTTAGAGTGGAGAGTGACCTATGGGGTGTCATGAAGATCTTGTCTGTTTCCAGGTTCAGTTTGAATCTAATTTTGGATTATATCTTCTTTATTTAATTTTCTTCATTTAATTTAGTTTAATTTATTTAGGGATAATCCTTTATTTTTTCATATTCATTGTCTATATATTGGGAGAAATCATTCCCAAAATACGTCGATGACATCGTTAGTGCTTATCACCACCACAGGGTGATTCAGAACATAGCCAAGGATGTCCCTTCCCGATTCAGGTGATTAGTTTTGGGTTGATATATGATAATTGATGATATAAAATGTGAAGATTTTGTTAGTTGATCAATAATAAACAAAAAACAAAACATTTCCATTATACGAAAAACAACAAAATACAGGGATATATTTTCCCATATCAACTACAATAATATAAAATGATGAATAAAACCCTTTGATAATTTTCATTTTTCATTAACATATTGGTGGCTTAAACATTTCATTGGAAATTAATTAATATCTCATCTAATTAAATCCCACTAGTAATACCTCCAAAGTTATTGGTAGATAATAATTCTTCCAAGGAGGAAAGAAATTATACAATTGTGAGCATCACTCAATAATTCTCTCTTAAATTAAGAATCCTAGGGAACATATAATATCATTACATATTTAATAGCACCTTATTTATCAAAAATAAACCCTATAAACATACCCTTTAAATCTGATTTTACATTTTTTTTGTAAAACATGATCCTCATTCAATTTTTAGTAATCCTTTCCAAAAGAGACTATTTTTTAGGAACATGAATGAAACAAAACAAGTTCACTAATGAGAAATTTGTAGGCCAAATTTTATCAAATTATTATACAAATTGTTTTATTTCAGACATATCATGGTTAATTTAAAATTATCCATCCTACTCAAAGAATTATCTAATTTTCCTTCTTTTGTTGTACGGTAATGAATCATGCTGTCATAATCCATAATATGATCCATATATATTCAATCCCTCCTATTAAACTATTTTTTAGTGAATATGTACATCAAAATAATATGATCAACATTTATAATACATTTTAAACTTTATAAAATATTCATATACAAATTTAATGAAAAAACTACACAAACTAATTACAGATCATGTGTATTGTAATTTAACGACATTGGGTATAATTGAAATAAAACACAAGTAATTAGTATATCATTGAATGTTAGAAGACAACCATCTCCCTCCAATAATTAATCTATTTCGATGAAGAAAAAACCTATTCTATAGGAGAGTAAAATAACTAGAGCATTCAACAAACTTTTTATAGAACCAAAAAACAATCATCACTCTCATCCATCGAGATGAATTTAAATCCTTTTCAAATCAACATATTTAGTGGGGATGGTAACTACGAAATATTTCAGCAAAATAATTGTATTAACTTACTAATCAAAGAAAACAATCAATATTTGTAAAATTTTAGGTATTTTACTTTATTTAATAAAATTAGTTTTAGAAAGGTAAATATTAATCTATATTTATATAAAATATTATTGAGGAAATAAATCATTTGCCAAAAAATCACACGTACTAAATATACCATATTGATTTTTTTATTTCATGGTTTTAAAGAAAATATAAATTTTTAAGTATTGATCCACATGAATAATATAATATAAAAGAATATCATAAATAAACACAATAATAAAATTATCTAAAATTTCATTTAGAAATATATTTATAATATCAAAAAATATTGTTACTATAAAAAAAACTGAAAAGAAATAACTTAAAACTCTTAATTTATATATCTAGTGGGAAGCACTATCATTTTGATATATTCATCCACAATCTTCAACTGATCAGTCCATGCCTTATGATAAATCATCACAAAAATACTATAATCCATATAGATGATTAAAAAATCATCGATACAAGGAAATAGATACATGTTCTTAATATAATTTTATTAAAGGAAGAATAACCAATTAAATTCCTCATTTTACAATATTTAATTTTAACAAAAAAATTATAATCACCCAATGGTGATGTCCTAGGAATAATGGATTCATTACCTATAAAATTATTCATTAAATTTTTCAATTTCAAAATTTATACATGATCCATTTGATTAGGGGTTTTTGAAATATTTTATTCATTAACCACTTAGTAAATAGTAAAATCATCACACTAATTATGAATAAAAATATAAAATTAATAATTAAAAACATAGATATGTTAATTAACTACTTAATCATTACTAATGTTAATTGTTTCTTTCTTTATAAAAATATGATCTAGGTATCTTTCAATATGCACTCTAAAAAATTTCTCATTTTCTTGATATGTTATCAAAGTTATGAAATTATTAAATATAACATTATTATACAAATAATATACCATAACATGGAAAACTAAAATATTATTCATTAAAATAATTAAATTTAACCCCACTATGGAAAATTCAACAATATTTATATGATTTTTTATAATAAAAATTAAATTAGGATGATTCCTACAAAATATTGTTTACTTTTATATTTCCACCCGGATTTTTCATTAAATGACCTATATTATTTTCATGAGGTGATATTACAATTTTATAAGAATTTTCATAGAATAAAAATAAATAAATGATTTAGAGTCAAACTTTGTATCAAAATAACTCTATTTAATTAGTATTTTTCCAATCCTTAATTCATTTGATAGATGAAAATCAACTATAGTATAAAAAATTGATTTTTCGACACATTTTTTAATTGATCCTGATAATTTACTCATATTGTAACTATTTTCAGATACATGTTAATATTATACCCAAACTCATTACAATTAGATCTTCTAACCATTGGTTAGGTATGTGTTACATAAATCTTAGATTGCTCATGACTCTATTCATTACTCTCAAAATACCTATAAAAAACATACCACACTAGTAACACCTCTTATACCCAGTCAGACATTCCAAAAAATTAATTTTACTAGACATGGAAAATATTCGGTGATTACCTCCATATTCTATATTTGACCACTTCTCTATTTCATTTTACCATGAAAGAATATAATTATTTACATCATAAAGAATATAAGTTTTGGAAAACCTCATCTCAAATTTCTAAGCCGAACAAATGACTATCCAAATTTTTTATTGACATTTGGAAAAATATATTTTAAAACTTGGATTCAATCCTATATAAAATCTATATTTTCACTATTAATTCCTCTAATAAAATTTGGTGCATACCAAGTAAATATTGTAAAATTTGATTCATACATGGTAATTAAATCTTCATGTTTTTCTGAAATTCAATTAATTGTTTCCATGTCCTGAGTCAATCAACCATAGGTGTATAAGTCTCCTGAAAATGATTCCTAAATTAATCGCATCACATGTTTTCAATATCATATATCTATACTGTAATATTAAACACAGACCACTACTGATCTTCTCAAACATCAAAATAGTAATTGAAATGAATTACCTTTTGACGTTATAAAAATTGCATGACTTGGATATCTTTTCCATCACATTATTCCATCCATCAGCAACCATTATCTTTTTGGATCCAAAAAGGCGAAGGGCCATTTTTCATTAAAATGATAAAGTATAAACAAGTTACTATAGGGTAAATATACATTCACTCTAACATAGACAATACAAGAATATATGGAATATTTCTACTAATCCATCAATGCAATAATCTAATCAATTCCAATTAAAACTATTCTTGGATTCTAATTGAGAAGTATATTATTCCCAAAATTCTTTCGAAAATCATCTTCCCTATTTGATTTACTAAAAACCATTCGGAATGGGAATTGATTAGAAAAATTTACATGGTAATATTCATTTGAAATATCATTCGAAATTAACCATAAATTATAATATTACAATGGTATTCTATGAATAATTAATAAAATCTAAAGTTATATAAACATTTTCTATGATACCAACAATAATGACCCAACCATAATTATTTCATAATATAGTCTTTTTATACTATAATTCATTGTTATACATTTCAATGATAATTAATATTTATAGTTTCAATGAATTTGTTTTTTAATCATAAATAATAGTCATCTATATTAAAATTTTTAAAGTTCAACTAATTATTTATTTTTTAAAAAATATTTAACTTTTAAAATGAATTTTTTTTCCTTTCATTAAATATTATCAGATATTTGTTTCTTGCACATCTTTAAACCAATTTATGATCACTTTTAAAATGTTATATGCCCACAAAAAGCTATGTCAAGGGCATAAAAGTAAAAAATATTTCAGTCTACTGAAATACATGAAAAGCAAAAAAAAGCATTCATTTATCATAATATTATTTGATTTTATGAAATAAATTATATACCCATGAAAAAAATAATTTTTGTGAAAAAAAAACTTTACAACACATATAAAGATAATATAATCTATTTTAGGAAACATAGTGTATTATATTCTTTAATAGTTTCCAATCTAACTAGTTCCCTGTTTAATACATATGGTAAACCCCCCTAATTAACTCCCTCATTTTTACTATGATTTTAATGAAAATTATGTAATGAATTTGAGAGGTACAGTGGGGATCACTTATCATATAAGCTATATCAGCCTTACTTGTCATATAAGTTATATCATGAATATATGTCGCATAAGCTATTTTTGGAAAACTCACTAATATAAGATATATCAGCACATCCCATTCACTTTCAAAAACTATTATGTACCATATCAGGAATAAAATTTTCTATATTCTCAAATTTTAATTTAAAAAAATGAAAAACAATTTTAGTTATAGAAATTCCATTTCCCATTAAAATCCCATTTTCTATATAAAAATACATTGATGAAAAAGAAATATTAGTTTTATTAAATGAAAAAATCAGTTAATTTAAATTAATTCAAATATCAATAAAATTTGATGGATGAAATAAATGTTTTAGGAATCATTTTTATTAAAATTGAACATTTTTTTTAAAAAAAGTCAAACCTTTATGTAAAAACATTTCTATTGAAAACTGTTGAAAGGAATTAAATGGAGAAATAAATTTCTTTTGTAATTTTTTATATATAATTACATCAATAAAATAATTTTAAGAATACATTCATTGAGGAAAACTACTCATATAATAAATTTTTAAAACATTTAAAATGGGATTTTATGTTAACATTTTCCTTACATTGAGACCCAATTATCACATACATTATTTACCTCTCTAAATAATAAACATTTGTAATTTATTTAATATACTATAAACAATTTTCATGTTTATTATTCCTTTTATTTTATTTTTTACCCAGTTATATTTGAATGCCTAATCAATTAAATTCACAATGGTAGTTTTCATGATATTTAGCTCATATATTAAAAATTAATTTGGTAGGTTGGCTATAAAAAAATGTCATTATTAAATCATATCTAGAATAATAATATGGGTATAATTAAATTTATATACATCAATTATACTTTTAAAATGAATCACGATAGATGGTTATGAGAAATAAACTATGTTATAATCATGGTGATGGTCAGCCATACGTACGTATTAGTGACATTTTTATTTTTTAGTCATTATAAGTGAAGGAACGATTCATTTTATGTTTTAAAAATTATGATTTTATAATAAATATAATAACATTTCATTAAATATACATATAAAGTTTTCATGTGACATGGTCATGAAAAACACATAATATCTCCACATAGAGGCAGTAATCAACATGTACACATTAATGAAAGTATCATTTTTAACTGGATGGAAATATATGAAATTAGGTTATATATTTTCATTTAATAATGGAAAATATCTTATAATTATCATATATGTACATTAAATAAATAATTATAACTAGAAGTGTAGGGTTGTGATGGAAAACATACTACATTTGTTAGGGAGGTGGTAGTCTTCCATACAAATGAATGAAAATTTTGTATCCCATTAGATGGAAGAGGATACTTATATAGGATATTCCATGAATATAACAAAATATCAATATATATAAGATACGTTGGATTATATATAATAATATTTGAATAATATTTGAAGGAGTTAGAGAAAAAATATTACTATAAATTTTTTTAATATTTTATACGTCTTCCCTATACTCCCTCATTTCTTTACACCTTAACCCCAATAAGGTTAATATTATTCAGAAAATAAGACATATATAATGTTTGGAGGGATTTTAAGATAATATTTAGGTAGATATTTGAGAAAATGGAGTAATTAAAATGAATATGGAGGGTAAAAGAAGATGTATCCTTTTAAAAGTGAGTGTATATGCATTTTTTGAATTATTTAATGTATTAAATTTGTACGAATTAATTACTCTAGAAAATAGAAACATTTGATATAATTATAGTATAAGAGTATTATTAGTCAATATATTTTTATCCATATAAATTAAAAAGTTTTAGTTGATGATTTCACCCTTATCATATGGTTTTAACCGCTCCTTAACCCTTTTGATTATTATAATGGAATCGATGTTTTATAAACTTAAGGATTCATGGAATTAACTATAGATAGATAAATCTCCTCTTAAATGGAACGTAGTTGATATTATAAACCATATAACAGTCACATAGACAACGAATATATTTTTATGAATTTTACTTCATGTATTGAAATATAATTTATTACAATATTTCATTTATATCATTTTTTGAATTATTCATTCAATTTTACTTTGAAATCATCATGATAAGAAAAATATTCAAATATATTCCTTTATAACATCCCAAAAATTCAACATTTATCCAAAAACATTATTGAACACAATAATGCATTCCAATTATATTATTTTTATTTCTTGTAAATTTAATTATTCTATTTTTCTATTACTTTATTAAATATTTTGTGACAATTTTGCATAAGAATTTAAGGAAATCTATATATCAAAATAAAATCATCATGAAAAAAAAAATTTCTCTAAAAAATAATTTTTCTTTACCAAACATATGTTTTTTATATGTGTAAAAAAAATATTTTAGATGTTAAAGGCCAGAGAGTGAAATTTATGAGTTTATATTTGCATAAAATAATATAAATTTTATGATAAAAGTAATTATGAAATAAATATCATAATTTTTGACAATTTAATAGTATTTTTTAACAAAATATTCTAAAAAAAATAAATACTTCTGTTTAGAGTGTTTTAGTTCATATAGCATTATTTTTAAATGTACTTTCTTGATATACCATTAACATGGTGACAATTAATTACTTTGGTTACAATCCATAATAACTAAAAAATATGAAATATTTAATAAATATTTATCTTTTAATTTTAAATACGGAATCAATTTTTCATGGTTAAATTCACTGAAGGGGAAGAATTAAATTTAAAATTAAACACTTAAAAAGCGTTGAAAAATTCCATTGAGAAATATGACTATTTAAGTATAAAAATATATTCATAAAAATTCAATTATAAAATTCAACTTATATACTAAAATTGGATTTTGATTAATAAAAATGGACTCTTTAATTGTCAAACTAATCCTAAATATAATATTTATTGGTAAATACTTAAAAATAATACACAGTTCTCAAAAAAAATAATATTTATAACTCTTAATTGATTTTATTTTGATAAAAAATATTACGAGGAGATAATTGGGATACATTAAAATAAAAAAACATTTTTATATTATAAAATTTATTATTATATAATTTTGAAGTCACTTTTATAAGGAAATGCATATAATGAATGAATATCCTATTTGGATTGGAATAATGTTTTACCATTTGATTGAAATGTTACTTAAACTTTTTATAATGAATATAAAAAAATATAATATTATTAATAAATATATGAAAATTAATTATCTTAACATTATATATTTTGTTAAATTCATCCCATACTGTAACTATATATGTCAAATCAATATAATTGATGAAAAATAACGGCATGAGTTGCACAACGATTCTTCTTGTCAAATCCTTTCACATGAATTTTATCAAGATCACTATGATGAAATAAAATGAATCCTACCTACTATGGTATCTAGGTATCAAGTGATTCACTCTATACACAGGTATGATATTCACTATTCATAATCTACTAGAACATTATGAATAATGAATATAATGAAGTAAGATCTTGATCATCATGTTAGTTTGTAGAGTTCTAATAAAAGTATCGATATTATGGTAAGTCAAACTTCACATGAGTAATGAACTGAATTATATAAATGATACAAATCAGATTATGGTGTTCCTATATTAATTGATAATTTAAGAAACTCTTGAAACATTACGACTATTAAAACATCTTGCTCATGGGCACTAATAATCATTTGATAGTTAAACTATTTTCTAAGGTGTTCAGACTCCTCATATCAATATTCATATGAAGAATAAAGAAGCTGATAATATTTTATGTAAGGAAATGAGAAATTAAACAAGATTTCATATATCATGATAATCTTAAGCATGAACGCTTTGGCGCGGTGACACACACAATGTGGTGGTGTATCCTATGGTAAACCTTAATGTTATCGTACCACCTACACAATGGTTGAACATTTTATGAATAAATTCCAATAAGTATGACAACAAATCATACATGTATGGAAATTATAAAAATAAAAAAAATTTATTTTGGCTTAAAATTTATTCTAGGGTTTATTATGATCTGATGTATGATTTTATTAATTATTTTCTTTTTTGAAAACATTATATATCATGTAATAATTTATTTTGGATAATTTTATATTCCAATAATGATATATTTTTAATAAAGATATATTATTTTAGATATTTCTATATTTTAATTAATTATATTATAAATTTTAATTTAAATTAATTTTCAATAAAATTATGGCTATTTATTTTTAATTATTAGTGATAAATTCATTTTTAAAAGAAAATTTTATTTTATTTGTTGAATAGTTTTTTCCTAGAGATGGATTCTTTTAAAATTACAAAAAATAATTTACCAAAATATTTATTTTTTAATTATTAATTTATATGAGTGAGTTGGGTTGTTTTAGAATCCCATATTCCTTGTTCACAGAGTGTAATTATGATGAATGGTTTGGGACTACGCATAATATTGTGTATAGTGATTATTACCACCAGGGTTGTTATAATAAATCTATTTTGAGATCATAGTTGGTAATTATTCTTGATAAGTTATATGATTCATAATTAAGAGTAAAAACTAAGACAATACATTGTTTTGGGTCAAAATGGACTCATTTAAATTACATTTTAGTACAGGCAAGTAGGTTCCCTTATTTGAAAACTATAGATATGAATTATTACATATAACTTATTGGATAGTTATTTTCATAATTCTATATTATACTAGGATAATGGATAGACTTTCCATTAGATATTTTGAAAAGGTGAAATATGATTTTTTGAAATAAATGTATTATTGAGAATTAAATCAAAGGTTTTCAATAAAGGATATAATGGAGTGTCTTATAAATTCCATTTTAGTAAATTAAACCAATGATATATTTTTTGATCAAATGAGCCTAAAAATTTACTCTAATATGCTATAATTGGGATAACTGACCAATTAAAATGTATTTATTTTTTGGATTGTTCTAATTTATATTATTTTTTATAGAATTTTTGTTGCCTTTTAAATTTTCATACTTTAGAATATATATTTATGAATTTTTTAAATACTAATGAGTTATATATTATCCAATACTATTACACTTTTTTATTAAGGTAAATATTATTTTTTTATGATGTGGATATTGTAAAATATTTATTATTTATTTCCCAAATGATATAAATATGACAACCCTGCTCTTTTATGACACAATTAAACATAATTTATTACATAAACATCATTTGATAAAACATAGAAGAACGAGAGTTCTAGTGTATATGGGGATTACGAGCACTACATAACAACTTAAAACATGAAATAAAAAATCATTATTGAAAACTACCATTACATGACCACTACATTCCATCATACTTGGCATTGCATGGGATAACCTGAGGACATGCATAAGAAAGGGGTGAGCTATAAAGCCCAGTAAGGGAATAATCATGGAATAAAATAAGGAATAAAATAAATGTTAGACAATAGGAATATCAATATATCACAAGATAAGCACAAACATAAAGTCATGATAATGAATTATAATCATATCATGGAAATGTGGCAACATCACTTAACATGGAATTAGCATGAGCCAAGGCTCATTGCACATGGATCATGAGTAAATTATCATTTCACATGAAGCATGAGTAAATCCTTGTTGCACATGAATTAGCATCAGTAAACCCCCATTGCTCTTGACGTATCATTATACTATTCTTAACCCAATGCATTGGAGTTCTATTAGGGAATACCCTTCTTAAACATTTCTTTTAATGCATAAGTGTTCCACATGGATCATATAACATGGATTCAAGAAACATAATCATTTATTCCATGATAAAAGTTTGTGGATTTAATTCATGAAACTTTAAAATAAATAGGTAAATGTGCATAAAGGTGAATACCCATGATAGAAAAATGGGCATGGTATTCACTGCATAGTGACATTGGATTGGGAAATAGGTGTCATTTTTGTAGCGTAACAGCGTGATGTAAGAATTCATAAAAATGGTTGATGAGAGAGAAAGAGGCATATCATCATATTTACATAAAATGGACTATAAGGGGGTCATATAGATACATGTACCAACAATTGAAATGGAATTTAGGGACACGATACAAAAGAATTGAATGAACCTAAAAGAATAGAGGGAAATTTCTTCAGGAATTGCGGCATAGTAACAGTTGTACATAGGTGGAGTTTAATGAGAGATAAAGTGGTCTCCCATCATTCAAACAAAAATAGGGAACTATGGGGGAGGTATAAAACAATACCCCAACATTTATAATTTAAATTAAAAGGGAATAACAACATTAAGAAACTTGTCAAAAAATAAGAAAAGAAGAAAAAACACTTACCTGGAAGTGTGCTTCCAAAGGCTTGAGATAAGCTTGAGATAGGCTTCTTGGGAGCTTGGGTAAACTTGGGAGGATTATAGATATAGTAGGGTAGATGTTAGACGAACTCCAGTGGCTTTTATAATGTAGAAAGTGGGAGCATGGGTGGGTTTATATAGGAAAGGGGATGGCATTCATTATTTTTTAGGTTTTGGAATCCTCAAATTAAACTAATCGAAACCACAATCCATCCCATTAGTTTTTCGCAGGTGTTTTGGAAAAGGGAAGTGAAAAGAAACATTTTATAAGGAAAAATTCCTATCTTCTTAAAATAATTGGGTTTTTTATGTGGAGGTGACTCACACTCCCAAGGAAAACAATTTAAAAAGACAAGATGTTTATTAATCCATGAAGGGTCCATTAATGCTTTGTAGATTAATTTAAACAAACCCAAAATCAAATTATATTATTGGTAAAACATATATTAGCCAAACAATAGTCTTATAGTATTTTATTACATCATTTTTGGGTCATTATGAGGTCATAGAACACATTATATATTTAAATGGTATTTAATTTTTACCCAAACATTTGACTATCTCAGAAAATAATTAAAAATTCACAGTTGGATAATATCAATGTACTGATTACATAATTAATATTCATTTTATCTAAATAATTTTTTTAAATTCTAATATTGTAATTTATAATAAAATCCTACATTTATCGAAAATTCATGGGTTTGGAAAAAAAATCACTTTCAAACCATAATAAAAATTACTATTACATTCATAAAATTATACATTCATATAGATCTAAAAAAATAAATTTAATAATAATAATAATTTTTTTATTAAATTATTATTCAATTCAAAACTCCATTAAATTGTCACAATATATTTCTTAGTTGAACATTAACTAAAAATAATATTTTTTCTATAAAAAATATTTACAAGGTAATAATAATAAAAATAATGTATAATCATTATTATCTAAAAAGATAATGTACATAACCATAGTACTAGGGTCTTGTAACATAACCCCTTATAAAACCCACATAAGATTGAAGAGTAAGGTGTGAGATGGTGGAAGAATCTTGGGTTGGCTCAGAAAAAATTGCTCAGGTGGAAATCTCTATCAACTTCATCTTCTCTCTTAGGCAGTCATGCTCGAGCTTAACCTGTTGAAGATCGGCTTGGGCTTGGTCATGATAAAATCCCAATGACACCACCACTTTTCTGAGCTCTAAAAATTGTGCTTTGTATGGGGGACCTCTACTTGATGTGGCCATCACTTCTATTGTCTGAGTAAATTGGATTTGTTAAATCTCTATATTTATACTAATCAGGTGATCACTGTTCAGTAGCTGTATTAGCAACGATCACAATTCGTATCATAAAACAAAAATAAGAAGATATTTTATATAAAAAATTTATATAAAGAGAGATTAAATTAGATCAATAGGTATTTCTATAATGTTTGGGTCGTTATAATAGATAGAATTTTATGATTATTTTATACACATATGATTGAGTTTTGGGGGATTTCATGAATCAATCATACTGGTTTTTCATTTATTATATTAATTTTTTTGAAATTTTCTCTTTTTATCAATATTCACCATTATGAAAAAATATGTTTCATGGGTATTATATTAAATTTTTCAAAAAATTATGTAACATTTTATGATATATTTCAGGGTTATATTTGTTTATTTGAGATAAAATAATTCCTCAAGATTTTTATTACACACCTAAGAAGTAATTTATAGCCATTTATGATTAAGGTACATTTATAATTATATTCAATAATGTATATTACATCATAGGATTGATGAATATTTGTTATTTTATTATATAATGGTATGAGATAGAGGTTTTGACACAATTAATGGGATTTTATATTAGTTAAGGAGAGTAGGTATTTCAACATCCCAAAATATACACATAAAATTCATAAATATAATCCTTATGGAAGACATAAATTTACTAGAAATTTTGGGTGGGATAATAGTTTAGGGAACCCATATAAGATCAATTTTTATAAAATGTAATCCTATTGACCACAATTCCTTGAGATGGAAAAGAGTAAAAGCATCGTATTTATTATTCTAGGGAAAATAATTACATTATCACCATCATTTATTTATTTCCATCCATGTTTGTAAAAATTATTTTCAATTATATAATGTATATGATTTTAAAATATAATTTAAAAGATATTTTGAAAGAGATTTTATATGAGATTTATATTAAACATATAAAGGTAAAATTTTTATTAATATAATGAAATATAAAATTAGATGATATTGGATAGATGAATATATAAATCATATATGTTATTATTTTCAAGAATTATTTTGTAGGATAAATATTTTACCAGGAAACATATTTGTCGGTACAATTTCATTTCCCATAGAGGGGTTCCTACTAGTGGAAGACTGATAGTGGTGGAGAAATAACAATTATATTATCATATTGGAAGTATGATCATAAAATCTCTACATAAAATCAATATGCATGTCATATTGGATAGGATAAGGGACGTGGATTGTGAACCATATATTTAAGGAAGCTTTAATAATCCAATAGAGTATATAGGTCCCTATAAAGTAAAAGATCCATTTGAGATGAAAAATTATATATTTTAATTTATATAAATAATAGTGGCTTCAAAAATTTGGTTTCAGAATTACATATATTAATTACTAATATTGAATAGGTTGTAGATGAAGGATAATTTAGCACTACAAAATGAACTATTACATTATATTTTATAAATGTTTTCATCATAAAGTGAAATCTAGAAGATTTTAATTTGATATAAAAATGCTTTCCGAGATTTGAATCCATGGATCTTGATTTTCATATAAAATGGAGTAATTTTTTAAAGGATATTAATATTCAAAATATTTGATAACTAATGATGGGATGAAGTTCAATTACACATGAATTTCATTAATATTCACCCCTAAAATAATTATTGTGTAAATTGTCAGTTTAGTGCAACACCAAACCAAAACGAACTAAAAACATTTTAATAAGATAAACGAAAAAATTATTGTGTATCCATTGAATTAATGGGTATAAAATTATGTAATTTAAAAATAAAATAAATTCAAAAATAACGATACAGTCATTTTTAGTAGAAAATGCCTCATTATATACAATAAATATATCGAGAAAACTAATAAGATAATTTCTTCCAAAAAATATTTTTTTATAAAGTTGGTTTGTTATACACTCCCCATAATTATTTGAAAATTTTAATTATATTTTTAAAAAATTATGATGAAATGTATTTTTGATATGAATATTATATTGGATTTGATTTAATGAAAACTTTATTTGAAATATGAATTAGAGATATAACTATTTTTAAATTTATTACCCTATAAAGACACTTTTCAATATTTTTTATATTTCAATTAAAAAATAAAATATATAAATTTTATGATTTTAATTTTATTAAATAATATTTTTTTATGTATTCATCATATAAATGTTATACTTCGATTAATATTTGATAATTTCTAAAAATATTTCTTTTTTAGGTGAAAGTTGAATAATATCATTTTTACTAATACTATTACTTTTAAGACATTGTTAGTATGTAATAATAAATTAAAATTTATGAATAAAAATTCTTAAATAAATAAATATATATATATATAGAATATTATAAATTTAAAAATATTTATTTTAATTTACAAACCAATATTTGACATTTTGGATGTTATGATATATTTTTCTCTAAATGTTTGTAATCCATTAAAATTCATTAAATAAGAGCTAATTATAATCATTTTGTTAAATTTTACCTAATAAAATGGATTTTAAAATTATAATAATATTTTGATATTATATATTAATGTCAATTGTATTTAATAAAAAAATGTAAAGTTCTCTAGTAAAAATTTAGTACCATGGTAAATGTCAAAATTTTAAAATGGATAAATCTAAGGGGTAAAATATATAAAACCATTAAAAATATTTATCCTAATGATTTTCATTGGATTTATGTACCTTTTACCATCCAATAACTATTATTTTCTACATTTTAACCCACCAGCCTTAAATAATGTATATATTATTTCAAAAATGGCACTCCTATCACTTATAAAAGGATCCCTTCACAACCCAAATGTCATAGGAAAAAAATCCAAATAGATCAATAAAAATATATCCAATTTTATCAAAATTAATACAGGTTTTGGCTTCCTCAAAAGGCCACCCCTAAATGAATTACTCCAATATTTAATGAAATTATTCTAAAGTGTAAGGAAAAAATTCCAAAAAAACACTCCTTTTAATTTCTATTTCAATATGAATTGTTATTATCATTGAATTGTTATTAAGACATAATAAAATATTACAATATACATTATTAAAATACATTTTTTTTATTATATCTATGTAATAATCAGTATCGAACTTCATCACTTCTCTCTAGAAAAAAGATAATGCCTACAAAGAGTATGTGAGGACTACGACTATCATGAATAGAATGTTTTATTTTTCACCACCGGATTACAAGGATAGTTAAAAATGGTTAATTTGATTAATAAATATGATATTTATAATAATAATAGTATTATAAAAATTTAAATAAATTTATACCATCTTATTTTGTTTACAATGAAAATGTCATCCATGTGTATGTGCGTAATACTACTTATTTGGAATGAAAGATATTATTTTTCATCAAAAAAAACATGGATGATTCTATAAACAAATTAAATGAATAAAATAATGTTTATGATATTACGGTGGATCCAGAAACGTTTCATTAATATTTTATTCTTTATTAATATACCATGTTATGTTCATAAAAAATTACAGAAATCATATCGTCATTGATTTAATCTTCAACAGTCACGAATAACATTATGATGGAATGAAATTAATTTATTCTAAAAAATTATAAATATAATATTTTAATACATTGGATAATATTGGAATTATGATGATAGTATAAAAAAGGAATCAAAATCTATGTATGGACCCATGTTTTTGAACTGAAAGAAAATTAAAACAAATTTGAATTTTGAGGTATACTAAGCGGGCTGTTTTTAAAACCAAGAATCAAAATAAAATTAAGAGAGTTATAAAACATCAATTTGTTATTCGTTTACTTGTTGGAGGACCTAGAGTTCCCTTTGATGTCTTGTTGAGTCTCAGAAGTTATGTGGCATGAAATACCATGTTTGGAGAGATTGTAGAGGGCCCACCGTTTGTTTGAAATCATGCATCCATCAGAATAAAATCATAGATCCTGGTTTTGGTAACTGATGTAACCCCCACCAGTTATGTATGATTTTCCTATCCATTTCAACTAGACCACATGGGTAGTTCCAAATAGTAATTATCTTTACACTATTCACCATATGATATGTGCATGGTTAGGAACACCATGATGGGAAAATCATGTGGGGTGCTCCAAGAGCCTAGTGGAGGGGGCATAGTTTTCCAAACTATGAAACCAAAAATATGCATCATGTCTCCTTTAGAAATTTAAAAATTAAAATTATGATATAAATAAAATAATTAAAACCAACCTCCCATTTATCCCCGTGTATATTGTGAAACTGCCAACCCCAGAGCCCTACGTGTGATAGAAACCACTCTACAACTCCTCATTTCCATGATAATTTCCACCAGATATCATCCTATTTTGCCTTTGAATCATTGAGATCTGGTACTTTTTTCCCTTCTCCTCTGTCTTCTGGTTGATATTCCCTCTTCTGTCACAATATTTCATCTTGTCAAACTCTAGGGTTATGGATAACAATATATCTAGTCTTTTCATTAGGTTTTAATGTGTGTGGTGCCTCTCTCAGGATATCATCATGTGGGTTTCAATGTTCACAATCTAATGTGAGGTGTATCAGATCCTTTTATGTTTCAGTCACCTATTTTGGTACAATTTTATTTTGGTAATTTTTTTCTCACCTCTTGTTTTTTGGGATTCTTTGGTGGTTTTGAATCCCTAGTAGTTTTTATATTGAGTCATGGGCATCCTTATTTAGGGTTTTTGGTTATTAAGTCAATAGTGACATATCATGTATGCCTATGTTGGAATATATATTTATGTTTCTCCATTATATGTATATTCCTTCATGGATGTAAATATATATATATATATATTTGGAAAGGTTTTAAATTTAATAATATGGAAAAACGATATATGTGTGAGTGTTAATGAGTATATTCATATATTATATTGTATGTATGGATAAACTTCCACATATTAATTGCCATAATTATATGTGAATTGGGGCTTGGTGTCCATATGTTTATGTGATGGTGCATATGCTCTGTGGAAATATGTAGTATCTTCAAGTGGTCAATGATGAAAGTGTAATGTGACGATGTGTTCGACTTTGTACTCATCCCTTTGAGAGGGTATCCATAAACATTTCAGAATTAAATTTAAGAATGATTTATTTTTCTACTCAATACACCTCAATTACTTCTATCGATCCTTATGAATTTTTTCCCTTATTGGATAGTTTATTCTAAAATTATTCCAATAAAAAATTTCATTATTATTGTTGAATGAAATTCATAAATATTCTATTTTTATAACAAAAATCATGTTGTCCTAATAAATCCCATCAAATTAGGTGCACCGTCTTCAAAACCAAAATTAATTATATTGATTAAAATCATTATTAGTTATGGTTTGATTTCTCCAGAAGATTTTTTTTGGATTATGGATAATGCGAAGATTGAAATTGAACCCTTTCATATCCTTTAATGTACTAGGTCTCCCCCCCAATAAAAGTTTAATAAAAAAAGTTCATTCTAGGTACATAGATTTTTATGTAAATTAAATAGATTGGGGATTTATGATGCTTATCTGATATCATTAATTTATATAGGGATGATTTCTCTATGATGTGATTTAGATACATGCGTCCTTAAATAAGGGATTGGACATAAAATGTGTTCCATATTGAGGATCTACGGGTGGACTCACCCTTATTTGTGGGTTATTATCTAACACGTCGGGAGTGTTGCTTTGGCTTGTCATGCGAGGGATACAAGGGCCGTTTCTTATACTCCCATGTGATTCCAGTTCCCTAGGTGAGAATATATTGATAGAACCATCATAAATATATATACAACATGCTATTCATGATATTGGGTTCCCTGTGTGAGATATATGATATGAAATCAATGATTAATATGCCTTGAGTGACACAAGGGACACCATATGGTTCTCCTTGGAAAACATCGACAATATTTGGTCATTGCATGTTCTAGTTTCTATACTTGGTATTCTATTTATATCACCATGTATGAGCCCAAGAATCCACCAATGGACATGATATATTGATTTCATAGCTTCAACAATTTATTTTTTAATGGCCTATTATTAATTATATAAATGTACTTCTTGGTGATATGCATTGTTGATATGGAACATCTGATATAGGATATAATAGAACATGGGTTATGTGTTAAGGACTGACCAACAGACACATCACACTTGGTTGGTTAGAGCTTGAGGCACTGTGAGTGATGATTTTTCATTCTAAGTGTGGGTTTCTCGAGTGGTGTCCAATACTCTAGATTGATACTCATTCTATAGGAGAGAAACCATGGATGAACCCATTGGAAAAAGATATGTATTCCATGCCATAGGAGATACTATGTACCTTATTTTAGATACCTTGGATGGAATCAAAATCCCCATGCCTCAAGTGATACAAGGGACTCTATACGGATCACCTTGAATGGACTCAGTGGTATTTGGTTGTATCAGATGTTCTTGTATCAATACATGTGATTCTTTTAGATTTCCTTTGATGGGGTCAGAACACCACAACTAAAATTGATGGATTTATTGATTGGTTGTTTGATTAGATGAGATTTAACATTTTATTATTACTATTATGATCTTCCTTGTGAAAATATGAGGTTTCTACCTTGTTCTACTAGCACACTAGTATGATGAAATGTGAATTTAACCCCATGCAGAATTATAGGCATAGGGGTATGTACTTATCGTTTTTCCTTGATTATTATTAGAAATTATACATATTATTCATTCACAATTACCTCTTATCAATCTTCTGAAATAGAACGAACCAGTTGGTATTAGGTGGGTGTCCGTTTAGTAACCCAGAACAAGTTGCAATTATGTAATTTGTGATCACTCAGTATTTTAATAGTATGGACAATGATATTTTTTTTGGAGAAATTGATTAGGCATGACAATATGGGTGCCACAATATAATGATTTATATCTCACATCTTCCATGGGTTCCGTTTTGTGCCTAAGTAAACTAAATATATTCATGTCTATTGATTCATTACATTTGTTGTTCTATATACTTGGGAGCTAGGGAGAACATGACTTAGCCTATACTCGATAAACTCTTGAAGATTTTCATTTGTTAGTTATTATTGTATATAATGATTTTATATTTGTAATTATTATTTTTTTACATTTCTCATCATCAATCAAACATGCATCATTTCATACTTGGGTTCAATCACTTTTTCTCTGTTATTATTTTATTCATACACTTTTTTTTCATAATTTATTATTAATAATTACGCTAATTTTATTATATTATTATTATACATATATTGGACTCTGATCAATATTTTATAGTCTCCCCAACATAGCATATATATACTCTCACTACCAGTAAGTAGCTTTTAGCACATTGGGTGGTGCACTTGAGGTGATGAATCGACCAGTACACCATCTAGTTTAGTGGCTAGTCGGGTTGATATTTTACAAAGTGGTATTAAAGGATTTAATTTTATTTTTTATTACTATTCTGGGTTGGTATACATGATACTATCAATGTTTCAGAGCTTGGAAAATAATCGTTTCTTTGACTGATCGTCCTACACTTGGGAAATGACCAAGTGTCCAAGGACGAGATTGTTGATCTTGCCATTTTTTATTAGAGTTGAATTTGATTTCACCTATAGTGATTGGTTTACTTTAAACAACATATTGGTTTTTTAAAATTATGTTATTTTTCTCTTTTCCCGAGAAGGAAGGGAGTGGAAATTCATACATAATTAATGGAAGATTGAAATTCACATACCATGCATATTCCTTTCCATGTAGTTGCATTTAAGGGTTGGCTGTTGATTTTAATGTGTTCTATGAATGCTATGACATGATTTTCTTACCATTCCTATTTATAAATAACATTCTTGGGTGTTTCATTTTATAATATATTCCCATTATTCTGTGATTATATGCCATTATGCATATTTAATAATTATATCGTGCCTATGTACCGTGATTTTCCTATTATAACATGTCACCCATTGATTACATCTTATGATGGAATGCTTCCATGATTTTGATATATAAATGGATTCATGGTGTAAAAATAATTAGATTCATTTTCTTAATTAAATGTTTGTAATTATTATGGGAGAAATTGTTCAATTGTAATGTGTTTGGATGCCTTATGAATGGGAAAAAGTAACCCATGAAATATAACCTCTCTTGTTATTTATGTATATAATTAGAGACATCGGTTCAAATGATATGGATGCAAAATTAAAACGCTAATGTTATTGGTTTTCATGAATGAGAGAAAAATGGAACTTGTAATGAATATGGGTGATTTATGTATAGATATATGGCCACTCATTTCAAAAAAATGAGATATATATATATAAGAAAATATGACATGCATGGAAATGGTTATAAAGGTAAGAGATGTTTTTAAAATAAATCAATTGGAGAAATTATAAATTGACAACTAGGCCTAAGTAGGCCATTTGGGGTTTGTTACTTATGATATAAACCATTTAGTATGTTTTATAATGTAAAAAATTGAAAATGTTCTATTGGTTTGAATTATTGTGAACCTGACTTATCTTAGTGTGACCCTATTAGTTCACCCTTTCTTATAAATGGAATTTACATGATAAATTGCATAATAAAGATAAGATATTAATAAATATTTAAGTATTAAAAAGGTTGTTTTATGAAATGAGCCTGTTTTTTCTAGAATTTTACCATGTTATTTTTCTTTAAAATTATTACAAAATGTTTTGAATTATATATATTAATTTTATAAATAATAAAGTGAAAGAAAAAAACTATTTTTAAAATGGAACCTGAATTGTTTTCTTCTATTTTGATCCTCTTATAGGGTAGTTTGAGTATCCTTTTTAGCATCCTCTTAACAAAAACATGAGCATATTTTATTAACCTTGTCCTTGTTATCATTTTCTTAGTGAGGCCTTGTGATATATTTGAGTGTTTTTATTTTTTAAGGGGCTAGTCCACTGTAGGTATCACCATTAGAGAATAATTTCCTATCTACGTTATGTGATTTTTCTGATGTTTATTGTCGTTCAAGTTTCATTTTACCTTGTAAGATGATTATATTTTTGCAAAAAATAATATTTTAGGATGGGTAGTCATGTTTCCATAAGTCATTTAATAAGATTTAGCATCATGAAATTCATGGTTCAGATTAGTTAGATGGGACTTGGTCATGGTTGGCTACATCATAGATCAGTTGACCCTTTCTTTTCCTTAGTGATGGATGACATGGTAAGGTATCATCTTGGTTAATGATCGTACATGATAATAAAATTTTTTGTTTAATATATTTTATCTTTTATAATATATGTGACATAATAGGGAAGATAAGTCTATGGGTGTTATATAGTATGTTTCATTTTCTTTTGAATCCTAGGTGTATTATGAGTTCTGATATGCGGTGCCTGTCGAGTGCCAATTTATAAAACAAACTAGTTGAGTTTAGTGAAATAATAGTGCCTTGTACTACTGAGTATAGTCTTAAGCCCTATTCATGTAATGATCGATAAGAGTAAATGAATAATTTTTTCCCATTTCATATGAGTAATTTATTCAGACTTCAGTGTTTTGTCACACTTGAAATTTGGGTTTTGGTTTTCACACCAAATGCTTTACGTTTTTTATTAAAGTGAAATGATCTAGAAACCTTTTCAATGTATGGTCTATCAAATTTTTGGACACTAGGGCAACATGGATATATTTTTTTATGGTTATGGTGAATGGTCCACTCCATGTAAAATGAGAACAATTTTTGTGGGCCATTTGGAATTTGTTAGTTTTTCTTAAACAATTTTGGGATGGAATACTTGGTTTATGACAATGATTATTAAGTAGCATGAATACTATTATGCCTTTCTATTTATGGAATCATTGAATCCACTCTTTGGCTTAGAGTATATTAGTGGTTATATCTTTAATGATAAAAAAATGAATCAGATGTCGAAGGTATCATGCTTCAGTTAATATTTGGGTGTCTACAGGTGAAGATGTGATTCTTTTAAAGACAATTGACTAGTTGTGGTTTGACTACTCTTATACCTAGTAGTTTGCTGAGATTTATTAGAAAATTTGTAAATCAATTTAATGTTCTCTAGATTAATAGATAAACATTTACCATATATTGACGTCACCCTTGATGAAATAGGAGAGAATAGGTCTTACAATGCACTAATGCATTAAAACCCATTGAGTTTGTTTGGGTGATCCTTTTCGAATACGAATGTCGAAGGATGGATCTTATCGAGGCATGTTTATTTTTGAGGGATAAATGTGTTTCCATGTAGGAACATCTATAATGGACACTCATACCCTATACATTATTCAAGGACATGAGCTCCAGGTGGATGTTTCTATGAGCTCAGACAATGTTTTAATGTTGACATATTGGATTTATACCAATGTATCTTTTTTAATCTAGAGTTCAGAATAACTTTTTTTTGATCCTTGTACTTGAATTCAATCAATTCGAGGTTTTCCCAAACATGTATTCATGATTAGAGGTGATGTTTGAAGTGTGGTTATTTTCGTGGTCAGGACCTAGGATACACCATTGTTTGTGCTGAGGTTGTATAGTTAAATGGCCAGTTGATGGTTTGACATAGAAACATTACTAGAAATCAGGTATGACGTTTGATGAGCATGCTCTTTATAAACACAAAAGTCCTGGGAATAATTCATCATGGTTTTTTTATAATGATCCAACCATCTATGCCAAGAAACTTTATAATGATGGTCTAGAGTGGGGTGCCTTGTTTTTCATATAATTTAATGTTACCATCAATGAAAGACTATTTTTGAGAACATCATCAAGTGGTGGAGAGTGCATGGTGTGTCAGAAGGGGTTATTTATAAAAAGTAAATATGAAAACTCTATGAGCGTTTGGTGGGTAATTGAGTATTAGACAATATATAAATCCCTAGAAGATCATCACTGTGATTCTTCGATGTGTGATTTGTGTGGAAATTCTAATGGTAGAGGTGTCATGGTTCAAATTTGGCTGTCAAATGCTGAAGCCTTATAAGGAGAAAACCTTTTTCCATATGATATAAATGAATATTACATGATCATTTCACCAGTTAAATAGGATAGTGTATGCAGCATCTCAGGGCTTCAGTAGGAAAATGAGTATTGGATTGGATTTTAATTACTTAAGTTTCATGTGATTAAATGAATGTTATGATGTGCCTTGGGTTTTTAGGAACATGAAACCACAATTCGAATCAGTCTTTACAAATTTAAGAGGTCAGGTGATGTCTACATTATTCCCACAGGCTTCTTCGTTGATGGGATGTTCCATAGTATTGAGGTTGTAACAACCTATATTTTTTAACTAGATGAAAAGATGAAGGAATCTAAATTTTTGTCATTTACTAGATGGTCCATTTTTTATACTGAGTTTCAGAAGGTAATTATAAGATATGGAACACATAATATTTTTCAAACTGGGTAGAGGCCCAATCGGTACCTCTTATGTCTCGTCATGTTTTGGGAGCACTAGGGATGGAAATACCTTGTTTCAAGATCCAACAATGGGTGTATAGTTTGTATGAAACCATGAGGCCATTAGCATCAAACTGTACATCCTATTTTGTGCAGAAGAAGTGACCATCATGGGTTGCACATGGTTTTCCTAAACCATTCACCAATCCAGATAGGTTTTTCCAACTGCGAAATACCTCAACAAAATTCACTACAAAGGTTTCTCATTGTTAGGAAAATTGTGTGGGACAAAGCATGCAGGGTGCTCCAGGTGCCCCTTATACGGCTTACAGTTGGAATAATATTTCCCAAAATGCGTGGCGCAAATCATTATCAATTAATCTTCATTTAAATCTTAAATTAATTAAATAAAAATTAAAATAAATCAATTAAAATTGAACTACCCTTTCCCCCCTGCATATCACATGACAACTTCACCCAAGATACCTAGGAATGAATGATTACCCTCCTCCGCCTCCGCCTTGGCATTATGATTTCCACCATAACCCTTCCCACTTCCCCTTATATCATTTGAGGTAAGGTCTAAAACTCCCTCATCTTTCCACTTTCAGACAATTCCCCATATTCTATATCCGGAGTTCATCTTGGTGAAATCCTAGGTTTAGGGATAAATAGATTTCTAGTTTTTATTCTTGTATTAAGGCATCAAGTGCATAATTATTTACCCTTTCATATTGTCTTAAATGTTCACCACTATAGGTGAGGTTTTTTAGATATTTTGATGCATTCCTTAACCACATCATGTAGAGTTATCTTCTAGTATTTTGTTCCGCACCTTTCTTTTTGGGGTCCTTTTGTGGTTTTTAGTCTTCGGTAATTATTGTAGTGATTCATTGTCATCCATGAGGTTGGATTAGGTTTTCTTTCTCAAAAGATACTTAAAATGTATGCATATATAGTTTCCACACCATTTTACATAAATCATTTCTAGATTAAATTCATAGTTAGAGATAATTTTACAATCCAAGTGTAATAAAATATTTTGTCTTTAGAAGATTAGGTACATATTTAAACATCATGGAACCAATATAAAAACATATTTTATTTAATCTTTATAATGGGATCTAAAATAAATTTGTTCCTTTATAACAACATAGGATAACCAAGGTAAAACATGAATAAAAGGGATGATAAAAAATAGCCAATAAGGGGGTAAGCAATGTAATAAAACATATCACAAGGGATAGAAGTCATAAAATGATGCTATAAAAGTCAAGGAACATGAATAAACATAACGAATAAAGACACGTATAACTAGGGAACATATAATCATGACATAATAGGAATGGGGAAACAATACATTACATGACAGAAGCCCATGTCAAGGATAACCACAAACAATATATAACATAGTACCATAAAGGAAATAGGTTCAATCTCTATTCCAAAATGACATCTCATCATACTGAACATTACCCAATGCATTAGATTGATATACGGGAAATCCTATCATAACATATTCATGAACATGTGTTCCACAACAAGATTAAAATTAAATGATTCCCATGGAAATAAATGTGTATCAAAATCATTTCACAAGGCATAATAACTGAGTATATCAGAAAAGAGTCTATGAAATAATTGATTCAAATCATTCATTGACATAAATAATAGAAAATAGTAATGTATCATGATAATTTTTGCTCAATTGAAGAGGAAACATGTAAAATGAGTGTTTTAGAAGCTTTAGAAATAAAAAAGTTTTGTATATTTTAAAGAAAATATTAATGAGAATTTAATGAGGAAAATGAGTTTCTATTTTCATAAAATGAGAAATTAATGAAAGAAACATTTCATGATAAAAACTGTCACTTTAAGAAAATTTAATTTTTGCTTATAAAATATTATGGAGGGAAGTTAGATGCGGGTATGAAATTGTAATGTTCACTTGAATTGAGATAGCTTATCAGGTTGAATTAAAAAAGGAACCTTTATAAAAAATAGAATACCCCATTAAATATTGAATATATGATATCCATAAATGATTTTAGAAAATATAAACAGAATTTAGAATAATTATATAAAACTAAATAACAATTTCATTGGGGTATAGTGAGAAAAAGAGTAATCCGATGGGAAAAAATGGATGTTCGGGTTGAATGTCTTACCTTACATGTGAAATGATTATTCGCTTCATCTTAATTCCCTAGATAATCAAATTAAACCCATTAATAAATTAATTACAAAATCTGTATACATATAATTTAATCATTATACTTTTACTAAGTACAATTATGACATTTTTTATGTGTTATAGTGTTCATGTTCATCATTCAAGAGTGCTTGAGTTCTTAATTTTCACAAACAATTCACTTATATAAGAGTATGGAAGTCAATGTAAAATAAAAATAGAAATATAAAATTGAATTTATTATATTTTTATTAAAACCTAAAAGGTTAAATGATCTTATATATGAGGAGTTTAATTTTCATGTGCATGAATAATTAAATTATTAGACACAATACATAGTCTATTATACGTATATTATAATTTTTATTAACATAAAAATGTATTTACGACTGTCTTTGATTGAATTAATTGAAAATGAAAATTTATCGTCCTTGAAGGCCATAAAACAGGACCTCATAAATAACTTTTTCTTTTAGAGAATAAAAGGTAGAAGAGAGGGTTTTAATGATGTATTATTCCATTAGAATAATAATAATACCATTATTTCAGTTATGGGAATTATCATAATACTTTTATGAGGGTATTTGAGGAGGGGGGATAAGAAAT
Organism: Viscum album; assembly: GCA_963277665.1. NCBI lineage: Eukaryota > Viridiplantae > Streptophyta > Magnoliopsida > Santalales > Viscaceae > Viscum > Viscum album. The sequence goes on along the minus strand of OY728134.1, from coordinate 353,116,105 downwards.
AAATTGAAATAAAATTAAAGTGATGAGAAAGCAGAGTATAACTATTAACATTATCCTTAGTGAAAGCCTCATTAGGGAAATTGTTTGGGTCTTTTGATGAGATTGGGAGATCCAGGATGAAGAGTAGGGTCTTCGGAAGTCTATTGGGTAAACATTATATAAGGATCCAAGATTAGATGGTGTGAGGGGAAGATGTGGAGAGGGGTGGTATTTATATATGAGGAGAGGGGTGTTTTCTCGTTAGTGTATTCATTAGTTTATTATTTTGGATAAAGACAATGAATAGTATAATAATTAACACCAAATAAAATAAAATACTAATGCAAAGATATATATCATGGTTCTTACATCAATAAAGACTCAAGGAATAATTTATTTAACTTATTGTGTATAAATACCATAAATTAAATTTTTTTACTAATCACAAAAAATTCATGGATTTTTGAAAAATCCCAATCATTTACCATAAATAATTTTCAATTGGTATATTTCAATTAAGATATCCATTTTCTGATTTTTTTTAATTATGAGAATGTTAATTTTGAATAAAATCATCATTTACTCAAAAAATATATATTTTATAAAATTTACTTATTTAATAACACTATGAAAAATTAAACAAGGTATCATAAAATTATCTTCAAATAATAAGAAAAAAAATATTAATTGATGAATTGATTTTATGAAAATAAATATTCTTCTAAATTATTAAATTGATCCTAAAATATTAAATAAATATTTATTACTTATTGAAATACCTGAACATACGTAATTATTTAATAAAATATTTATTTACGTATAGTATTATATAATTATGTTATAATTTCATTTATAAGACAAAAATATTTTATTTATACATTCTTGCATAATGTTACTATTCTATTGAACAATTTACTATTCATAAGGGTCACATTATGATTCTAATGGATAATTTACTATTCCAATGGTATAGGTTCTTTATCTTCTAGAAATACCTCTTATTTCATTAATTTTTCGTTTATAATGTTTCTATTGTGTTCTATATGTCATTTTATTCTATCTATACTATTGGAGGAATGTAATCTAAATTGATAAAATTTAGTGTCTTTATAATCTCCACCTTATAAAATTTCATCCTCAAAATTTCATTTTGCATTTTATGTAGAAAAATGGTTTCAGTACATCTCTTTCATAGGATCCTCTAATTCCCATGATGCCTCTCCATACTTATGGTTCTTTTATATTACATTGACCACGTGAGTAGTCTTACATTGTGTAAATTTATCTCTATGATCAGATGTCTTCACTAGTTTCTCTTCATATGACAGATCACTTCCTAACTATCCCAACTATGAATTTGGTATATGTTAAGGATCAGTTATGTACTTCCTCAAGATGGATACGTGGAATAAATTTTGTACTTAAGAAAACATAGGTGGAATTGACAGTTGATATACCATGACTCTAACAAGATCAAGGATCTTGAAGGGGTTGATGTACTTGGGACTTAACATTTCTTTCTATTAAAATTTCATGAATCTTTTCCATAGAGATATATAGAGGATTACCATATCTCCTACCATAAACATAATGTCTCATCGACAATTATTTTCATAATTTTTTGTCTTCTTTAGGATTCCTTGATGTGTTCCAGAATGGTTTTAACCATTTTCACCATGTCATTAACCATTTCATGTCTTAGTAGTGTACATTCACTGACCTCATCACAAAATGCTAGTGTTTTTCATCTTTTCCAATATAGGGATTCATATGGTGCCATATGAATACTCGAGTGGTAATTGTTGTCGTTAGAGAATTAGACCAGTGGAAGATGTCAGTCCAATTAACCTATGACGTCTATGGAATATGCTCTCAATATTTCTTTTAATGTATGAATAGTCCATTTAGATTCACTATTAGTTTGAGGATGATAGGTTTTAATGAAGTTTAGATCAATTCCTATATATTTTGGTAGACTTTTCCATAACAATTAGATGATTCTGAGATGTTTATTGGATATAATAGATAGTGGTAATCCATGAATATGTTCCACTTCACTAATATAAATTTGTGCATGTTTATCATAGGATAAATCATCTAGAATTGAGATAAAGTGATCTTTATTTGTAACATGATCCACAACCCATATTGAATTATTTCCTTTATATTTTTTTGGTAGTCTAGTAACAATGTCCATAGTGATTTCTGCCATTTAAATGTTGGTATGAGTAAATTTTGCATCATCCCATCATACTTTCACCTATCAAACTTCACTTGTTTTCATATCATGCACTTTTATATATACTCATTGATCTCATTTTTCATATAAACGCACCTTTATTTCTCTCATTGATCTCCATAAATCTGTGTTCACCGAGGGTGAATAGAGAAGGTTGATCCACATGCATAATTTAGATTTTATTTATTTATCCCTAGAATGGATAGTGCACATAATTATAACCCAAATATGTATACTATTTTCTTATAAATTTTGATCATTGAGGAATTACATTTTCTAGTGGCTTCCACTATCTTTTAAATTTCTATATCATTTCATTTATAATCCATTATTTTCATCATAAGGGATGGTTGATAAATCATTTGAGAAAAATTTTATGATGTTGATTCCATAACGATTCACATGTCCATCCTTTCTATGTCAAGGAATATTAGATCCATCTCATTTCTCATCGTTGATAATGATTTAGGATACTTCATACACATAGTATCTATAAGCATATTTACCTTACTAGGATGGTATTGAATTTGGAATTCATAATTCTTGTTGAGATCTATAAATGTTCATTAGAACATATTAATCTCTTTATAAGTGAATATATATTACAGGAAATTATGATTATTATATATATCACACTTCTCTATATGGAGTTAAGGCCTCTTGATTTTGAACACAATGATCACAACATCCAACTCTAGATCATACATGGGATATTTTTACTCATGAATTTTCAACAACCTTGGGAATAATATATCACTTTATCATTTTTTAGTATTGCAAAGACTAAGACCTACTTTTGATAAAAAAACAATAAACCAAAATGTGTTCCCCACTTGTTGGTTTTGTGAGTACCGATGTTGTGATAATACGCTTTTCAATCTCTTTAAATCAGTCCTTACATTCATTGTATCAAAAAAACCTAGCCACTTCAAAGTCATCTCTCTTATTGGGTTTGAAAATTGAGAGATTTTTTCCCATATAATCATAAATACCCTTCTAGACCATTGAAAATGTGAATATCCATTATAGATTTTTTCTTGAGCCACACATTGATTGAATTTTTTCTTGAAGGTTCCAAAGATATTTCTTCTTTAGTTATCACATTCCCCATTAATGATACTTAATTCATCTAAAACATATATTTATAATAATTTTCATAAGGTTTCTCCCATCACATAGTCATTATAAATTTATTAAAATGCCCATCGTATTCCTACTTACTCTTGGAGTATATCAGAATATCATCAATAAATAGTACCTCAAATTTTTTAGGCAATCCTTAAAGACAATATTAATTATGCCCATTGAAATTTCTAGAGAACTTGTGTGTCTGAAGGGAATCATTATGAACTCGTAGTGTTCATAAAATGTTCAGAATTTAGTCTAGGTATTATCTTACATACTCAACATTAAATGGGGATATCCAGACTAAATTCCCACCATAGATAAGTAACATTCCCCTTATATTTGATTGAACAAGTCATCTATTAGAGGTAGAGGAAACTTTTTATTTATCATTATTCTATGAGTTCATGATAATAAATGAAGTGTAACATAGATCATTCCTTCTTCATGATAAATAATATTGGTGCACCCCATAGTAAAGGATTGTAGTGTATGAAACTCTTATCCATATTTTTTTTATATGGACTGCTTTAGTTTTCCTGGTTCAATGGTGTCTATATCATAAGGTGTTATTGATATAAGTAGAGATCTTGGAATTTGTTAAATTGAAATCTCATTCTATCATACAAGAGGAAAAACAAAAAAATCTTTTTGGAAAAAAAAAGTTTACTCCCTCACCATGGGAAAGTTTTTGAGAATGATTATCTCGTTTGTATCAATCAACTGAGCAATATATTCTTTCTCCTCAAGAAATAATATCAACAGTAGAGACTATTATTGTAAATTAGATTCATCCTCCTCTATACAGTTGTATAGAATTGGAGCATACTTCTAGATGTGATGTGTAATTTCCTTTTTTCTGACAGTTGATGTTGTATTTGTTTAAAGATACAAAATCAATTCCAACAATATCATCAAAAAAATCGATGGGGGTATGACATGATTTTATCACAGGTTCAGTCTATGAAAATTAAACATGGAGGATTTATATAAATTGGCTGTATTAATTTCTTCATTTTCAATTCTCACAAAAAACTCAACCTCCATATTTTTTGGGGGTGATTGAATTGTTCTAATAATCATGCATGATATGAAATAATGAGTAAAACTAGAATGACATAGTACAATAACAATTCATTAATGAATAACCGAAATACGTGTCACCAAATCAATTTCATGATCCTTCTTTTTAGTATAGATTACATATTCCCTTCATTTCTTCCTTAGAGGTTGTTGTTGTTAATTTCATCTAACAAAACTCAGCTTATAGAAATGGTTCAAAATATGATAATGTTCATTGTTGTTATAAAACTACACTACTGGCTGAGTGTTGATATAAAAATTTTATTATTCATAAAAATTATCTAGACTCGTCATATCCCTTATGCAATTATTATATAGATGCCCCATTATTCCACATTTTAAGCATTTCTTGGTTCCCTCTACATAGTTCCTAGGATAGATCTTCCCATAATTTTTATATATTGTATAATGTGTAATCTATTAAAATTGGTTATTTCTACTAATCAAACATTAATATAATCCCACTAACTCTTTTTTTCACTGGTCCCATGAGACCTCTGAGAGATTATGTTCTCTATGTCAACCATATCGAAACAACAAAGAATCTCTTCACTACTATCAATGTCTCAAATTGACAGCTATTTTTTAGACATTTATTTTTTTTACTAATTAAAGGATAAAAAATACATTCCATGTTCATGAATAATCCAAAGGTGTTTCTTTCATGCCTTGTAATGTTTTCTTTATAGGCCCTAATAGTCTCATCAACCATTTTCTTAAGTCTGAGGAACACTATTTTCATCATTAGAAAGAGCGTTTATGAAAAATATTTATTGAGAAATATTTTATTTAATTCCACTGAATACAAAGAATGAATTTCCTCCTTAGAATTTGTGTTATTGTTTAGTTTCCTCCACTAATCTTCTTCCCCACCAAAATGATATATCTCCAGCACAACATTCCCTTCTTTAAAGAACTATAGGATATAGAATATCATATAATTAAATTTAACCCACTATTCTATGAGGAGAGCGTCATATGACATAGTAAACATTTGATTCGATTTTTGTATGAGGGATTTGACTGTAATGTGATCTCTCATAGTATAAGAAGGGTGTTCCAATGTAATGAATTCTTTTATTCATAACATGAGCCTACTAATAATGTATTTTCATAATGTTTTGAGAACCTATTCCATGTATACACTGAATATCATTAGGTAAATCATCACATTTAGAATCATATTGATTGGTGGAATGAGTTTTTCAATTCCCATCCATTAACATGAAAAGGGAATGTACACTTTTGTGGCTTGAATTCTAATATAATAATCATAATAAAGGGAAACTTTGAACATAAAAGGATAAAAATTTCATGAAGTATATCCTAACATGTAATTACCAATGTTTAAATATTTTTTGTCGATGACATGGTCCCTAAACGATATTCATATGAGTATTTTTGTTCCCTTAATAACAGATAGTATTAAGATTATTAATTAACCATACAATATCCCATTAGAGTGTTAAAATAGGTGTGTAGTATGTCCGGGTGTCATGTATCATGTTACCCCAAGTGAAGCCAGGAACACCTTGTACGAGTTGTAACTCCTATATATATCTTTTCCAGAACTACATCCTCTTGTTTTATCCATATAGGGATGTTATTTCTATAAATACCAGTTACTATACACTAACCAATATTTTTACGATGTTTACTATACATAGATATATCCATAAGGATTTCACAAGAGTTTTATATTCTTATTTCACAAGTTAGTGTATTTTAAATATTAGGTACATAATTAAATAAAATTGAACCAAAATTAAAAAATATTTTATTTATTCTTCATAATGATCACCTAACACAATTTGACCCTTCATAACTAATTATAATAACGTTGAAAAACAAGAACAAAAGGGATCAGTTGAAAGTACCAATAAGGGAGTTAGCATAGAAATAAAATATAGCACGTAGGTTAGAAGGAATAAAATGATGTTATAAAATGAAAGGAACATAAATAAATATAGGGAATAAAAACATGTATAGCATGGGAATATATTATAATGGCATCATAGAAATATGGAATCAACATATAAAATTACATAAACATGATTCAAGGATAACCACCAAGACTATATAACATGGTTGGAAAAGTCTCACATGGGAATAATGTTCACTCCCTATACCAAAACGACGTCTCATGAGACTAAATACTACCTAATTAATTAGAGTTATATCTTGGGATACCCATGATAAAATGTCCATGATCATGTGTACCACATGAAGAATAAATATAACGGTTACCCATATAAGGAAATGGGTATCATAATCACGTCATAAGGCATAAAAAATGTGTATATCATAAACGATCCTATGAAATTGTGGATTAAAACTGTACAGTAAATAAATAATGTAAAATAGTCATGGATCATGATAAGTGATGTTTAATTGAATAGGAAACATGTAAAAGGAGTGTTTATGAAACTATATTAATAAAACATTTTAGTGTGGTGTAAGGAAAATATTATTGAGTATTTAAAGTGAAAAAGACATATTTTTTTAATAAACCCAGAAATGAATAAATAAATATTTTCATGATAAAATGATTTCATTTAGAAAAATAATGGTGGCTTAAATCTATTATAGACGAAACATGGTTGTGAATAAAAAATCATGATGTTCTTTTGAATCATGATTTCTTATCGAGAATAATTAAAAAGGGAACCTTCTCAAATCATGTATTAACCCATCAGAGAAGTATGATCTGATCTCGAAACACGATTTTGAAACATATATATTTTTTTTTGAATAATTATATAGATATAATTAAGTATTTCATTTGGGTTCAGATAGAGAATGATTATCCTAATGAAAAAGTGGTTGTTTGGGTTTAATCCCTTTCCTAATGTCTGAAAGGGTTTTTCACTTTATATTTATTGTCTAGATAATTGAATTAAATACATTTATTAATTAGTTAAGATACTTTTATATATTAAATTGATTTATTATAATTTTATTATGTTCATTTATGGCCTTTTTTATGAGTTATTGTTTTCAATTTTATCATTTGGGAGATCTTGTTTTCATAATGTTCATTATTAGTTTGCTTATATAATAGTATGGAGGTTCATGTAAAATGGAAATAGAAATCTTGAATTGATATGATAAGTAAATAATTAACACAAAAAGAGAAAATGACATTATAAATAATTTTATTACTATAATTTTGGATAAATCATTAGATAAGATGTTAGTGATAATCGTTTAATATATATTCTGAGGTTTTAGCTCACAACAATCATGTTTAATTTTATTATATAACATAATGCATATATAATTATCTGAAACAACTAAATAGACTGTATTAAATTTATTGGGTTTTTTAAAATAAAAATGGAATTATTAATATCCCTGAATCCATTAATGTAATATTAATATTTTTTATCCATGAAGACGATAAATTAACACCCATCAAACCATGTTTTCATTTTCAGAATAAATTGTAGTGGAGAGGGAATTAATGATGTATTATTCCATTAGAATATAAAATTTCAGTATACATGAAGTAATAGAGTTATCATAATAGTTTCATTAGGGTATATGATGAGATAATAAGAAAATAATGTTAAATGATATTAAATGAAATGAAAAGGAGAATTTAACTCTTAATTTTACCCTCCTTGAAAACATCCTTACGACAAATATTTTTTTCTAATGATGAGACCAAGACCTCCTAGACGTTATAGAGGGGCCTATGACGAATTTTGTTCATAATTTAGACAAGGATCAAAGATTTTAAGGTTTTAGGAGATGAAGTGGTGAGGGGTGGTATTTAAAGTGTAGGAGAAGAGTGTCTTCCCATTAGCTTATTCACTATTTTATTACTTTGGATAAAGACTATGAATAGATTGATAATTATTTCCAAATAAAATAAAATAATGAAGGGTTGTTAGAGATTATGGTTCTTAAATCAATGATGACTCAATGAATATTTTATTTTTCTTATAATATATAAATACAGTAAATTAAAATAATATAGTATTCACTAAAAAGTCATGTTTTTTTGAAAAATCCAAAAATTTGACTGTAAGCATTTCTGAATGTGAAGAATTAAAAATGAACTCTATCATATGAAACTAATTTTATAAATATGATAAATTTCCATTTTATTTGAAATCATCAATGAATTAATAAATATTTATTTTAAAATAATAAATAGTTTCAAAAAAACTTTTAAAATTAAATAATTTCTCTTAAAATTATCGTAAAATAAAAAAAATTATTTTATTAATGCATTTTATGAAAGTAAATTTTATTTTAATTTTTTTAGTAATTAATAAAAATTAAATTAAATATTTATGACTTTTAATAATACATAAATATAAATAATACGTTTTTAAAATATTTATTTTCATATACTAAAAATTAATTATATCATAATTTCATTTAAATGATGGGTAAATTTTATTGAAACTTTATTTGCTGAGGTTACTATTTTATTGGCTAGTTTACAATTCATAGGATCCATATTTCAATTCCTAAGGTCAGGTTACTATTACGTTGGCATAGGTTAATTAATAAAGATAACTACGTATTATTTCATTCATTATTTATCTATAATGTTTTAGTTTTGTTATATATATGTGATTTTATTTGATTTATGCTACTACAAGAAGGAAATTTTTATTGATTGAATTCAGGGTCATTAAAACATAGGTAGGCATATATATATATATATATATGTATGTTCCCACATTTTATGTATATTCACTCATGGTAGAGATTATATATATGGGGATAGGTGTTCATATATATAATATGAGAAATGAATACGTGAGGGAGTATTAAAGGGTATGTGCATAAATGAGTATGTAGGTAAGGATCCACATGCACATATTCATTTCCATATGAATATGACTGTAGGGACTAGGTGCCCTTTGGTATATGTTAATGTGAATATTCTTGGAGGTGGGAATCTATAGCTTCAAGAGGTCATCAATGAAGGACTAATGTACCGATATGTTATATGGGTATTATTCCCTTTGAGGAAGGATCCCTATCATTTTCCCCTTTAAAATAAATAATTCATTAGGTTCCTTCTTAATTATGCTTGATTACTTTCATCCATAATTGAGAATTTTTTCACATTTTTGGTAGTATATTCTAAAATTATTTCATTTGAAAACATTATTGTGATTATTTATTTAAATTCACGAACCTTATAAATGATTTATTGGATAAATATTCAAATTTTTATAAAAAAACCCTTGAATGAGGGTTGTTTTCTTTAGAACTGAAAGTTGTTATAGTGATTAATATCCATATTTGTTATGTAATGTGTTCTATAAATAAATTTATTTTGAGCTTGGTTGGTGAAAGTTGATATTTTTCCCATTTTATAGCCTTATATAAACTTGGACTTCCCCCATACATGTTTAATAAACCAAAGTACCTTCTAAGCACTTCGCCTGTTATGTAAATTACATGGATTTTGGATTTATGATGATTATATGATAGTATGAGTTTATATAAGGATTCTTTCCATGTAATGTGATTTTGATAAATGGTTCTCTTGATATGGGTTTGGAGAGAAGACGGTACAGTATTAAGAATCCATGGATGGAATTGTTGTGCTGGGTGGGTTACGACCAAATGCATTGGGAGAGATTCATTGGAAAACCATGTGAGGGATACCCAACCAGTTTCTTATACACTTCAGTAGTACTGGTTCCCTACTATAGAAACCATGAATGGATGCATTAACATAATGGTTACACCATGCTGTGGGTGACAGATTTTCCTCTATGTGAGATACCTAGGATAAACATAGAGTTTACCATTCCTCAAGTGATACATGAGCAATCGTATGGGAATACATAAATGGACATGATGATATTGTGTTTCTAGAAGTTATAATTATGATACTTTGGACTCTGTTTAGATATCCATTTTTTAAAGGAGACTCCACTAATGGATTTGATGGATTATATACTTATCTTTTAAAATAAAATGTTTATTTAACCGCGTCTGATTAGTTATATATATGTCTTGTATTTTTTAAATGGTTAACATGATATAGGCCAAAAGTGAACATGTGTTCCATATTAAGGACAAATGGATAGACTCTTCATGATTAGGGGGATACAACCCAAGATGGTGTGAGTGATGATTTGGATTTCCAGGGAAGGGTTTCTCTAGAGGTGTCCTATACACCTGACTGATATTAGTTCCCTAGGGGATAAAATATGGACGAACCCATTGGAAAGATGGAAATTCAATGACATGGGTGATACTCATACCATATGTGAGATACCTGGGATAGACTCAGATTCACCATGGCTACAAAACTCCTTGGACCGACTAGGTGGTATATGGTTATATCAGATTTTCCTATATTGATACATTGAATTATTTTAGATTTCCTTAAAAGGGATTAGGACTCTACCACTAGATTTGAAAAATTATTTGATGATATGTGATATCATTAACTGTCTTTATTATTATTTTTCTGATAAAAAGGTCATTTTTCTTCTTTACATTACTAGAACACTTGTTTGATGACATGTGAATTGGAACCCATGTCGAAGATCAAGCTTGGGGTTATTACAATATTGGTTTTAATTTTATATTATTAGGCACTTTAAACATAATATTACTCCAAGGGTACCCAATTTCAGACATTGAGCATTAGCTTATGTAGGTGGAATGGGATCATTGTCTCTTTAGGAACATGCACCATGTTTATATAATTTAATTTTTTATAACTCTACAGTAATAAACTATGGGAAACTATCACTTTTTATGTAAGGATTTGGAATAGACAACATGGGTGAAAAACTACTGTGATTTATATATCACACCCTACTCGAGAGAAATTTGGATCCTGTGTAGACTTCTGGTTCACAAGACCATGGATTCATTTCATTTGATGTGCTGGGTACTTGGAAGATATAGAGAATTTTAGTGGTCTTATTCTCGAGATGATCATAGAGCTAGTCATTGGGAAGTTATTCTTGTATTAGTTGTATTGTTGTTTGTAATTTTTATTTCTTATAACTATAGCATCATCTTCCAAACATGCAAAATTTTATAGTGGGAAAGAGAAACTTTTACTTAGTTATTTTATTATTCTTATAATGTTGTTCATTCTTTATTACTATTGATTTAACTACTATTGGTTGTTTAAATATTCTTATTCCACAGTGTGAATCTGATCTAGTGGCTATAGTATCCCCACTATACCATCAATATACGACATCTACTAGTTTGTAGACTCTGGTATATAGGGAGTCCTTCTTGAGGCAATGGGGTCACCGGACCGGCTATCAGTTTAGTGGACAGTCAGTCTACGATGTTACAATTTAAATTTTATAGTATGCACTTAACATTTAAAAATAATAACATCCAATGATAAAAATAAACTATAAAATGTTATAAATTAATAATAAATGATTATAATTGAAGAGTACATTGGTTTATGGACATGAATAATGTTCTTAGTTATATTTTTATGTTGGTTATTATTATTATCATGTATGTTAAAGTGACATCATGTATTCCAACAGAAAAGGTATGCATTTTTCATCAAGTATGTTTCATTGTATTGGGTCCTAGACTATAATTCATGATAGAAATCACTTATTTTTAATCTATAATTCTATTTATATATTCAAAATGATATTATCATTTTATTTAGGTGGGGCCAATTATTTATTTTAATTATTTATTCCATGTAAAGAATTACATATTTTTTAAAATATTTCATTTTTACAAATAACTCTCATCCACACCAAATGAATATATTTCTCCTATGTTTCCATATTATTTATTCTCATCAGTATTTCTATATAATTGAAATTAAAATATATATTTTTTCATGTTTACATCAAATTTATTTTAACTTTTTTTCTATGAAATTTGTTTACTGTTTTTACGATGTGGGTTTCAATAAATATATTTATAAAATATTGATTTTTCCCTTTACTGATCATATATTTTCTCCCCCAATACATAATTCCATAGGATGATCTTTACGAATTTTCAAGAATAAATTATTGAGACTACATCAAACGTAATTTTTGAATTTATATTTATTTTAATTCAAAAAATGATAGTTTCAAATGTTACCCTGTGATCTTTTCTATATGAACCTTTTAATTTTCTTTAATTTGATGTTAGAACTTTAAAATTAATTTAACTATTTAACTCTAAAATATTGGTCCTAGTGTGATTTATGTTTTGTTAGTCACCCTATAAATTCATTTATAAAATACTAATTTTGTGTTACTTAATTATTTGTCTCACCTAATCTTTTTTTCATAACCTATTATGTGATACCACTTATAAATTATATGACCCCCACTATAATTGCATGGGGTTTTATGAAATGATGAATGATTTATATCTAATAGAAAAAATAGTATGAAAATTTATTACTGTTATCCTATATATCCCACCAATTCAATGGTTAATGATTTTTATCTCATGAGTCACTTGTGTGTTAGTGTGATCTTATCATGGATTTTTTACAACCAAATGAGTGGAAAAATGGGTTTGTTCACCCCTTAAAGTGTTTTAATGATTGATTTTTGGACCAATGATATAATTCAATATGTATATCATTATTCTACATGTTTATGATATTCTTACCTTTTATTTTCTTCTCTAAGTATTAAATATTATATATATATATGATTTTATTATATGTTATAATTGTTATGATTCCTTGATGAAAATATTTATGGTATTATGATTTTTCATTATAACTCCCATACACGTGAAGCTTAGAGCTGGTGCATTATTTTATAACATTCTCATGAATACAATGAATAATATTATGAAGGAATGATCCATATAAAGTTTTGGAAAACAAGATTACATACATTATACACATATTCCATTGGGAAAATAAAAATATAACATGATAATTATCCAATGAAATAAACTACATCCATAAAATAAAATTTTGAGATTTATTATTCATAACCTGGGCAAATGAAACATTATAATGGTAATCTAGAATGATATTTAAGTAAATGTAAAGTGTAAGAAATAATTAATCAATGATATTATATGGATTTTCACATTATACAAATGGAACATGGAAAAAAGAACACATTTCACATGGGACCATGTTTATAAAAAATTTCAACCATTGTGTCCTCCTCCGGCTAGTCTCCACTGATCCATCTATCCTCGGTGGAAGATGCACCTGGTTCATATCCCGCATCAGTCCTGATGAATTCCAATCTCAGCTCATGGTATCTTGACCCATTGTTGTCATTTGTCTTTAGATATCCAATGGTGTTCTCTCTCTGGCTCGTCCATGCTCCCAACTTCCCTCGCAGCCTCCCTAGTAGTTGGAGGCCTCGATGGTCTATCTTTTCTTATGTGGAATCCAAGTCTTTTGTTTAAGGACGTCCTCTGTGGATATCCCAGTTTTTCTTCCTATATCCTGGTGGTATATGTGCATGCATAGCCATATCGGGAGGGTCAACATGTTTGTCTGGATATCCGTGAGACGAATTTTGAGGAGGTGAAGTCTTGTTTGCACTGAACTTTAGTATCCCACTTTGGTGCTTAAATGTCATCGCTGCCAGTATTCCATCATTTTTTCAATTCATGGGGGATCGTTCTAAAGTTGCAACATCCTTTATTTCATAGGAACACATTCATCATTATGTTTCCTTTAGATAAGTCTTTCATACATGCATGTTGTAAGGCGCGACAATATTTTTTCTGTTGAATCTTTAGTCCATCAAATTTGTCAATGGAGGCTCAAAGGGGTATTGAGAGCCCATGTGTTTCTATATGGATCTTCCTCAATGGGTTGCCTCTTCCCTTTTTAAATGACGTATTCCTAATGGATATTACGGATTCAATTTGGGGTACTTATGTTTAGATGCTAATAATAGGAGAGGCTCGTCTACCTCCATGGCTCGACTATGCATGGAATTAGAAATATCCCTCCCTATGCCTGACCAACATGAGCACCAAGTGGAGGAATCAATCAGTTGGATCCAAGATAACTATTAGCCAATTTTCCCAAGATATAGAAAACATTGTCTTTTTTAGGGTCACTCAATGCAGGTCTGTCATCGTTGGTGGTAAAGTGGGAGGCACTAGGATCATCTGGGGTAGGGTGGTAGGGTATTCATATCACCCTCAGTTTCTTGACCTAATGAATAATCCCTACTGTTGGATCTACCCATTTCTTAAGACCTGGTGTCCACTTCTCCTGAGACAAAGCTTATGGTATCCCCAGTACCTCTTCTAGGAGATGTTGCAGTGGCTTACCGAGCCATAGATCGTTGAGTTCCAATGTGTTTTTCACCAATCCAAGTATTTTCAATCCAGATATTAGTCATACATTACATTTATACCCTTAATGTTTGAATGAGTAAGGTGGTTCAAATAATGGCCTCTCATCCATTGACTACCTTTGATTAATCTTCAACTAGAAAACATTCTCTGGTATCGCTCTTGACACCAATGAGAGGGATCTAATCCTATTTTATACAACATAGGGCTCTCCCTGAGAACATCATCATCATCCTACAACCTCTAACCCTGTCATGGGGCTGGTAACCCCTTCAACCTATTTGGTGTCTTCTAATATAAATGGTTTTTTTTATCTCCATGGTAACTGAAGGACACACAGTAACTTATATCTCGAGAGTTCATCCTCTCCAGTAGTAGGTTCAGCCAATGCATTTGGAGTGTGCACTATATCCAAATAGAGGAATCATAAGGAGAAACAATATTCTTTATTTGTCAATTATATATGTTCTAGAGACAAAACCAAGACACTGTTACATTAATAATATTCCTACAGATATAGAACACTCGGGGGTAGGTGCCCAGGTTATGTCAGACTTCCTGGAATTTAAAATCATCAATTACAAAGTTACAGTTGTTTCTATCCTCGAACAACAACAACATCCTCAATGGATCGTGTATTTCACCAGAAAGCATAGGGTGTATGGATATATGCACGTTGACCGTATTATCCACCATATCTGGATTTTTTGGCACGTGAACTATAAGGTGGATCTGATCTATTCTGGTGACTAGTTCATCACCAACAAGGTGTCCTATGACTAGTACTCCATTTTTTGTGTCCTTTGTTTATGGGATTTGTGACCGCGTTCATTGATAGGTTCTGTGGAAGTGCCTGTAACAGCCATAGATTTTATGAAAAATATTAATTTTAATTTTATTAATGTATTGTGTTGTACGATACACCAAAAGGATCTTTCACAACACACATCCTTGACTTTCCTTGTATTACACGCAATCACGACCTTCCTTGATAGCGTGTGTAGTACGCAATAACGAGTTTCACTAAACAGCAATATGCTATTAAAATATTATTAAAACTAGATGATATGAATAGTAATAACCACTTTTTGAAATTTTTTAAATTTTATTTTTCAAAATGGACTTTATTTTTGGATTCGTAGTATCGAATTTAGCCTAAGGTGAAATTTTGGTAATTTTCGGATAACTTTCATTTTCTGATGAATAGTGAAAATTACTAAATTTTAATTATAAACAACTTTTTTAATCGAAATAATTAATAGTGATAATTTATTAATTTGAGTGTTTTTAAAGTATATTGAGAATATATTTTTACAATTCAATACAATGTTGGTCATTGGATGTAATTTCACACTTACACCAGACATAAACAAGTGTTAATCTTTTGATAGTTATTATCTCTTAAAAACACGCTATTTGTTGTGACATCGAAAATTAATTATAAAATTAATTAATGCAACTTATATGTTGGGAATTTTGTAAAATAGAAATAATTTTTGAATTCGGAATATCAATTATAGCTTAGGGTGAAATTTTGGCATTTTTCTGAAAAACATCAATTTTTGATGAATAGTGAAACTACTAAGTGTTAGTTAAAAAAATTAATTTCTTCATAAATCATAATTTTACCATATCTGTGAATTGAATTTCAGAAATCTGAGAGACACGGTTGATGTCAATAAGTAAAATGTGGTTCAATGAGATGAAAATAATTTTTGGTGAATAGTAACTTTTTACTTTTATTTACCACAGCTAAAAGTAAATAGGGTAATAAAGGGTAAAAATGATATTAATATTACCCTAACACATGTCCATATCCTATCGGACAAGTGTATCTCGACTAAAAACAACATTAAGTGTAAAATATTATCATTTAGGCCCACTTGGATTATATTAGGACATTTATTATTATTTAATTCAAAGAACAGTTAAAAGAGTTAAAATCAATGTTTATTTAATAAAACATTTTTAATATAGGGTTATACATATTATAATTTCGACTATAAATATTCATTATAAAGATAAAAAGATTTCCTACATAATGGTATTTTATTTGTAATTTTTATACTTTAAATAATTTAATTTAATTATGACACAACGATGATGCAGTAATTACCTTTTTAAGAAAATATTAACATAATTGATGTTATAAATGCCCAAATAATTGTAATTTGAGACTTTTTATGACTTACACTAATTTTCTAGCTTAATATGACATGTTATTGTTGATTTAAGTAACTTGGTTCGAACTTATCATTCTGTTTGAAATTTCATCAAAATCATGTACCAAATAGTGTCAAAATTGACATGAATTAGTTTTTAAAACAAATATTATATTATCAATTGTTATTTAATTCCTAAAAATCTAAGGTTCATCCAAGGGACTTATATAAGGATATTTATATTAATAATAAACAACTTGGGGTTCATTTGGCTTGTTATGGTATGTTTATTAACCATATAGTGTAAGAAAACAAAAAGACACGGTAAAAGTTAAATTATTTAACTTAGAGTTAAATCTAATTGATAAGGTTAAAATAATAACCTAAACTTGTCTAAATCCTACTGTATGAGAGGCTTTCGACCCATACCCACTTTATCTTCGAAATAAGACCATTTGGAACAATTATAAACCGAATTTGACCTTAATATAAAATAATATTTTGAGATTTTCCTAAGATGCCCCTCTCCTCCCTTATAAAAGGGCACCTCCTCCCTCTCTTCCTCACACAACTTCGAGCTTTCAAGCTCGGCCAACCCCTGCCTAAATCTCTTGTCCACTTCCCTAGTATCATCCTAGAGGTACTGGTATTCTTCAAAGACCATCCTTACTTATTTAAGTGGAGGTTAAGAAAAGGCGCGTCAAAAAGAGGTAATATCCATTACCGATCTTTTTCAATTTCTTTCTTCTTCAACTTCTTCTTATTTAGTTGTTTCATGATAAAGTAATAACATTAGTATTTCTTATATACTGATATGTTATTATAAATATGAAACAACTCTAATTAACCTTCTACCCATCCTACGGAAAAAGGAAATCACCGCGCGTGCGTACGTACGGAATACCGTCTCCACGCTGTGGTGTAATCTATTTTCCGCCACCACCTTAATTGGATGGGTATAATTGTATAATGAGTAAATATATATGATTATTATAAAATTATATTGATACTGAAATAGTATAAATACACTTCAACACAATTCCACGACCTTGGGAACGATATCATCGCTCATGCGTACGTACGGACTACCGTCTCCACGGCGTGATGAGATTCATTCTCAATGATTAACCATTCATGAATGATTATAAAGTATATATAATAAGTACTAATGAAATATATGAAATAATAATGATACTGTATTTATGTATATTTATATTTATGTCATCTACTTAATTCCATTCAATTCAATAAGGAAACGAAAACAGCGTTCATGCGTACGTACGGACTACCGTCTCCATGAACGGTGTATTTCTTTCCATTTACTGATTTATTATATATATTTATATTCTGAATATATATATATATATATATCATGTTTTATATTCTGGAATTAAGTAATCATGGTCTAAGTAATCATATGAATAATTACAAGTCAAAACACGGATGACAAATGAAACAATTTTACCCAAAACGCTCTTTAACATGGAATTTACAAATTAATGGGTAATAAAAAGTCATAAGTGAACAATATATGATATCATAACAATGAATATGATCCTTTTATAAGTCAATGACATTATTTAAATCATTATACAGGAATTTCGGACACTTACAAAGCAAATCGGACCTAAGGTAAGGGAAATATCACAATCTCATTTTTATCCGAGACTATTTATACTTTGGCATTTACTGGGGTGTATTTTATCACCCACATCCATGTTTCCTCAACATTTAATGTTATTTCCATCCACCTAAAATTGTTTAAATCCAATTTTACCCTTTTATGAGTTTTTAGTAAAAGATATGAAAGGAATCTTTTGTCGTTTTTCGTACGAGGTACTTTTTGACTTTTTCGACAAAAGTACGAAGAATGTTTTTTTAACTTATATGGCATGAATGGATTTTTAAAACATTATTTCCAAGAAGCTTCCATTACAAGTTTTCAAGTTTATTTTTAATCAACTTCTTTTAGTTTAATGTAATATGACATGTTAAGAAAGGAAAAATGTTATTAAAGAAGAAAGGATATTTTCCTCAAGAATTCATTTCAAGTGTTTTTTCAAAACTATTTTCCATTTAAGATGACGTTATTTGATATGTATGTTTCAAGTAAAATTTCTCTATGATTTAAATAGTTTCAATTTTCTTATGATGAAATTATATCAATTGTTTATGGATTATGATGGCATGATGTTTAAGAATCCCATTTTATTACATGGGTTATGCAATGATGTATGATTTACGATTTTGTGGCACACATAAGAATGATATAATTATGAGATGGGTGGGACCTATATCTCCCTCCAATTCATTGGGTAAAGATTTTATATCTCATGAGATAGACATGGCTGGAACGGTAGGTTATACCGGTTCAGTGAAACAGGATAGAAACGAGGGCGACTCGGTTCAGAAAGGGACTTTGTCTACTAAGATATTCTTGGCAATGAGTCTTGACTAACAAGAAATGATTCTCTATGATTATGTGTGAATGCCACAAAGTTTCATGTTTTAAGTTATGATTATTGGGATTTCATTTCACTACTATGATTTATCCCATGTTATGAAATTATGCTCTCTTTTGCAGGTTAAGATTTCCAAAAGTTATGTTCTTATGAATATGATGTGATTGATTTTTCTTTTTTTTACCCTTACTGAGCATTTGAGCTCACCCTTTTATGTTTTCTTTTCCCCATGATATAAAGAATGGTTTTAGGTGAAAAAAAGGGAAGTTCTTTATGGGAGATATTGAAGATCTTTCACCACGATTAGAAGATTACGTTCCGAGTTTCCAAAGACACTAAACTATTACGATCCTTGTGTGTGTGTGTGTTTTGTTATGTACTAAGTATTCTGCAAAAGTAATGTAATGTTCATGTACGTTAAGATTCGGGTCTCTACAGTTGGTATCAGATGAAAGGTTTAGTCAACCTTTGGAAACTAGGATGTGAGAACGTTAGTGAGATCCCTAGAGAAATTTCTAAGGTATGTCTAGGGATGTCCCTAAGGTTAAGTATACATATAGGTTATAATACTAGAATTACGCTAACGATCATAGAATTAAACCTAAGATGTTAGATATTGAAGGTACTCCCCCTTTATTATGTTGTTTCCCTAGCATGATTTTTTCCTCTCACACTATTCTTTTTGGGTTTTAGTCGATGGATGGAACCCAAAGGAACCATGTTGATCAATGCAATGGACAATGTAATGATTGTCCTCCTGAACAAACAAATGTTATGAGAGATGGAGTGCAAAATCATATTGCTATACTTACACAAGATATGAATCATTCTTGACTTCAAAATGAGCAGAGAAGTGAACCATATTCTATTGAGTCCTTCATGAGGCAACGTCCACCTTCTTTTAGTGGGTCTTCTGATCCACTTGTTGCTGAACAATGGATCAGTACTACTAAAAAGATATTTTCAGTTCTTCAATGTTCTGAACATGATAAAGTCATCTTAGAATTATATCGTTTGGAAGGTGAAGCTGATCAATGGTGGAATCTTATCAAGAATACGAGGCCAAGAGATGAAATTGAGTTCATGGAATGGGACGAGTTCAAGAACTTGTTTTTCAGTAAGTACTTCTCTCGTATTCTTTGAACGAAGATGGAAAAGGAGTTTCTTGAGCTGAAAAAGAAGGATGATGAATCTGTTGGCATATACGAAGCGAATTTTACAAGACATGCAAGGTATGCATCTGGCATTATCATCCAACCTGAAAGTAAAGTTGATCGATTTTTCAGTGGATTAAAACCAAGTCTTCGAAGGTCATTAGCTATACGAGACTTTAGTAGCTATGAAGAAATTGTGCGTTGTGCTATGAAGGTAGAAATGGAAGTTGGTGTTACATATCCATCTCATGGTTTTGAAAAGAAACGAAAGATGGAGTTCAAGGAGAAATCTCAGAATAATGGTGAAAAGAAAATGAATGTTTCCTTATGCTCAAAGTGTGGAAAGAAGCACGGTGGAGATTGTCTTAAAGGGACTATAAAATGTTTTAAGTGTGGAAAAGGTCATCGAGCAGCTGAGTGTCGAAGTAATGGAAAAAGGGTTTCTAATGATGTGAACAAAGAAAACACTGCAGAGAACGCACCACCAACACTTCAATGTTTCATGTACAAGGAGATGGGACATTATGCCAATAAATGCCCTAATCCAAGGGTTAGTGATGATCAACATGAGAAACCACTTAAGGAATAGGACAAAGGGAAGTCACATGCGATCACTATTGGCGATGTTGAATAAGACAATGATGTGGTGGAATGATTAAGTGTTTATGTAATGGGATTCCAAAATAGTGTTGTATATAGTATCGTGGAGTATTGGAATATTTATGTATTGGTCTATTGTGGTTTTCAATAATTTTATGGTACCAGTAACCATGGAAAGTGATTGAGATATTTTTGGAAAAAGAATGATATGAGCATAATGAAGGGAAAACGAGAAAATTAAATATTTGACAGTATTCATGAGCTCATGATTGATATAAGGACTAAGTGATATCATGGTTTGAGTATATAGAATTTTGAGGATTTTGGTAGGTGGCAGGTGTTAACTTTTAACTGCACTCATGTTTTCACTAAGGTATTCAAGAGAATACATGATTAAGGACTTTGAATGTTTGGAATGTGACCAACAAAACATATCTTATGGGGATCAATGATGGTATTAAATATCTTGTAATCGTTTTCACTATGTTATGAGAGTGGACTGTAGTATTATGGATAAGCCTAAAGATTGGAATGGATTATGTTGGACATAAGTTAGTATTATTTAAGGATAGAAGTCTTTCGATATTATTGATGGGATGTTATCGTAATATAGCTTTAGAAAAAGGACAACCTGCAGGACGGGCGACAGCCCATCGCGTCGGACAAGGCTGTGGGAATCGAACCCATAACTGAAGTGCGACTGGCCTTTATCGCCCACCACTGGCCTACAGGAAGTCCCGGTTTAGTAGAAACTAGTTTTATTATATTAAGCAGTATGATATATGAAGTGTTAGTCCATTTTAGGAACCATATATGATTAATCTCACTATAGATCGACTTATGTATATAATTTTTGCTAACCTTTTGTTTGAGACAGATGGAATGACCCGTCATTCTATCACATGATCTGCTAACACTTCACGAATAACAAATTCAACTTCATTTATTTAAGAGATTAAGTGGAAATTGTTCAAGGCACAAACAACAGTGAGATTGTACCAAAATAAAGTAAGTATTTATTCTAATTTAAATTCTTCAACATTAGGGAAACGATCTTGAAAACCAAAAAATGTTGTCCTAGTGCTCTTATATCTAATTAATCAGATGGTACCTTAGATCGTCACAAATTTATGGATTTGTGATTGCTGGCTATTCCATAGCCATGTTATCTACCACTCTCCATCAGAACATGATGGTTAAACTTCTCGTCCATATCCATATTTTCACCTATGTGGAAACCCAGTGATTAGTTTATTTGGGTAACCGTTACGTTTCATACTTTTGTTTTTAAATATTGGTGTTGATATTCCATTTTACAATGTGGGTTTCTATTAAAGAAACTTTCGAATAGTAAACCATTTATAACCCCGACGAATTTCGAGGGCGAAATTCATTTTAAGGGGGGTAGAATGTAACAGCCCGAGATTTTATGAAAAATATTCTTTTTAATTTTATTAATGTCTTGTGTTGTACGCTACAACAAAAGGGGCTTGCACAACACGTATCCTTGACTTGCCTTGTATTACACGCAATCACGACCTTCCTCGATAGCGTGTGTAGTACGCAATAACAAGTTTCACTAAATAGCAATATGCTATTAAAATATTATTAAAACTAGCTGTTATGAATAGTAATAACCACTTTTTGAAATTTTGTAAATTTTATTTTTCAAAATGGACTTTATTTTTGGATTCGTAGTATCGAATTTAGCCTAAGGTGAAATTTTTGTAATTTTCGGATAAATTTCATTTTCTGATGAATAGTGAAAATTACTAAATTTTAATTAAAAACAACTTTTTTAATCAAAATAATTAATAGTGATAAATTATTAATTTGAGTGGTTTTAAAGTATATTTAGAATATATTTTTATAATTCAATACAATGTTGGTCATTGGATGTAATTTCACATTTACACCAGACATAAACAAGTGTTAATCTTTTGATAGTTATTATCTCTTAAAAACACGCTATTTGTTGTGACAACGGATGTTAATTATAAAATTAATTAATGCAACTTATATGTTGGGAATTTTTTAAAATAGAAATTATTTTTGAATTCTGAATATCAATTATAGCTTAGGGTGAAATTTTGGCATTTTTCTGAAAAACTTCAATTTTTTATGAATAGTGAAACTACTAAGTGGTAGTTAAAAAAATTAATTTCATCATAAATCTTAATTTTACCACTTCTGTGAATGGAATTTCAAAAATCCTAGAGACACGGTTGATGTCAATAAGTAAAATGTGGTTCATTGAGATGAAAATAATTTTTGGTGAATAGTAACTTTTTACTTTTATTTACCACTGTTAAAAGTAAATAGGGTAATAAAGGGTAAAAATGATACTAATATTACCCTAACACATGTCCTAATCCTATTGGACAAGTTTAGCTCGACCAAAAACAACCTTATGTGTAAAATATTATCATTTAGGCCCACTTGGATTAGATTAGGACATTTATTATTATTTAATTCAAAGAAGAGTTAAAAGAGTTAAAATCAATGTTTATTTTCTAAAAAAATTTTAATATAGGGTTATACATAATATAATTTCGTCTATAAATATTCATTATAAAGATAAAACTATTTACTACATAATCGTGTTTTATTTGTAATTTTTATACTTTAAATAATTTAATTTAATTATGACACAACGATGATGCAGTAATTACCTTTTTAAGCAAATATTAACATAATTGATGTTATAAATGCCCAAATAAATGTAATTTGAGACTTTTTATGACTTAAACTAATTTTCTAGGTTAATATGACATGTTATTGTTGATTTAAGTAACTTGGTTCGAACTTATCAATCAGTTTGAAATTTCATAAAAATCATGTACCAAATAGTGTTAAAATTGACATGAATTAGTTTTTAAAACAAATTTTATATTATCAATTGTTATTTAATTCCAAAAAATATACGATTCGGCCAAATGACTTAGTTAAGGATATATATATTAATTATAAACAACTTGGGGTTCATTTGGCTTGTTATGGTATGTTTATTAACCATATAGTGTAAGAAAACAAAAAGACACGGTAAAAGTTAAATTATTTAACTTAGAGTTAAATCTAATTGATAATGTTAAAATAATAACCTAAACATGTCTAAATCCAATTGGATGAGAGTATTTCGACCCATCCCTACATTATCTTCGAAATAAGACCATTTGGAACCATTATAAACCGAATTTGACCTTAATATAAAATAAAAGTTTGAGATTTTCCTAAGATCCCCCTCTCCTCCCTTATAAAAGGGCAACTCCTCCCTCTCTTCCTCACACAAAATTGAGCCTTCAAGCTCGTCCAACCCCTGCCAAAATCTCTTCTCCACTTCCCTAGTATCATCCTAGAGGTCCTGGTCTTCTTCAAAGACTATCCTTAGTTCTTTAAGTGGAGGTTATGAAAAGGCGCGTCAAAAACAGGTAATATCCATTATCGATCTTTTTCAATTTCATTCTTCTTCATCATCTTCTTCTTTAGTTGTTTCATGATAAAGTAATAACATCAGTATTTCTTATATACTGTTATGTTATTATAAATAAGAAACAACTCTAATTAACCTTCTATCCATCCTACGGAAAAAGGAAATCACCGCACGTGCGTACGTACGGAATACCGTCTCCACGCCATGGTGTAATCTATTTTCCGCCACCACCTTAATTGGATGGGTATAATGGAGTAATGAGTAACTATATATGATTATTATAAAATGATATTGATACTGAAATAGTATACATACACTTCAACACAATTCCACAACCATGGGAACGATATCATCGCTCGTGCGTACGTACGGACTACCGTCTATACGGCGTGATGAGATTCATTCTCAATGATTAACCATTCATGAATGATTATAAAGTATATATAATAAGTACTAATGAAATATATGAAATAATAATGATACTGGATTTATGTATATTTATATGTATGTCATCTACTTAATTCCGTTCAATTAAATAACTAAACGAAAACATCGTTCAAGCGTACGTACGGACTACCGTCTCCATGAACGGTGTATTTCTTTCCATTTACTGATTTATTATATATATGTATATTCTGAATATATATATATATATAAATCATGTTTTATATTCTTGAATTAAGTAATCATGATCTATGTAATCATATGAATAATTAAAAGTCAAAACACGGACGACAAATGAAACAATTTTACCCAAAACGCTCTTTAACATGGAATTTACAAAAGAACGGGTAATAAAAAGTCATAAGTGAACCATATATTATATCATAACAATGAATATGATTCTTTAATAAGTCAATGAAATTATTTAAATCATTATACAGGAGGTTCGGACACTTACTAAGCAAATCGGACCTAAGGTAAGTGAAATATCACAATCTCATTTTTATCCGAGATTGTTTATACTTTGGCATTTACTGGTGTGTATTTTATCATCCATATCCATGTTTCCTCAATATTTAATGTTATTTACATCCACCTAAAATTATTTAAATCCAATTTTATCCTTTTATTATTTTTTAGTAAAAGATATGAAAGGAATCTTTTGTCGTTTTTCATACGAGGTACTTTTTGACTTTTCCGACAAAAGTACGAAGAATGTTTTTTTAACTTATACGGCATGAATGGATTTTTAAAACATTATTTCCAAGAAGATTCCTTTATAAGTTTTCAAGTTTATTTTTAATCAACTTATTTTAGTTTAAATTTTTATGACATTTTAAGAAAGGAAAAATGTTTTTAAAGAAGAAAGGATATTTTCCTCAAGAATTCATTTCAACTGTTTTTTCAAAACTATTTTCCATATAAGATGACGTTATTTGATATGTATGTTTCAAGTAAAATGTCTCTATGATTTAAATGGTTTCAATTTTCTTATGATGAAATGATATCAATTGTTTATGGATTATGATGGCATGATGTTTAAGAATCCCATTTTATTACATGGGTTATGCAATGATGTATGATTTGTGATTTTGTGGCACACATAAGAATGGTATCATTATGAGATGGGTGGGACCTATATCTCCCTCCAATTAATTGGGTAAAGATTTTATATCTCATGAGATTGACATGGCTGGAACGGTAGGTTATACCGGTTTAGTGAAACAGGACTGAAACGAGGGTGACTCGGTTCAGAAAGGGACTTTGTCCACTAAGATAGTCTTGGCAATGATTCTTGACTAACAAGAAATTATTCTCTATGATTATATGTGAATGCCACAAAGTTTCATGTTTTAAGTTATGATTATTGGGATTTCATTTCACTACTATGATTTATCCCATGTTATGAAATTATTCTCTCTTTTGCAGGTTAATATTTCCAAAAGTTATGTTCTTATGAATATGATGTGATTGATTTTTCATTTGTTTACCCTTACTAGGAATTTAAGATCACCCTTTTATGTTTTCTTTTCCCTAGGATATAAAGAAAGGTTTTAGGTAAAAAAAGGGAAGATCTTTATGGGAGATATTGAAGATCTTTCACCACGATTAGAAGATCACGTTTCGAGTTTCCAAAGACACTAAACTATTATGATCCTTGTGTGTGTTTGTTTTTTGTTATGTACTAAGTATTCCGCAAAAGTAATGTAATGTTCATGTACGTTAAGCTTCGGGTCTCTAAAGTGCCTCAATGATTTTGATCCTTGTTCATAGGCGTGTTTTGTAGGACGATATTTTGACATTG
Organism: Viscum album; assembly: GCA_963277665.1. Classification (NCBI taxonomy): domain Eukaryota; kingdom Viridiplantae; phylum Streptophyta; class Magnoliopsida; order Santalales; family Viscaceae; genus Viscum; species Viscum album. The sequence goes on along the minus strand of OY728134.1, from coordinate 353,089,360 downwards.
TTGTATATATGGAAAGGCGGAAGTGTAAAGGCTCATTCACCAAGAAGAAAAACCACTCCTTCAATCTCTTCATGGTGGGAATGGGGTTCTCGGGTCCTGGCTATGTGGGTGAGCGATTTACCTGGAGTAGCAACCAATGGGGGAACCACTACTTGTGGAGCCATCTGGATAAATGTCTGGGAAACATGCATTCCATCTCTTGCTTCTCCAACTCAAATGTCGGTCATTTGTTCCATGGAATCTCAGATCACTATTCTCTCCTAGTCTCTGTATACTTTTTTCATGATATCCACAAATGCTACTACATTAGCCTAATTTGGAGAAATATACCAGGATACTAGGACTGGGTTCGTAACAGATGGAATACACCAGTCCATGTGCACATATATACAACATTTCACAATAAGATGAGGATGATAAAATTGAGTCAACAGTTATGGTTGAATGAAATACACCAACTAGATGGTGTGTTGGGGATCATCATGAAGGTAGTTTATGACCTTAAGATTAGTCTCAATGATGAGTGGGATGACTATGTTTTCAAGGAGATCTAGGGGAAAAAGGATATTCTGGCAGACATGATTTTGAAACTAGAATGTTTGGAAAGGGAGGGGAGAGGATTAAATTTCATAAACAGGGGGATCGAAATACAACTTATTTTCAAGATTGTATCATGGATATGAGGGGGATGATAAAGAATAATATCCTCCCAGACGATGGATCCTATTTCTATTACATGGATGTGGTGGGTGGCTTGGCCAACTCCTTTTTTGCTGATCTTCTTGTTGGTCCCAACGAACACATGCCTAATAGATACCCTATATAAGAAACAAACTTGTTCCATGTAATTACCTTTGTAGTATAGGATAGGGAATATAATGTCTTGTTTGAAAAACCTACCGAGGAAGAGATCTGAGACACCGTGATGCATCTGAACCCTGAGAGTGTTGTTGGTCCAGGAAGATTTCTTGGTTCGTTCTACATATCTTCATGGGACATCATGAAAGAGTATTTGTTGAAGGCTGTGTAAGATTTATTTTAGGGAGGGAGCCTACCATGAGTCTCATACGCTACAATAATGTATATCCTTACAAAATCCATGAATCATTCTTTAATCATGAATTATAAGCTAGTAAGCATGTGAAACATTCCCTTTAAAATAATTGATATCATTATGAACTCCAGGTTGTCCATCCATCTCATGTGGTGGGTTTCATTAGAACAACATGAATTTGTTAAATGTCACTCAATAAATGAATCCATATCCATTTCTCAAGAAATATTTTGGAACATAAACTTCAAAGCCTAGTGGTCCAATATATCCATCAAACTTGATATTAACAAAGCCTATGATAGTGTGGAGCAGAGTTTCATTAATAAGGTGTTTGTCGGTATGGGTTAATCTTCTAGGAATACTTATATCATATTATGCTATATTTATATCCTATTGGTTTGCAGTTACATTAATGGGGCAATCATAAAAATTCTTCAAGGAAATTTGTGGCCAAAGGTAGGGGTATGTGATCTCTTTGAGCCTATTCATTATTGTCCACGATGTACTTAGATGTCTCATTAATCAGAGTATTAATAGAGTGATTGTCCTGTATCAGATAAAATGTATCCCCCCTATAGTGTATCACCTTATGTTGTTAATTAATTCCATCATATACATGAATTTATTCATTAGATCTATTTTTGTCCTGAAAATTTTGTTGGAGGAGTATAGCCAGTATAGTGGGAGGGTCATCATCAACAACAAGAGAAACATCTACATATCGAATATGTGTACCTCCATGCATGTTTCCTCTATGATATGGAAATTTAAATATAGAGAGTTTATCTCCCCATGTAATACCTTGGCACCCCCATTTAATCTAGTAGACTTAAAATTCATGACATTGACCACCTTCTCAACAAGATAGCCGACCAGGTGCTATACTAGAAGAATAATTGCCTTTCTTTCAAAGGGATAGATCATACTAGTTGATATCATACTCTTGGAGTCTCTGGTTCACAATATATCCTATATTAAAGTTTCTAAATATTTCATTAAAAATATTTATAGGATTCTATCTAGATTCCTATAGGAGCCCCTCTCCATGGGAAAAAGGAACTGGGCCTCTTGGAGCAAGATATAGAAGCCAGTTCTTGAAGGATGAATTTGTGTTTATAACCTAGTAGACACATTATACTGAAATCATGATAGTGTAAGAACTAGGTTATTATTTTATGGTATGTGATTATTATTTTTCCTTTTCAATAAGTATTTTTGAGAAAATATGGAAAATGGGGAAAAGGATAAATTTTGAAACTACACGCCGTGTACTTTGTCCACACGCTATATACTTTTGGCTGTGTTGGGATGAGTACACAGGGCATGTAGCCTTTTTGGCGATGAGTGGTGTAGGAACCGACTACACGCCCTGTAGTGGTACCTTACATGCCGTGTAGTCAGACAGTAGGCATGAATAGTAATTCAGTGGAGTCGCCGCCAGCTGGGTGACAGTATACATCGTGTACTTTGGAGTACATGTCGTGTACTCATGACGACAGATGAATAGTGTGGCGGTGCCACCAAATTAACAGTTAAATTAAAGAAGTACACACTGTGTACTTAGAAGTACATGTCATGTACTCAGAAGTACACACCGTGTACATTGTTTTTTAAGATTAAAAACACTAAGTAGCCTCCTCACATTGCAGAGGAGGTGTTTGAGCCATTTTGGAGCCAAAGGAGGAGTCCATACCTTTGAAGATCCGTCGGGGGTTCCTTTGTAATTGGTTTCCATCTTGGATGATCCCGTTGGAACAGCACATGTCAGCCCTCTCTTCTCCTGGTGTGTTTCTTACCAATTCTTCTCCTAACGTAAGTTATTTTTGTATGAATGGGTTTTGTTCTTCGTCAGATATATTCTGTTCTTGGGAATTTCTGTAGTCGGCATTCGAGTATAACGTTTGTTGGCGTATAAGGTAGGTGGTGTGGTGTTAATTTTCCAACTGTCGTGCGTTTTTGTGCATTTTTGTGCCACGAACCCATGTTGGGCTGTCGTGTGGCTGAGGCCATTTCTATATTTAATGCCTAGAATTGATTAGGTATTTAATTGTGATAATAAAATTCTGGTTGGGATTGTTTCTTGGATTCGGAACCACCACGGGGTTGTGTTTCACTGTTTAGCCGTTTGGCCAGGATACCCGAGGGTGTTTTTTTAAAGTAGTAATTGTAGAATTGCCTTGATAGGAATTGCTTGTTACTTCTTGTTTACATGTTGGGCATGGCCCGATTACCTGTTTAGCCAGAGGGCATTGTTGTGTTTAGCCTAAGGGCGTTGTTGTGATTAGCCTTAGGGCACTACACTATTTAGCCTGAGGGCTATAGTATTTCGCTTGAGGGAAACCTTTCATGCCTATGGGCTTGACTTCTGTGCCTGAGGGAAACACTTCCTACGCCTGAGGGAAATTTCTGTTACGCCTGAGGAAAATACCTACGGGTTGGATTCTAGATAGCCTAAGGGAAAGCCTAAGGGCATGGTTTTACTGTATTATCCTGAGGGCATGCTTCAAGTTGGCCTTAGGGCTTGGTTATGTTGATAACAAAATGTTACTAAGCTAAATTATTAAATGGATAATAAAATGGAAATGTAACTAGTATTTAGTTACTTTTGAGTACTGCTTAATTTATTGCATTTTACTGCTGCACACTGTTGTTGCATGCTTACACGCAGATGGGCACGGGCCTTTGGTGGGTGCCTACTGAGATATATTTCTGACACCCTTCTTGGGTCACGCTTTTCAGCTCAAACAGATTATGTTGCTGCAGGTGTAGATAGGGGAAAGAGTCCCTATACAAGTACTTGACTATTGCTGAGGAGTAGGAGGGCATTGAACCAAGCCTAGGCTCGCGATGCCGCTGCCAGCTATTTTTCTTGTTTTGATGTACTCTGTATTTTGTTGTATTGTATTGGTGTATAACATGTTCTGGCTGTTTTCATAGAACATGAAACATGTAGCATCATCACTTGTATACAGTTAGTTGTATCCACTACTGTAGTTATTTTAGTTATGTACATTTACTTTTTCCCCTATCGTTTTATGTTTATTTTGGTATTCCATTACGCTAAACTTTGACAAATGAGGGCATAGATTCCCCACTATTAGACCTGGGCCCTCGCTACTAGTCGGTAGCCTCTGGAGTTTGGGGAAATGCAGATGAGGTCACGTGGCGAACCAGGTTTGGGGCACATGTTGCGTGGAACCCGGGTCAGGGACGTTACAAAGTGTTATCAAAGGGGTTCTTTTCTTGGACTTACTATTTGGATCCGTAGTCAGGGATAGGACAGAACAGTAGTTGGTAATATGCTGTTCACAGGCGTAGCTAACCCATGAACAGGGAAATGCCAATTTACCTTGTGATTGCAATTTTGGTTGATTTTTCAATTTACAGTTGATTATTTTTCACTGTCGGGTGACACACTTGAAATTGTGCGGTTTATATTTTATCTATGGGTTCTATTTAGTTGAAACTCGATGAGATGAGGGTATTCCGTCTCATGCATCATATAGGCACATTCTAGTTATCACATGCCGAGCATAGTTTCTATTCCATATAGGTGCATTATAATTTTCAGGTTGTTGTGATAGTTTTTGTGCTAGAAAAGCATGATGTTGTGATAGCTTCTTGATAAATACCTACCTTGTGATATGGTGTTTTAGTTTGAACCTATTTATAGAATGGACGCAAAACATTGGTTTTTGGATAGTATGGTCCCCCATTGACTGGAAGTTGGTGGATCATTGACAGTTTATTTTTTATAACACATATGAGATGTCAAAATATGATTTGTGGGGAGTATGGGCCCCCATAGGTCGGAATTTGACTCTAAGGTGTTGTTTTTCGGTATTTTCTGGGTTCCGGGGATGTTTCTGAGGCATACTGTCTGGAAACCCAGTATACACGCCATGTATTAATTTTATACACACCGTGTATTTTCTTCTGTTCGGGAAGAAAAATGAACTTTTTGAGTACATGCCGTGTACCACGAGTACACGCCGTGTAGTCTCTTCCCGTGTCACAAACCATGTTGGCAATGACACGGGGTAGGTCAAGGCTTGGGTAAAACACGTCGTGTACCGAATAGACAAGCCGTGTTGTGTGACCCAGAGTCCGTCCATGTAACTAACAACACGGGTCAGTGAACTCCTTGATAGAACACGTCGTGTCAATTATAGACACACAGTGTAGTGTGACATGGGGACTCAGCTGTGTAGCTAACAACACGGGCCTGTGTCACCTCTCCCTGAACACGCCGTGTACCTGTGGGACACACCATGTATTCTTGTCTGAGGAAATACCATGTGGAGTTAGTCGTGTGGCTGGGAAACATGGTGGTATACACGCAGTGTATGGGTGTAACACGCCGCGTAGTTGTAAGAAGAGTAGTCGGTCATGTCACAGACGACATGGGAAGTTGGAAAATAACACCATACACGCCGTTTAGAATATATACAAGCCATGTACTTTCTGTTCAATGGGAGTCATGCGGCTTAGCCATGTCGAAGGACCCAGGCAGGGGAAGGGAAGTCAAGTACACGCCGTGTAGTAATTGTATACGCAGCGTATTTTTGTTTTTCAAATTTCTGAAATTCCTTTTCATCTTGTTCCCTTGTGGTCCTTCCATTTCCAGTCTCATTAATCTTGAATATAAGGCGTGCTTTTAACCTTGTAGTGTCATGCCACCTAGAAGATTGTGAGTTGTTCGCCAGGAGAGTGGCGATGATTATACTCTGGAGATGGTGGACCATGGGCTACCAGTTGATCCACCAATAGAGCCAGATGCGGTGCCAGATGTTATACTGGACACAGGCGTGGAGGCATAGTTCCGTGAAGGCTTATTGTGATTCATGTAGACCTTTCAGGGAGCACCGCAGGCTACCACATCTATGGCCAAGATGACGCGTATCTTTCAGCAGCAGCATCCGCCTACGTTTTCAAGGGATGGTGGACCACAGGCTGAAGAGTCTTGGCTAGGATCGATGCAGACCGTTTTCTAGCATCAGGAGACTCCTCCAGGGCGGAGGTTCAAGCTGGCGACTTATATGCTGCGTGATTCCCTCAAGAGGTGGTGGGATGTTACCACCCAGTCAGAGCATCACAGAAACATGGCGTGGGAAGATTTTCAGGAAGTATTCTATTATTTCTTCTTTCTCAAGACGCTGAGGGAAGATAGTGCTTGAGAGTTCATGAATCTGAAGTAGGTCTCTATGTCGGTGATGGTCTATTCTGCTCGTTTTACGGAGCTTCTGTGTTTTTCACCCGTGCTGGTGGGTGATGAGACGTTGAGAGACAGAAATTTTTACGATGGTCTTTGGTATGACATCCGAGCAATGGTGAATGTTTTCAGGTTACCTATTGTACACGCAATTGTGAACCGGGCTTTGATTACAGAGAGGAACCTGCGGTAATCAAGTGGTGATGGCCAGGGAAGTTCAACACCAGTTACTAGTGTGATTTTTGCAGGAAAGAGGAAGAGACAGATGGTCTTCTCTCAGGGTGGCAGTACCAGCCAGGAAGCTTCTTCAGGTGGCCCGATCAGGTGCTACTAGTGTGGCAGATAGGGGCACAAGAGAACGCAGTTTCGACGAGACCCAGTAGAGTGCCGAGCATGCAGAATGATGGGTCATCTACAGCACTTTTGTTGGGCGTTTCTACCAGTGGCTAGTGAGAGGGGTTCTATGCAGACTCCACGTGCGGGAGCAGGGCCAGTGGCTTCTTACCAGTCCTGGAACTGGAACACATCAGGGCATGCAGGGAGAGATGGTGGTTGTGGTCGTGGTTGCCAGACACTAGGATCGCAGAGGCAGCAGGGTGGGACAACTCAGGGTAGCCAGGTTGTGTCACAGGGCCGCGACACTGGGAAGACATATGCAGTGCAACAGACCCACCAGGAGTAGGATCCCAGACCTTCTACAGTCAGAGGTACTATTCTAGTAGCTTCTGTCTTGTCTTCAGTACTTGTTGATACAGGTGCTACACATAGTTTCATCTCTGTACCCGTTGTCGAGATCCTTGGGCTCAGTGTTTCTTCTTCTTACGATATCATGATTCTAGACACTCCGTTGGGGACTAGAAAGACTGGTGTGAGTCAGTACAAGGAGTGCCCCTTTGAAGTTGGAGGGTGACACTTCCATTGGGACCTCTATATCTTGGAGATGACAAGCTGTGACATCATTCTTGGGATGGACTGGTTGGTTCCTTTTCAAGCCTTTGTAGACCGATATCGTCGCAGGGTGCGTTTCACATCACCAGAGGGCGGAGAGTTTCTATACAAGGAAGAATGGGATGTTCAGGCGAGTTGAGCTGGACCAGAGCATCATGGGTGAGGTGGGGTCACATCCCAGATAGCGATCTTATATCTGGATGATCAGGAGACTTTTCAGACGGATTTCCCTCCAGTTGTTTATCATTTTAGGGATGTCTTCTTGGAAGACTTTTCAGTTATACCTCTGGTGCGTGAGGTGGATTTATCTAACGAGATTGTGCTAGGAGCAACACCTGTGTCCATTCGTCCTTACAGGATTGCCACACATGAGTTGCAGGAGATCAAGAGGCAGTTAGAGGAGTTACAAGAAAAGGGATTTATCCGACCTAGTACTTCTCCTTGGGGTTCTCTGGTCCTTTTTACAAAAAAGGCGGACGGTACCCTCAGAATTTGTGCGGATTATCAGAAGTTGAACTAATTGTCTGTTAAGAACTGATATCCCTTACTAATGATAGATGATTTGTTTGATCAGCTTCGTAGAGCACGAGTGTTCTCGATGATTGACTTCATATCCAGATATCATCAGCTACGCGTTAGACTACCTGATATACCTCTCATAGATTTCAGGAGTAGGTATGGTCTATATGAGTATATGGTTAGGGCGTTTGGACTGACGAACATGCCAGCAGTTTTTATGGCTCTGATGAATTGTGTGTTCCATCCGTACCTTGATTATTTTGTGGTAGTATTCAGGGATGACAAGTTGGTTTACTATAACACTTGACATGACCATGCCACCCATCTTGAAATTGTATTGAGTACACTGAGGGAGCATCAGATATATGATAAGCTCTCGAAGTTCCACTTTTGGAAGGACCTGATTCACTTCATGGGTCATATCATCTTAGAGGTAGGAGTTGCAGTAGACCCATAGAAGGTGAGAGACGTAGTTTCTTGGGAGAAACCTAATAACATGTTTGAGATACAGAGTTTATTAGGGTTGGCTGGTTACTACAAATGCTTTATACAAGACTTCTTCTGCTTAGAAGCATCGTTGACAGGTCTGACTATGAAGGGTGTGAAGTTAGTTTGGTCAGAATCTTGCGAGACAGATTTTTAGGACCTGAAGGGAAGGTTGACATCAGCACCGATCATGATACTCCCAGAGGAGGGGATGATCAATACAGTTTACTATGATGCATCAGTGATTGGTCTGAGAGAATTTTTGATGCAGGGCGACTGAGTTGTTGCATACGGGTCTCGACAGTTGAGGCCACAAGAGAGGAATTACCTGACGCATAATCTCGAGTTGGCTGCAGTTGTGCATGCGTTGCGGTATTGGAGACAATATCTGTTGGGAGAGCATTTTGTGGTTTTCACCAACCATAAAAGTCTCAAGTATATCTTTACTCAACGTGACCTGAATATGAGGCAGAGAACATGGGTTGAGTACCTACAATCCTTTGATTTTGTGGTTGCCTATACACCTGGTAAAGGAAATGCAGTAGCTGATGCACTAAGAAGGAAGACTCAGATACAGGCAGTGTAGGAGGCCAGTGGTGAGTGGGAGCTCATGGACTTGTTCTCTGAGATGCATCTGGAGGTGCACGAGAGTTAGGGGCATGCTTATCTTTCCTCATTAGCTGTGACTTCTACCCTCCTGGACAGAGTGAGGATGAGGCAGCTATCTGTTTCAGAAGGCCTAGTTCTATGGGAGTCAGAGGCAAGTGAGGACCCTCCTCCCGGTTGGATGATAGGGAATGATGATGTTTTTAGTTTCCATGGATGTGTATGGGTTCGAGGGGATATACGCGAGGAGATGATGTGGGAGTTTCATGCTTTATCTTGGGCAGTTCATCCCGATGTTACCATGATGTACCATGACTTGAGATGTCAATACTGGTGGTCGGGTATGAAGAGAGAGATAACTAGTTTTGTTACGAGATCTTCCACTTATCAGTAGGTGAAGGCAAAGCATTAGAGACCAGCGGGACTGTTACAGCAGTTACCCATTCCATAGTGGAAATGAGATGATGTCACGATGGATTTCATGACGGGATTGCCGAGGTCACCTTGAGGTAATGACGCCGTAGGGGTTGTTGTGGACAGACTCATGAAGGTAGCTCACTTCTTGCCGATCAAGGATACCTTTGGTGTGGACGATCTCAGAAGGCTGTATATCCGAGATATCATACGTCTTCAGGGGGTCCGTCGTTCTATCGTTTCTGATAGGGACACCCTCTTTAAATCTCGTTTCTGGTAGAGTTTTCAGAGGGCACTGGGCACACATGTGATTCTGAGCACAACATACCACCCTCAGATAGATGTCCAGTCAGATCGGACGATACTGGTGCTAGAGGACATGCTGCGTGCATGCGTCCTACACTTTGGGGGCTCTTGGGAGAAGCATACACTCTTAGTAGAGTTTTCCTATAGCAATAGTTTTTAGGAAACTATTGAGATGGCACCATACAATGCTTTATATGGTAGGCCATGCCGGTCACCTTTGTGATGGTTAGAGGAAGTTGAGGTAGCTTTACTGGGGCCACAGCATGTACCTGAGACATCTGAGTAGGTCCAGTTGATTCGAAAGCGGATGGCTACCGTGCAGTCTCGTCAGAAATCCTATGCTGATCGCCGCAGACGACCTTTGAGTTCGTGGTCGGGGATCATGTTTTCTTGCGTGTTTTTCCGATGCTGGGACACAAGCGGCTCAGGAGATAGGGTAAGACTTCTCCAAGTTATGTGGGGAAATTCGAGATTCTGGAGAGATTCGGGCTGGTTTCCTATCAGTTGTGGGTACCACAACGGTACAAAGCCATGCACGATGTCTTCCACGTGTCTCAGTTGCGTCACTACCATTCAGACCCGTCTCACACCTTTCTGCCAGAGGAGGTTGAGCTTCAGCATGATGCGTCCTTTGAGGAGAATCAGATCTGTATCGTTGACTGGAGCACGATGGTTCTTCGAGTCCAGTCATTTCCTTTTATACGGGTGCTACGACAGCATGGACAGGTGTAGGATGAGACCTGGGAGCGGGAGGCCGACATACGTGCTCAGTGGCCAGAGCTATTTTGAGCGTTATCTTCGCCACCCTTATAAGGGAAATTCAGGGACGAATTGCTATAAGGGGGGATGTTTGTAAGAACCTGGTTTTTATTTTGAGGTCTGGGCTTCTTCTTTTTTCCTTTTCCTTAAGTGTTTTAGAGAAAATAAGGAAAATGGGGAAAAATGCTAAATTTCTAAACTACACGCCATGTACTTTGTCCACATGTCGTGTACTTTTGGCCGTGTTGGGATGAGTAGACGGGGCATGTAGCCTTGTCGACGATGAGGGGTGTAGGAACTGACTACAATCCGTGTAGGGGTACCTTACACGCCATGTAGTCAGTCCGCAGGCTCGAATAGTAAGGCGGTGGAGTCGCCGCCAGCTAGGCGACAGTACACGCCGTGTACATTGGAGTACATGTCGTGTACTCATGTCGACAGATGAACAGTGTGGCGGTGCCGCCAAATGAACAGTTAAATGAGAGGAGTACATGCCGTGTTCTCATAAGTACACGACGTGTACTTTTGTTCGGCTTAAAATAGGCATTAGACTCCTCATTTGGCAGAGGAGGCATTTGAGCCATCTTGGAGCCAAAGGAGGAAGCCATACATTTGAAGATCCGCTGGGGGTTCTTCTGGAATCGGTTTCCGCCTCAGACGATCCCGTTGGAACCGCATGAGTAAGCCCTCTCTTCTCATAGATTGTTGATAAACAATTATATTCCTAACGTAAGTTATTTACGTTTGAATGGGTTTTGTTCTTCATCAGATCTACACCATTATTGGGCGTTTCTGGAGTCGACATTCGATTATAACATTTGTTGGCGTATAAGGTAGGTGGATTTGTGTTAATTTTCCAACTGTCAAGAGTTTTTGTGCCACAAACCCATGTTGTGGTTTCGTGTGGCTGATTTCATTGCTATATTTAATGACAAGAATTGATTAGGTATTTAATTGTGATAATAAATGCTGGTTGGAATCATTGTTTGGATCCAGAACCACTTCGGGGGTGTGTTTCACTGTTTATTCGTTTGGCTAGGATACCTAAGGGTGTGCTTTTAAAGTAGTAATTGTAGAATTTCCTTGAGAGGAATTGCTTCTTACTGCTTGTTTACTTATTGGCCATGGCCCTGTTACCTATTTAGCATGATCGAATTTTTGTGATAATCCTGAGGGTGTTGTTGTGATTAGCCTGAGGGCACTCCACTATTTAGCCCGAGGGCTGTAGTATTTTGCCTGAGGGTAACCTTTCATGCCTAAGGGATTGACTTATTTTCCTGAGGGTGACAATTCCTATGCCTGAGGGAAATTTCTATTACTCATAAGGTTAATACCTACGGGTTGGATTCTGGATAGCCTGAGGGCAAGCTTGAGGGCGTGGTTTTACTATATTAGCCTGAGGGAGAGCTTCTGGTTGGCCTGAGGGCTTGGTGATTTTTAGCACAAAATGTTACTAATTTGAATGACAAAATGGATAATAAAATTGCAATGTAACTGGTAGTTATTTACTTTTGAGTGCTGCTTACTTTATTGAATTTTACTACTGCACACTGTTGTTGCATGCTTACACGCAGTTGGGCACGGGCCTTTGGTGGGTTCCTGCTGAGATATATTTCTCACACCCTGATTGGGTCACGCCTTTCATCCCAAAAAGATTAAGTTTCTACATTTGTAGATAGGGGTAAGATTCCCTATACAGGTACTTGACTGTTGATGAGGAGTAGGAGGGCATGGGACCGAGACTAGGCTCGTCATGCCGCTGCCAGCTTTTTTTCTTGTTTTGTTATAATCTGTATTTTGTTGTACTGTATTGGTGTATAACATGTTCTAGATGTTTTCTTAGAACTTGAAACATGTAGCATCATCACTTGTATACTGTTGGTTATATCCCCTACTGTAGTTATTTCAGTTGTGTATGTTTATTATTTCTGCTATCGTTGTATGTTTATTTTGGTATCCCGCTTCGCTAAACTTTGACAAATAAGGGCATAGTTTCCCCACTATCAGGCTTGGGCCCTCACTGCTATTCGGAAGCCTCTGGAATTTTGGGAAATGCGCTTGAGTTCATGTGGTGAACCGGGCTTGGGGCACCCGTTGCATGGCACCCAGGTCCGGGACGTTACAGACAACTTAGTACGTGGTATTCTATAATAATTAAATCTATAGGGGAATACTATCCACAACTATTCCTTTATAATCCATGCATGAGTGGAGGGACATTATCTATCAATTTTCTTTGTAATAGGTCCTCTTGTATACATGATTTGTCTGTAGTCCCACTAAATCATGGGGATAGGGGAATTATCCTTCTGAAATGATAACTACAGTAGCACCATTATCAGTTTTCCAAGGTTCCCTATCATGAAAATCACCTTCTGGGTGGTAAGACATTTCCCTAAACTGAGCACGGTGATTTGGATAGATATCAGAACGATATTTCCAATCACATTGAGTTGAATTCAAAACCTGATATATGTGTCTACACCCCACCCCACTGGGTTATTCATGAGAAAATATTTTTTTTCAATTTTTTATGGATAGTTTTCATGAAAATGTAGACACATGGGATGAGATCTTATGGGTAAAAGATATACCTACGGAATTTAATTTTCTCCCCAAGAGAATTCGTAACATCACTTCCTCGACATATGAAAACATTAAGAGGTTTGGGGTTAACATGGAATCAAGATGTGTATACTGTAAGTCTCACATTGAGTAATGAATAGTTCATTTGTTTTTAGAATTTGAATTGGAGGAAGAGTTATGATTTAGTTTGGGGGGGGTTACTGAGGTATTAATTTCTAACATGGATGACCTCGCCTTTTAGGATAGTTGGTAACATGGTTTCAGAGGTAGCAACCCAAAATCAAGGGGTGTGCAGCAGTTTAGAATGTAAGATGATGGTCCCTCCGGTTGTTGATGAATAAGGTGAGACAATAGGTGGTAGTCATGAAAGCATGTGCTATAATTTTCTAAATGAAAAATCTATTAAGATAATTGGATAGGGCTGTTTTCTACTAGAGGGAAGCCCCATCTCACATCCGGTTTACAGAAACGTCCCTGGAGGATCCCATGATTTATGGGAAAAAGGGAATTTGTATTCATTCAAACCCTCCATCGGGAGGATTAAAACATAGTGTAACTGGATCAAGTGTGCAATTTATACTGAGCAGATGTGGGTGGTGTGTGACACAAAGAGGTCTATTTACATGGATTTTACAGTAAGTATGGTTCAGAGTTCATCTCTAAAGGTTACAACCCTGGTGATGCTTCACAGTCTCATATTATGAAGTCATAGGGATTTAGTAATCTTTGAATTTGAAACAAACTCAATCCTGGTGAAATATACACTACATGACCATGATGCTTCTCCCTGGTCGATCAGATTTTCCATCAATAAATGTCCCCATATACATAGGAGAAACACAAAAAGATGGTCAAACATGGAGGGAGGGAAACAATGTTATTGATAACCCAGTTCAACAGTATATCTCTGAAATATTGGATGTATTCCTTTATATTATGGATTCTTCAAACCTGATGGGGTCAACATTATCATAGGGGATTCCCTAGGTCTTCCGAATTTTAGGCCTCTTTAGATCTCAACTTGGGGGTAGGGGTGGGGGATGCTTTATGATTTATTTTCTATATTTTCTTCTTTTCCATGAATAAAATTTAAATAATGATGATGATTATGAGAATAATTAAACATGGAAAGCTAAATATCTAATAAAACATTCATTAATGTAACTAGATATAGATTAAACAATATGGAAAGGTAATAACTGGAAACACATACCATTTATTCAATGAATGAAAAATGAATTGTGACCATATATATTTTGATTAAAATTATCATGGCTGAATAATAAATAAAATTAAATGAGGTAAATTGTTAATTATTCGATGCCATGTTTCTGAGTTACACTGAACCATTACCGTCACTCCCTTTTTAATGATGGTTTAGCATATCAGTTAGAAACCCATCTAACTTGGAAAACTATTTCATCTCATGAGACTACTTATGCTTCAAGGGGATATATATAACTTTCCCCCAGTAGTTTTGTTACTATCCAATTCATCCCTCATAATTTGAATAATGTATTAAAAAACATAAAACTATGCCTTATCAAATATTTATGAGAATAAAAGATAATTATTTATCAATAATTCCACAGTTACTTAAATAACTATCAAAGTAAAAAATGTATTTAAAATTGGAATATGGTTAGTAAATAATAATATCGATCACCTATATATGTAGGTATTTAATATATTGTTATTATTTAAATGTAAATTTAACAATCATAATTAAAGAGATATTTTAATAACAGTCATTAAAAATGTTCTGGGGTAGAATACTATATAAACATTCAAAGTGTCTCATAACACTTTGTGAAACATTTTAACCATAATACACATGAATGAATAAAATTATTTGAAACTGATAATAAAAAAAAAATAAAATAATTCTTGATATAAAATGTTTAATGGAAGTATATACTCCATATAAAAATTAATTGGTTCCTACTAACAAATAATTCTTAATAGAATGTAAACTCAGATAAAATCCCTTACCTTGAGTATCCTTATAAGTTATCATCCTGTAAATACCTTTATAATTATTTTAATAGTGTTACCAATCTATTATATAACCATATTAAAAATTATTATATCATATATGATCATTATATAATATATTATTACCCATTTCTTAACATTCTATCTTTATTTGCACTATTTAGTGTTATAATTTCATTGTTTGTCGAGTATGATTGGACATGTCACATATCAATAATATTAACTAAATCATGGTTTCATAATATAAATAATTTAAAAATTGATGTAAATTTTATATATATTAACTATATGTTTTTTTACAATGATTCATAATATTTGGGAATAGGGAATGAAATGCACCATTGATGGAGACGGTATGTCGTATGTCCGTATAAATGAAACATTAATTTATTTACCACATTAACATTGTGATATTAAGTTGATAAATATTTATATTATAATTCCAGTATAATATTAATGTCATATATTTCTCATTGGATTAATATAACAATATTCTTTATGTTCCATTCATATTGTGAAAGAATCACATTTCATTGAGTGGGAAATAGTCCACACTTCCACAAATGATTTAATCATATTTACAATAAATTAAATGTATAGTGTTACGTGTTATAAAAAAATTAAAAAGCGTAAATACATTATAAATACAATTTATATCATAAATAAATATTTTTTCCATCATATTTCTCCCCATGAGAGGCTATAAGGAATAAAAGAACAATCATCATTTCATAAAGATGTAGTTCACCATACACATATATGTATCATTCATTTTCCATTAGAATGATGTGTGTGTATGTATAGATTAAAAAACATACATATAAAATTCTAAATATTGTGATAATTGTTTTTATTATATAATCATGGAATATAGATATTTTAGGTGGCGGAGAATGGAAATGAAACAAAATATCTTGAGTAAATGGGTTATCAATTCATTGTGTTACACTATTTGGTTTGAAATTAAGGGATATCTTGGATAGATTTATGCCAAACGATACTATTCTATGATGAGTTTATGGATTTTGGGGAGATATTTTGGAAGATCATTTTTGAGACAAAGTGTCTTGAGAGGTGTGTGGAAGTGGGAGGAGAGGATTCCTTTTTATAGTGGAGGAATAACACACTAGTAAATTTTATAAAATGTAATACCACAAACGTTTTTCAAATTATATGTGGATCCAATAATGAAAAAAAAATAAAAGGAAGAATGGGGTTGATAAATTTCCATCCAATGACTTTTTACAAGAATCTAGGTCATTCATGCCCATATTTTTTTTTGTTTAGTCACTTATCGTGCATATTTTTCTCTTAATATATGTTATTATTTTTAATCACATTCAATTATATTTTTGTTAAAAAAACTATGTTGAACATAGTAGATAGTTTATATTATTATTATTAAAAATATGGAATACATTTAACCAAATTATAATAACATAAGTGTAAGAATGTTTTGCTAAAATTAATCCCAAACTCGGGATGACAATGTAGGTTCTTAAAGTAAAAATGATCAAAAGATTTCTATGTTCATATATTAAATTTCAAAGTGATATTAATTAAAATTTAAAAAATTATATTAATTAACTAATATTTAATATTACTAAATGGTAAAATATATTGTAATTATAATTTTACCTTTCAAATAAATTATAAAAAAAATGATGTTTGGAATAAAAATTCAGTATTTCGACTATTAAAAAAAACAAATCTAAACAAAAAATACCAAAAATATACCCAAAATTAAGATTTATGTTTCCTTTTGAGAGATTAATTTTATTATAACATATAAAATTTATAAAAGAACAAAATTGGATTTAAAATAGGTTCTCAACTAAATGTTGTTAAATGTTCCTGAATAGAAATATAGTATTTTAATACGTAATGATGGGTTTATTTAATTCTTTTGTCTATCAATTATATTTGGTGAGTGTAAAATTTTTGGTTTGATAAATAATTTATAAATTACTATATGATCTCTCTAAAAGTTTTATAATTTAATTTACTATAAAAAATGTGACTAAAAAATGTTTTTTTAAATTTGATGTTTTGTCGATTGAGAGTTATCCTGAAAATTATATTTATTCTAAATAGAAAATATGGTAATGTCTTGGGGTGATAAATCATTCCCTACAAACAAAATATAGAAATAAAAATTTCTTGGTTAATATATTCAAAAAAATGTGGGTAATTCCCCTACAAATAATCCTATGGTTCCCATATTTCTTCTTCCATTTTATGATTTCCCAAGAGTTCCTCTATTAGATGAGTTATCCCATTCAATAAAACTTGTTATCTGTTATCTTGAATATAGATGGGTTCTTCACAATATGAATGGTTATGTTCCTACAATATCTCATCATAGATGATAATATGAAATGGTTATATCATGAACTTATTTATCAATGATATATCGAACACATCCAGTACCTTTGATATATTTTGGGTCATCGCTAAATAATAAGAAACAAAAACAACTTTTCATGAATTTCAAAATGTCTGATGTTCCTAGGAATCTGTTTCCCAATATTTCCGAACCCAATAGCACCCTTAAATGTAGGTACATTGAAGAAAACATGATCTTCCACTTGTAACACTAAATCTTTCCTCCATTTTCCAATATACATATGTTGTCAAGTTTGAGATGAATAAATATGATATTGATTAACCATTAACTTTATCATCATCTCTTAAACAAGTTCTGGGCCTATAAGTTTCCTTTCTTCATCTTAATCCCAACAGGTTAGAGTATGAAATCTCTTTCCATATAATGCTTCATACGACATCATTTGAATACTTGAATGGAAACAATTATTATAAGAAAACTCTTACAATGGTTAGTACTAATCCCGCATTACTTTAATGTCATGTGAACATGAACATGAAATGTTTTTCTTTATTTGAATTGTTCTTTAATATTTTCCATCAGTTTGAGAATGGTTGGAAGGGCTCAAAGGAAGCTCAGTCTAGAGAGCCTTTTGAATAATTTTATTGAAGTCTTATTTAAATCAAGTATCATGGCCAAAAAAAATTGATACAGCTATGTGATGTATTCTTATTGCTTCATTAATATAGTTCATTGGGTGGTGCTAAAGATTAATGTCTTCTATAATGGAAATGAAATAATTATATTTGGTTAGGAGATCAACTATTACACATATTTCAAAATTCTTTCTAGGAGTATTGGGATGTACCATAAAAAATTTAATAATAAAGTCATCCCATTTCCACAAAATGGTTATATCATGAAATTATTTATCAATGATATATCGAACACATCCAGTACCTTTGATATATTTGGGGTCATCTCTAAATAATAAGAAACAAAAACAACTCTTTCATGAATTTCAAAAGGGCTGATGTACCTAGGAATCTGTTTCCCATTATTTCCGAACCTGATAGCACCCTTAAATGTAGGTACATTGAAGAAAACATGATCTTCCACTTGTAACACTAAATCTTTCCTCCATTTTCCAATATACATATGTTGACAAGTTTGAGATGAATAAATATGATATTGATTAACCATTAACTTTATCATCATCTCTTAAACATGTTCTGGGCCTATAAGTTTCCTTTCTTCATCTTAATCCCAACAGGTTGGAGTATGAAATCTCTTTCCATATAATGCTTCATACAACATCATTTGAATACTTGAATGGAAACAATTATTATAGGAATACTCTTACAATGGTTAGTACTAATCCCGCATTACTTTAATGTTCTGTAAGCATGAACATGAAATGTTTTTCTTTATTTGAATTGTTCTTTAATATTTTCCATCAGTTTGAGGATGGTTGGAAGGGCTCAAAGGAAGCTCAGTCTAGAGAGCCTTTTGATGAATTTTATTGAAGTCTTATTTAAATCAAGAATCATGGCCAAAAAAATTGATACAGTTGGGTGATGTATTCTTATTGCTTCATTAATATAGTTCATTGGGTGGTGCTAAAGATTAATGTCTTCTATAATGGAAATGAAATAATTATATTTGGTTAGGAGATCAACTATTACACATATTTCAACATTCCTTTTAGGAGTATTGGGATGTACCATAAAAAATTTAATAATAATGTCATCCCATTTCCACAAAGGAAAAGGATGAGGTTATAGGAAACTTTTAGGATCCTACCTAAAAAGATTCATTTTTTTTGAAAAAAAATCATATGGATATAGAATCTTCAATTTTACAATTGGTTTTATCTCAATATTAATTTTTGTTCAAGTACTTATACATCATTTTTCTCCCAGGCTGAATATAGATATTATAGCTATGTGAATCATCCAAAAATTATATCTTTAGAAAATGTATTAATGCAACATATGGACTCCTTAAAAATATTATAACACAAATTTTGTAGACAAAGCCTTCTAATTCTACATCATTCATAGATTTTAACATCTTATGAATTTCCTCATCAGAAGATTGAGATTACATTAACTTATTTAATAAATATGATTTTTTAATCATTAGAAAAAATAATAATGTATCCCCTTTTATATAAATTTTTAATGTCCATATTTACTAGATCCATGAATATAGGATCTTTCTCAATTATTATTTGGGTTTGAACTCCATGATCCATCATAATCAATGCATATGACATCTTGTTTTTTGTATTGTATTCTATTGATCAATATTAATATTTCAGTAGCTTGAGCAATCCACTTTGTCTCATATTGATCCCTTTCTTTCAGAAGATGTATTTCATGATCTTATGATACATGTATTTCTCAAATATTTTTCTACAGAGACAATTTATCCATATTTTCAATGCGATGATTACTACTACTTAGTCAAGATCATGGATTTGAATTTTTTTGTTCTTAAGTCATAAATTACCTTGATTCGTAAGTATTAACATTATCATTTTTAATAGGACACAAAAAATTCCATTATTCTATGCATCGGTATATTTGACATAACCTTAACTCACATGTGAAAGATCAAAATATAGAAATTGAATAATTTTATCTTTTTCTGTTCAATTTATTATTTTCATTACATCATCAATAAAAACATAACCCCTTTATGTGTAATATTAGTTAACAAGATAGGTAATCGTGACAAATAATTAATGAATTTTTAATAATAACCATACAATCCAATCAATATTTTTACCTAGATTATTTTTTTTATCTTCAGCCTTTATTTCACATCCATTTTCCTTGAAGGATCAATAGATATTCCATCCTCAGAGACAACATTCCCAAAAAAAGATTCTTTTTTAATCTATAAATTAAACTACTAAATTTCCCATATAACTCTACCCTATTAAGAGTCATAAGAAAGATTCAAAAATAATTTTATATATCTCATAGATTTTATAATCATCAAAATATCATTAATGAATACAACAACAAAAATCATCTAGATGTTCCTTGAATAATTTGTACATTAAGTCCATAATGAATGGTGAATCAGTCATTCCCATTGCTGTAAATGTAATCCCATAATTTCTATAACTCATCTGAAAAGATATTTTTATGATTTGTTCTATATTCACCTTCAATTAGTGATACCTAGAACAATGTTAAATATTTTAAAGGTATTGGGAAATGTTATGTTGAACAAATAAGTCACCAATCCTAGGAAGAGGATACTTATTCATTATTGTAATAGCATTGATTTCACAATAATTCATACATAACCTCATGGATCTATCTTTCATCTTAATGATGAGAATATGGGATCCCCATGGTTAAAAACTATGGTTGAATAAATCCCATAATAACTAGATACTATCTTTGTTTCTGTAACTCTTCCAATTCCACAATGACAATTCTATAGGAAGTATTTGATATTTATATTGCATCTTGGATAAAATCAATGGAAAAACCAACATTGTGAACTAGGGGATGTCCACATAATTACAGAGGAAATGTATCAATGTATCCATATATAATATGAAAATATTCAATTTGAATATTACCTCCTTCATCACAAGACATTTTTTCTCTTATTTCCTATGAATTTATTTCATGGTTCTACAATAGGTGGATCTAAATAAGAATCATGTGTGGAATATTATTCTAAAAATAAGGGGGATTCTACATCTCCCTCAAAATCATTAATTTAATTATTCTTGCAATAATTACTTGCATAATATTCAATGATCTAAAACATAACTAGGATTATATCATAGTAAACAATAGTTATGATAATATGGTTGGTACAAAAATCATGTTTATATGATAGAAGGGGGACTACCCAACACATATTTTTTGTTAGGATACTTCTTTTCAGGGTTTGAATGACAAATATCTTATTAAATCAAAAGGAAAATGTACAATATTCATTGAAAAATGGGAATATATAAATGTTTTTTATAATCCTGAATCAAATAATTCATTTGAAAAATTTGATTATAGGATTATTGTACCACACACCACTTCATTTTGTACTTCTACCTCTATTGCAGTGATTAGATAACCTTTTGTATCTCCCGTTTGCCTTTGATGTAGAAGATTATCTTGAAAATTGGCGAATAATTTTTCATAATTGCCCTATCCATTATGTTTTAAAACAAATATTAGTTTTTTCCTTATTCCCCTTAAATTATTTATAATGATGACACATTTCTCCACTCTTAATGAAAACTCTCATTCCCTTCAATCAAATCCTAGGGTGACTCATTCTAATATTTTCACAAGATGGAAATCTCTCAAATATTTTCATTATCTTTAAATCATTACCTTTTTATTAGTTCACAGAATTCCACTTCTTCTATTGGTTTCCATTAAATACATAAGATCATGATAATCCCTTATCACTACTGATGGAACATAAAAGAATTTCTTCATTTGACATAAAATTCTAATAAAACTTTTCCCTTCAGAAATTTTTCAGAATAACTTCAATGAATTGGTCAATCATGCACTCACTATTGGATTTATAATACAAAAATACCTAAATAAATAAAAAGGTAGAATCATAATGAGAAACTATTTTTTATTCCTTTTACATTAAGATAATGAACTTCTAATAAATCTCAATTTTTTGGACACGATGGAAGTATTCATTGAAGAATATCACCTTAATGTCATATATTATATGAGTTCTATTTTTTCTTCCTCCCTAGTATTCTGGATCAAGGAACACCGTTGATCAATATCTCATTGGAGAAAATATACAACATGTTTAATCTTTTCTATTTCACTATATCCCATGGTTTTCAATATCTTCTCTAGAGACCCAATCCATTTCTCAGTTATAATAGGATTATTAGTCCAACTAAATATTGGGGGATTATATCACATAAATAAATCTATAGTATGATATTTTCCCTATGTAATTGGTTTCCCCATTCGAGAAAACCTTGTTTTTCATAATCTGATAAATAATCCCTAGAATAGACATAAATCTCTCAAATATAATTCTATCTATACTAGTTTCTTCAGCAGGGAACTTTTCCAGGATTATTTATGCCATTCATCATTTAGTGGTCCATTTTTAAACATTGTTATATATTAAATTAGATCATAAAAGAAAAATATTTGATTCCAAATATTTTATAGAACATAACATAAATTTATGCATTGTAAATATTGGGGACATAAACATTGGTTTCTTTAGAGAAATATTTACTTTTAAATTTTTCATATTGGTTTGTAATGGAAATTTGAAATTTCCTATGTGTATCAAAAGGGTGTATCAAAAAAGTTCTGTTGTAAGGAACATTTTTTGTACTAGGTTACATCATGTCAATCCTGACAAACCATGTTAGATATCTTACTCTTAGTTATATTTGGGCACGAACCACATCCACTTATATTATCTAATCGTCGATATATTTCATGGAATAAAAAAAGAAAAAATAAATTAATATATTAAAGGTTTTCCTTATATATATATCCTCAAGAGATAAATTATGGTTATGTTATATAATATATGTTATTTAAATCTAATATTTTTGGTTTTTTTAAATGTCCTTAGATACTGACTGTAATGCCCCAACCCCAGAATAACAAAGTGGGTGCATTATTTAATTACATTGACATGATTACAGGAAATCAAATCCCAAAGGTCAAATAATTTAATTAGTGTTGGAAATAAATTTTTCATAAATGATACCCATTATAGATTGTAAAATGAAATTAAAACATTATATATAATATAATGAAATAAATTACATCCTATAATGCTTATTCAGATATTTCATTTCCATAACTCAGGGAAATGAAACATAAATATGGTGTTCTCAAATTCATATTAATTTTATGTAAAGTAGATTAAAAAATTAATAAATGAGAATAAATTAACATGGAAAGGAAAATATATGATAATAATTTATATTCGAATAACTAGTTGTGTCATAAACAATATAGAAAAAAATAACTAGAAATACCTTCCATTTAATAAGTGAACTGATAATTAAATTGATATGTATATCTGTTGACAAAATATGTAACATCCCAAGTAAGTAATGAATAATAGATATTTTTATCTATGTCTATTAATGATAAAGATAGTGTTTTAGAGGCTTAAAATGAAAATAAATACAATCTTATGCATGGAATACACTAATATTCTTAAAGGATTGTTTTAGTGCCTTTTGATGGAAAACCATTTTTGAATCTATATTTTGACAATTTTAGAAACTATGTTTGTCAAAATAAAATTATCCTTTATTATTGGGACATCAAAATTTACCTTGTGTGAATTTTTGGTAATTTTCCGACAATGTTCATTTTTAAATGAATAGTGAAAAATACTGCATTTTACATCAAAACTACTTTTTAATCTAATTTATTTATATGATTAGATTATGTTTTGAATTGGGTTTGAAGTGAAATTAGAATATATTTTTACCATTTTATCCAATGGTGGTCATTGGAATCAATTTCGATTTGAAATTAGACTTAAACTGGTGTCAATCTTTTGATACTTATTGTTTTGTAAAAACACGCTATTTGCTCTGGCAGCGGGAATTAATTATTAAATTAATTAATGTGACTTATATGATTTGAATTTTGTAAAATAGACTTCATTTTTGAATTCGTAATATCAAATATAGCTTAGAGTGAATTTTTGGTAATTTTCTGAAAAACTTCAATTTTGATGAATAGTGAAACCACTAAGTGGTAATCAAGCAAACTGTTTTTTTCAGTTAAATTAAAGTTTACCACTAATGTGTATTGAATTTTGAAAATCCGACATACATGGTTGTCATTAAGAAGTAAAATGTGGTTCAATGAGATTAAAATAATTTTTTGGTGAATAGTAACTTATTAAGTTCTTAATCGCGATTAGTGGTAATTAGGGTAGTTTAATGTATAAATAATGCTTTAATAATATAAAATGACCTAGACACATGTCCCAACCTCATTGGTTGTGTCATGGCCGACCAAGACAAGTCATGGCCTAACTTGGGGACCCCATGTATCCACTTTTGTTGGGAAATAACATAAATTACTTTTTATTTAATGTTAAAGTGAAAATGACACAAACATAATATGTTTTGCGAAAACAATTTTTAAGTGGGGTTATACAAGTCCAAATTTTGATTACAAATATTCAATGGAAAGATAAAAATATTTCCTACATCATAGTAATTTGTTTATAATTTTTAGACATTAAATAAATTTAATTATTTATGACATAATAATGATGCAGCGATGACATCATTATTTGACGATTTAAATAAAATGGAAAGATAAAATAAAATCTATGAACTACACATGTCCAAAACCAATTGGATGAATGGATTTCGATGCCTTATCACCTTATCCACGAATTCCATCAATGTGGGACCTTTTAAAACCGAAACACATTTTCAAATAATGTAATGATTCTTTACTTTCCAAAAGTGCCCCTCCTCTCCCCTTATAAAAGGCCCCCACCTCTACCTCATTTCACACACTCTTCAAGCCATTGGCTCGGCCAACCCCTGCCCATTTGCTCTCTCCACATCCCTCTCCTCATCCTAGAGGATTCCCTTTGGGCAGAATCCTTTCAAAGGAAGCCTTTAGGCTCAAACCAAAAGAAGTTACACTTTTTAAGGTATTTCATTCTCTCATGTTCATTTGTTTTATTTTGCTTCTCCGACCCCCTAAACTCTTTTTATTTACTTCTTTTGTAACAACACCAGTATCTTCAATATACTAGGATGTTGTTATAAGATATATTTGAGCTACACTCTCACACAACTACATCAAATGGTTAAAGAACATACGGTTTCCGTGGATGGCGAAATTCTGCCTCCCGAAACGATGATTGTTCAATACTCATTTAACACCTTCAAAGGTGGCCATTATGATGTCACTATTTTTATATATGATATATTATATGTTTATGTTTTCCTTAAGCTTCTGTTTTTTTTATTTTGGGCATACCTTTATGGTTTCCATTATGGGTAAAACACGATATCTTCATTTTAGGAAGTGCGGACTACCGCCCCCTAAAAGTGATTTGATTCGTTAATACCATATGTGGGATGTGTAAAGGATAAAGTTAATGATATTATATATGTTGTTATACTGGAATTATAATATACTTTTATATCATTATGATTCCATTCCAGAAAATATGAAATAGAAATGGAAGTAGCGTTCATGCGTACGTACGGCTTACCGTCTCCATGAACGATGCATTTCATTTCTTACCTCTAAATGTGATGTAATATTATAAATGAATGTATGTACTGGATATATATGACATATATGATATCTACATAATGAATACCATTCTGGATATAATGAACCTTTGACCAAATTAACAACTTGTAAGTATAAGAAGTCAATTTTTGACTTAAGAACCAAATACCGACAAAATGAACATTATTAACTTAAATGATTACATGATGTTCATAACATGGTATAAAAGGAATAATGAACTTGAAAAAGATTCATAAGCAAGTAGAGATTAACTCAAGTTTATTATTCAGGAGTTTAAAGAACGGTCGGGTCAAGTCGGATACGAGGTATGGGACTTCGTCTCAATCTCCTTTCGTTGAGGCATATTTTATTTTATACACAACTTTCTTTTATACGGTGTATAAACCCCTTTGACTTTTACGTTTACTCAAAAGGAATCTTTTTTATACGAAGCGTTTACTAAACGACAAAAGGGAATGTTTTTGTCGTACGTATGCGGCGACAACGACTTCTCCGCCGTCGTAACCGTTATTTGAGTTTTGGCTTCCTCTACAAGCCATACCTTTTTTTTAAAAGAAAAATAAATACCATGTTTTACTTTGGTATTGAAAATGGTTTTCATAATGTTTTTATTATATCAATGTGTTGTATTGATATCTCGTGATTGAAATGTGGAAATGTTATGTTTCCTTTATGCATGTTTTATGTGATATGATTATGTTATGGTTCTTGGGCATTATTATGAAGACGGGTGGTTCCGTGATAAACTAAGGGCGGGTGAGCCCGTTATAGCTCTCCAATGCATTGGGTAACGCGAAGGAGTGAAACGTTAAGGTTTCTCCGAAGAGATTTTAGGGAATATACTGTGATGGGTATTCCAAACGTAACCAAGAGGGTTACCCCCTACGTAAGAATGTTATGAATGCCTCAAGTTACCTTTACGTATTATGATTTATATGATTTATTCATGTTTTTATGAGGTATGTTAAAGTGCCTATGTTTTATGGGTAAAGTATGATTTCATTCTTATGTATATATGAACTCATGTTTCCTTTCCATGTTTTTATAACCCATACTGAGTTTTTACGCTCATCCCAAGTTTTTGAAATGTTTTTCACAGGTCAAGGGAAAGGTACATGATAAGATGATAGAGTCAAGGATGTGTCAAGAAATAATCCATGTTTTATTTTAAATGTGTTTCCATTGATGGGAATGAAGAATACTATCTTTATGTAACCACTTTGTTTATATGTGGAATGTAATGCAAGTTTCATGATCTAATTCTCTAAAACTCTAAACCCGAAAAGATCCTCAACGTGTAATCTTGTAATAACTCAAGATTAAGTAAGGTTTAAGGCTGGGGCCTTATAGTTGGTATCAGAGGTCGGTTTAGATAACTTTAGGAGTTAGAATTCTATTAAATGATTATCCAAAAATATTTTTTTTTTCTTTTTCGAAATGATATAGCATTTAAAGATTACCATGTTGCTTCATCTAAGACATGTTTGTTCAGAATGGTTTTCCGCAGAGGAAACAGGGAAGCAGTGCTAGGAAGGCATACAGAAGGAAATAACCTTCCGAATCAGCATCCAGAAATGGTCGGAATTGGAACTGAACAGTTTGTTGCAGTAATGGCGCAGTTGACTCAGGCGATAAATGGTGGTGGTATCCATGCACGAGATCAGCCAGATCAGCCACAGAGGAACATGTCAGTGGTGGAACATTTCATGAGGCAACATCCACCATCATTCAGAGGATCATCCGACCCTGTGCAAGCTGAAGGGTGGATTAAAGCACTGGAGAAGATTTTTGATGTCATGGGGTGTTCAGACAATCAAAAGGTTAGTCTTGCTATTTACCGTTTGGAGGGTGAAGCAGATCAGTGGTGGTCTATGGTTAAAAATATCAGGGAAGCCGATGAGATTGATGCTCTTGACTGGGATGATTTCAAAGGTATGTTTCTTGAGAAGTATTTTCCTAAGGCTGTTCGACTTAGGATGGAAAAGCAATTCTTGGAATTGAGGCAAGAGGAAGACTCAGTGGCTGCCTATGAAGAAAGGTTCACTCGATTGGCAAGGTATGCTCCCAATTTTATCCGGGACCTTGATAGTAAAATCAATCGTTTTTACTCAGGATTAAAGCCAAAGTATCGAAGGGCATTAGCTTCTCGAGAGTTTAAAAGTTATGAAAAGCTTGTTCGATGTGCTGAGAAGGTGGAAATGGAGTTTGCCGATGACCAAGTGTTCTATAACAACCAGCAGAAGAAGAGACCGAGGTGGCAGGAGAAAGGTAGGAATTCTTCAAAGAAGTCTGATGGTAAGAGAACTAAGTTTCCAGTTTGTGATAAATGTGGCAAAAGGCATGCTGGGGAATGTCTTCTGAATTCTGGGAAGTGCTACCGATGTGGTAAGATGGGACATAAGGCTCGTGATTGCACTGAAAAGGATCAAGGTGAAGGTAAAAACAAATTTGATTTACAATTAGTGAAATGTTTTAAGTGCAATGAGATGGGTCACTATGCAAACGAGTGTCCGACAAGGAGCTTGAGTGATGGGAAGCAGTTAGACTACAAGCAGAAAGGGGTGGTGAAATCCTTTGCAACTACTTCAGCGGATGTCGGGCCATCAAATGAAGTCGTATCAGGTACTTTGTTTGTTTTTTCAGACTATGCCAGTGTGTTGTTTGATTCGGGGTCTACACATTCTTTCATCTCTGAGACCTTTTCTAGTAAAATGGGAATACCATCTCAAGAAATGACTCCTGAACTTTTGGTAAAAACACCTGGGGGAAGTGTCGAGGCAAAAAGAATTTATAAGAATCTTCCTATCCTTATCTGTGGAAAGAACCTACTTGCAAACCTTATTGTTCTACCTCTAGTAGAGTTTGATGTTATCCTGGGTATGGATTGGCTCTCTATTTACCATGCTAAGATTGACTGTAGAGCTAAAGAAGTTTCTTTTCAGAAAGACTTTCAGTTTGTTTACAAGAATGAACCCTTACTTTTGATAACATATAAAGAGGCCGAGAAACTTGTAAAAGATGGAAATGAATGTTACCTTGCACACGTCGTTGAAAATAAAGGAACTGTTCAGATTAATGATGTGCCAGTGGTAAATGAGTATCCTGATGTTTTTCCTGATGAGTTGCCTGGAATAATACCAGATCGGGAAGTTGAGTTTACTGTTGACTTAGTTCCTGATGCTAAGCCAATTTCAAAACCCCCTTATCGAATGGCACAAATTGAACTTTTAGAGTTGAAGGAGCAATTGCAAGATTTATTAGAGAAAGGTTTCATTAGACCTAGCACATCACCATAGGGTGCTCCTGTTTTATTTGTTAAAAAGAAAGATGGTTCTATGAGACTTTGCATTGATTATAGAGCCTTGAATAATATCACTGTTAAGAACAAATATCCTTTGCCTCATATCGATGATTTGTTTGATCAGCTCCAGGGAGCTCAGTTTTTTTCAAAGATTGACTTGAGATCGGGGTACCATCAGCTGAAGGTAAAGGAGGCAGATATTCCGAAGACCGCTTTCCGTACGAGATATGGCCATTATGAATTTGTAGTAATGCCTTTTGGGCTAACCAATGCACCTGCTGTATTCATGGACTTAATGAATAGAATTTTCCATGAGTTCTTGGATAAGTTTGTGGTTGTTTTCATTGATGATATTTTGGTGTTTTCTAAAAGTAAAGAGGAGCATGAAAAACATTTAAGGGTTATCTTGCAAACCTTAAAAGAAAAGAAATTGTATGGGAAATTCAGCAAGTGTGAGTTTTGGTTGCAACAAATTGCTTTCCTTGGTCACATTGTTTCTAAATATGGAATAACTGTTGATCCTGCAAAAACAAAAGTTGTGGAAGAATGGCCAAGACCCACAAATGTAACCGAGATTCGTAGCTTCCTTGGTTTGGCGGGCTATTACCGAAGGTTTGTTAGAAATTTTTCACGGTTATCTAGTCCAATGACTAAGCTAACTCGGAAGGGTGTTAAGTTTATCTGGACAAAAGAATGTGATGATTGTTTTCAGGAATTGAAAAGAAGATTGGTGAATGCTCCAGTTTTGGCACTACCTTCCAGGAATGGTGACTTTGTTATATACAGCGATGCTTCATTGAAAGGACTTGGTTGTGTCCTAATGCAGAATGATCAGGTAATTGCTTATGCTTCACGACAGTTGAAAACTCATGAGGTAAATTACCCTACACATGATTTGGAATTAGCTGCTGTTGTTTTTGCTTTAAAAATTTGGAGGCATCATTTGTATGGAGTAAAGTGTGAAATTTATACCGATCACAAAAGTTTAAAGTATATATTCACTCAGAAAGAGTTAAACATGAGACAAAGGAGATGGCTGGAATTAATCAAGGATTATGATTGTACAATTCATTACCATCCGGGAAAAGCAAATAAAGTGGCTGATGCTTTGAGTCGAAAATGTAATGCTTCATTAACAATGTTGCGTTTGGAACGTGATCATTTGGTTAACGATTTGATGAAATTTGGCATAGAAGTTGTTGGTGCAGGAAGTCCTTCTGTTTTGTTTCAGGTATCAGTGAGATCTTCTCTATCAGATAGAATCAAGCAAGCACAGAAGCAAGACAGTGAGTTGCAGAAAAGGGTAGAGCTGGTTCAGAAAGGTAAGTTGCCTGAATTCAACATTGATAATGATTGCGTTTTGAGATTTGGGAAGAGATTGTGTGTGCCTTCTGATTCACAGTTGAAGAGAGAGTTGTTATGTGAAGCTCATAGTTCTCCGTTTTCAGTTCATCCGGGCAGTACTAAGATGTATAGAGATCTGCGGGAGTATTACTGGTGGGATGGAATGAAAAGAGATATTGCTGATTTTACTGTGAAGTGTTTGCTTTGTCAGCAGGTTAAAGCTGAGCGGCAGTTACCGAAAGGGATGCTTCAGCCTTTACCAGTGCCAGAGTGGAAATGGGAGAATATATCCATGGACTTTGTTGTTGGATTACCGAAGACATCTCGAGGTAATAATGCAATCTGGGTTATTGTTGATCGCTTGACCAAATCTGCTCATTTCCTTGCTATACGAGATACTTTCTCTCTTGATCAACTTTCCCGTTTGTATCTTAAAGAGATAGTCAGGTTACATGGAGTTCCCCTCTCCATTGTATCAGATCGTGATCCCAGGTTTACCTCTAACTTTTGGAAAGGCCTTCAGAAGTCGTTGGGTACTGAATTAAATTTTAGTACAGCTTTTCATCCTCAATCAGATGGGCAGTCAGAACGAACAATTCAGACATTGGAGGATATGCTACGAGCTTGTTCTATGGATTATCAGGGGAGTTGGGACCAGCATCTTTCTTTGGTTGAGTTTTCATATAATAACAGTTTTCATTCCAGTATACAGATGGCACCATTTCAGGAATTATATGGGAAGCGGTGTCGAACTCCAGCTTTCTGGGATGAAGTGGGTGAAAGAAAGTTGATGGGACCAGAATTGGTAGAAGAGATGGCAGAAAAAGTTCAGCTGATTCAGAAACACATGAGAACAGCTCAGAGCAGGCAGAAGAGTTATGCGGATAACCGGAGGAAGGATCTATCTTTCGAGGTAGGTGATCATGTTTTTCTCAAGGTTTCTCCTTGGAAAAGTGTGATGAGATTTGGTAAGAAAGGAAAGTTGAGTCCAAGGTTCATTGGACCATACGAAGTTCTAGAGAGAGTTGGATCAGTTGCATACCGAGTGGCTTTACCTCCGAGTTTATCTCAGGTACACAATGTTTTTCACGTTTCGATGTTGAGAAAGTATATGCCAGATCCATCTCATGTTTTGAGTCCAGAGGTAGTTCAGCTGGAAGAAAACCTATCTTATGAGGAACAACCGGTCCAGATTCTTGACCACAGGGAGCAAGTGTTACGGAATAAGGTGATTAAGCAGGTAAAGGTTTTGTGGAAAAACCACATGATTGAAGAGGCAACATGGGAATCCGAAAATGCAATGAGGGATAAGTACCCCAATTTATTTGATAAGTAAATAAATTGCGGGGACGCAATTTTCTAAAGGGGGGAAGGATGTAACATCCCAAGTAAGTAATGAATAATAGATATTTTTATCTATGTCTATTAATGATAAAGATAATGTTTTAGAGGCTTAAAATGAAAATAAATACAATCTTATGCATGGAATACACTAATATTCTTAAAGGATTGTTTTAGTGCCTTTTGATGGAAAACCATTTTTGAATCTATATTTTGACAATTTTAGAAACTATGTTTGTCAAAATAAAATTATCCTTTATTATTGGGACATCAAAATTTACCTTGTGTGAATTTTTGGTAATTTTCCGACAATGTTCATTTTTAAATGAATAGTGAAAAATACTGCATTTTACATCAAAACTACTTTTTAATCTAATTTATTTATATGATTAGATTATGTTTTGAATTGGGTTTGAAGTGAAATTAGAATATATTTTTACCATTTTATCCAATGGTGGTCATTGGAATCAATTTCGATTTGAAATTAGACTTAAACTGGTGTCAATCTTTTGATACTTATTGTTTTGTAAAAACACGCTATTTGCTCTGGCAGCGGGAATTAATTATTAAATTAATTAATGTGACTTATATGATTTGAATTTTGTAAAATAGACTTCATTTTTGAATTCGTAATATCAAATATAGCTTAGAGTGAATTTTTGGTAATTTTCTGAAAAACTTCAATTTTGATGAATAGTGAAACCACTAAGTGGTAATCAAGCAAACTGTTTTTTTCAGTTAAATTAAAGTTTACCACTAATGTGTATTGAATTTTGAAAATCCGACATACATGGTTGTCATTAAGAAGTAAAATGTGGTTCAATGAGATTAAAATAATTTTTTGGTGAATAGTAACTTATTAAGTTCTTAATCGCGATTAGTGGTAATTAGGGTAGTTTAATGTATAAATAATGCTTTAATAATATAAAATGACCTAGACACATGTCCGAACCTCATTGGTTGTGTCATGGCCGACCAAGACAAGTCATGGCCTAACTTGGGGACCCCATGTATCCACTTTTGTTGGGAAATAACATAAATTACTTTTTATTTAATGTTAAAGTGAAAATGACACAAACATAATATGTTTTGCGAAAACAATTTTTAAGTGGGGTTATACAAGTCCAAATTTTGATTACAAATATTCAATGGAAAGATAAAAATATTTCCTACATCATAGTAATTTGTTTATAATTTTTAGACATTAAATAAATTTAATTATTTATGACATAATAATGATGCAGCGATGACATCATTATTTGACGATTTAAATAAAATGGAAAGATAAAATAAAATCTATGAACTACACATGTCCAAAACCAATTGGATGAATGGATTTCGATGCCTTATCACCTTATCCACGAATTCCATCAATGTGGGACCTTTTAAAACCGAAACACATTTTCAAATAATGTAATGATTCTTTACTTTCCAAAAGTGCCCCTCCTCTCCCCTTATAAAAGGCCCCCACCTCTACCTCATTTCACACACTCTTCAAGCCATTGGCTCGGCCAACCCCTGCCCATTTGCTCTCTCCACATCCCTCTCCTCATCCTAGAGGATTCCCTTTGGGCAGAATCCTTTCAAAGGAAGCCTTTAGGCTCAAACCAAAAGAAGTTACACTTTTTAAGGTATTTCATTCTCTCATGTTCATTTGTTTTATTTTGCTTCTCCGACCCCCTAAACTCTTTTTATTTACTTCTTTTGTAACAACACCAGTATCTTCAATATACTAGGATGTTGTTATAAGATATATTTGAGCTACACTCTCACACAACTACATCAAATGGTTAAAGAACATACGGTTTCCGTGGATGGCGAAATTCTGCCTCCCGAAACGATGATTGTTCAATACTCATTTAACACCTTCAAAGGTGGCCATTATGATGTCACTATTTTTATATATGATATATTATATGTTTATGTTTTCCTTAAGCTTCTGTTTTTTTTATTTTGGGCATACCTTTATGGTTTCCATTATGGGTAAAACACGATATCTTCATTTTAGGAAGTGCGGACTACCGCCCCCTAAAAGTGATTTGATTCGTTAATACCATATGTGGGATGTGTAAAGGATAAAGTTAATGATATTATATATGTTGTTATACTGGAATTATAATATACTTTTATATCATTATGATTCCATTCCAGAAAATATGAAATAGAAATGGAAGTAGCGTTCATGCGTACGTACGGCTTACCGTCTCCATGAACGATGCATTTCATTTCTTACCTCTAAATGTGATGTAATATTATAAATGAATGTATGTACTGGATATATATGACATATATGATATCTACATAATGAATACCATTCTGGATATAATGAACCTTTGACCAAATTAACAACTTGTAAGTATAAGAAGTCAATTTTTGACTTAAGAACCAAATACCGACAAAATGAACATTATTAACTTAAATGATTACATGATGTTCATAACATGGTATAAAAGGAATAATGAACTTGAAAAAGATTCATAAGCAAGTAGAGATTAACTCAAGTTTATTATTCAGGAGTTTAAAGAACGGTCGGGTCAAGTCGGATACGAGGTATGGGACTTCGTCTCAATCTCCTTTCGTTGAGGCATATTTTATTTTATACACAACTTTCTTTTATACGGTGTATAAACCCCTTTGACTTTTACGTTTACTCAAAAGGAATCTTTTTTATACGAAGCGTTTACTAAACGACAAAAGGGAATGTTTTTGTCGTACGTATGCGGCGACAACGACTTCTCCGCCGTCGTAACCGTTATTTGAGTTTTGGCTTCCTCTACAAGCCATACCTTTTTTTTAAAAGAAAAATAAATACCATGTTTTACTTTGGTATTGAAAATGGTTTTCATAATGTTTTTATTATATCAATGTGTTGTATTGATATCTCGTGATTGAAATGTGGAAATGTTATGTTTCCTTTATGCATGTTTTATGTGATATGATTATGTTATGGTTCTTGGGCATTATTATGAAGACGGGTGGTTCCGTGATAAACTAAGGGCGGGTGAGCCCGTTATAGCTCTCCAATGCATTGGGTAACGCGAAGGAGTGAAACGTTAAGGTTTCTCCGAAGAGATTTTAGGGAATATACTGTGATGGGTATTCCAAACGTAACCAAGAGGGTTACCCCCTACGTAAGAATGTTATGAATGCCTCAAGTTACCTTTACGTATTATGATTTATATGATTTATTCATGTTTTTATGAGGTATGTTAAAGTGCCTATGTTTTATGGGTAAAGTATGATTTCATTCTTATGTATATATGAACTCATGTTTCCTTTCCATGTTTTTATAACCCATACTGAGTTTTTACGCTCATCCCAAGTTTTTGAAATGTTTTTCACAGGTCAAGGGAAAGGTACATGATAAGATGATAGAGTCAAGGATGTGTCAAGAAATAATCCATGTTTTATTTTAAATGTGTTTCCATTGATGGGAATGAAGAATACTATCTTTATGTAACCACTTTGTTTATATGTGGAATGTAATGCAAGTTTCATGATCTAATTCTCTAAAACTCTAAACCAGAAAAGATCCTCAACGTGTAATCTTGTAATAACTCAAGATTAAGTAAGGTTTAAGGCTGGGGCCTTATAAAATATATTATGGATAACTAATAACTAATATTAAATGAGGGAAATTATTAATGATCAGATGCCTTGTTTCGCATGTACATGTAACAATTACGGTCAAGACATTTGATATGACGGGTTAGTTTATCAGGATGAAACCCATTAAATGTGGAAAAAGTTTTCATCTCATGTGAGTACCAATGAATCGAGGGGATATCTATATCTGAGCACCACCCCTTTGATGCAAATTCAAATCATTACTCAAATATTGTATTATTGATTTAAACAATATAAAATATTCCTTATCAAATATATGTATCGAATAAAAGTTAGAGATTTATAAAAACTTTTGCAGTTAATTAAATAACTATCAAGGTGAAAACTATATATAAAAATGGAATGTAGTTTAGATAATAATAATATAAATAACCCATGAAAGTCTATATTTAACGTATAGTGATTCCTTAAAGATAATGTTAATAATAATAAAATGAGTTTTCAATGATAATCATTAAAAACATTCTTGAGGAGAATAATCTTTAAACATTCAATGTTTCCAATACCAGTTTGAAGCATTTGAATCAAAATATCTTCAAAGTAATACCATTAAATAAATATTTTATCATCTCAATAATAAGTTAATTCCTGATAAAACATCTTAAAAGGTACTATATACACCATATAAATGTGAATTGGTGCACAATAACATAAAAGTCTTTATTGAATGTAAATTGAGACGAAATCCATTATCTTTCTTTTTATTTTGGGTGATCCTCATTTAACCTCAAATATAAAATTTTAAAGATATTTAATAACTTATTAAAAATCTATAATCATATTTATGAAAACATATAATATCATATTATAATATTTTATTATGAATTTCTAAACATTCATTCAATATTTTCAATATTTTTGTTGTTAATGGCCTAGTTTATCAAGTTTGTTTTGACATGTTAATTATTGTTCTTTTTAATTGTTCCATGGTATAGTAATATAAATAATTTCATAAATGATGTAAATATCACATAATTTTAAATATATTTATTTATAATAATTCATAATATTTGGATATATGGAATGAAATTAATCGTTCATGGAAACAGTAGGTTGTACATAGCCATGAACCCGAAATTCATTTAATTATCACCTTAAAAGAGTGATATGTCGATGATACATATGTATATTATTATTCTAGTTTAATATTAATTTCTTATATGTATCCTAGATTCAGTAAAACCATCCTTCAAATGATCCATGTACATTGGGAATGAATCACATTGCATTGAGGGGGAGGTAGTCCACACTTCTACAAATGATGTTATAGTATTTAAATAAAATGGAATTTATAATGGTACGTGTTATTTAAAAATAATAGTTCCATAAAGACATTATTATATATCATATAGTTCATAAATCAACAGCGTGTCCATCCTAATTACCACCATGAGTGGATCTAATTGAAAAAGAACAATCATCATTTCATGGGATGGTTGTTCGCCAAACACATAAACCATATGTTAATTACTAATTAGATGGATATGTGTATTATTATAGGTAATGTACTTTATATATAACATTATTAGTATATTTATTATAATTTATTTCTTATGAAATCATGGAATGAGGACACTCGAGGTGTTGAAGAATGAAAATGAAAATAAAAATCTTGAGGAAATATGTTTTTTCTTCTTTGCATAACACGTTTTGGTTTTCACAAAAGTCCATATATTGATGTATCTATGCACAAGAGGATGACTCTAGTATGAGTGGATGTATTTTGATTATCTATTTCTAATTATCATGTTCTAAACAATGTGTCTTGATAGGTGTGAGGATGTGTGAGGATG
Source organism: Viscum album (assembly GCA_963277665.1). Classification (NCBI taxonomy): domain Eukaryota; kingdom Viridiplantae; phylum Streptophyta; class Magnoliopsida; order Santalales; family Viscaceae; genus Viscum; species Viscum album. The sequence goes on along the minus strand of OY728134.1, from coordinate 353,052,455 downwards.
TGAGGTCTTTTATAGTTTAGGAGTGAAACTCTTGTAAATTTTGGAAAAGGGTAAGACACACACATTTTTTCTATTGAAATTTTATAAAATGATAGAAACATTATCTCCATGAGATGATATGGTAATAATATGTCCATCCAATGGATTTTTTACAAGTTTCTTTGTCATTTTGGACCCTCTCATTATTTTTTCATCCCTTGTTATGAAAAATAATTCTCATAAAATATATAAATAATTGTATTCACATTTACAAATATTTTTCATAAATATTTTTTAGACAATATTATAAATTATAAATTTTAATTATTATGAATATAAAATATATTTTACTATATTATATTCATAGAATTTGTAGAGATATATTTAAAATTAATCTTGTATTCTGGACGACAATGTGAGTTTTTAATATAAAAACATTCAAACAATTTCTTTGTTTTTGAATTCAATTCCAAGTGAAATTGACTAAAATTAACTAAATTGGATAAATTTATAAAAAAATAATCTAATAAATATATAACAAAAATTAAAACTGTATCTTTAAATAATAATCAAATTATGCCAAAATAAGTTTTGAATAAAATTTATTATTTTCTATTATTCATCAAAAAATGAAACATAATATTAAATTTCTAAAAACATTACCCTAATTTTTTATGGTTCATTTAAAAATATTATGTTTATTTTTTCATATTAAATTTTAAAATAGTCAAAATAGGTTTTATGATCTGTTATTCAATAAATGGGGGTAAATGTGCCATAATAAAAATATAGAATTGTTATACATAAAATTCAATTTCATTTTATTGTATGTCTATAAAATATGTTAGATAAGTGTAATAATAGTTTTTGGGATATAAAATATATAAACTAAACATGTAAACTCTCTAAAAGTTTTTAAAATTATTTTATTATTAAATGTTTTGATAAATAATTTTTTTTAAATCGAGGGTTGTGTGTATTGCAATGATATCTAAAAATTAAATTTATTCTAAAAGGAAAACATATTAATGTTTTGGGGTTCTAATGATATCATGATAGTTATTGTTCAAATATGATTTTTTATTTCTATTTACAATACCATGGTCATTTAACTATATATTTTTCAAATATTATTGTTTTATCTCATTTTTATAATTTAATATTTACAATTTATTTCTCTGTTATCCATGGCTATGAATTTTAGATAAACACTTTATAATGATTCTATTCAATAGTTTATGGAGGTGTGTAATAACATATGAGAAATTGTAATACAATTGTATTATGTAACTAATCCTCAAGGACACTAAAGAATCAGTTAAAATGATTATGAGTTGGAATAAGAAATATAATGTTTGAATTATGTAAATGATGTAAAATAAAGTAAATTTTAACTTAGGTAACAACACTATGTACTTATTGGGTTTTAAATGATAGTTGTCAATTTTTTTATGACTTTGTTTGGTCCAATTAAAATATACATAACCAATGAGTTTGAATTAGTAGTCACAAAAAAATTAAAACATTTATTCCAATATTATATTGATTATATGATGTATAAATTAAAATAATTAATTAATAAATGATATATTGTGAGAGAATGAAATCGAGCATGAGAAAAATAGATAGTTGCAAGGTTCACCAAAAATATTTATTGGGCAGTCACAACAATGTGTTTAATAATTTTTATTATCTTTTTAAAATGATATTGCATCTTAAGTAAATGAATAAAGAAAATGAATACAAGTATGTTCTTAGAATATAATAAATAAATGATAAAAATTATGAATATACATGTAAATGAATATTATGTAATAATATTTCTATACCTCACATATTGATTTACGTTCACACTCTTGTTCTTTTACATAATGAAATTAAATTGTCTTTGGAATATTTCATGGAATTTTGTTTATTTTATTATACATATATCTAAACCAAGATTTTTTATTATAAAAACATTGATATGTGTCAAAAAGTTTATTTCGAGAGAATTTCAATTAAATTTATTTAATATCATATTGAAGTGTTGATAAACCATTTTAAGGAAATGATTGAATTACTTGAATATTTTATTTTGTTTTAATGGACATGATGACATCATAGAGTGAATATAACATGACATATTTAAATCTATGAGTAAAATTTGCTGATAAAAAGTGTGATTGGAAAACTACATGATGCACTGTTTACTCAGTCTAGGTCATTAGCCTTCCAGTGATATATGGATAGACCCTCTAAAGGTAGAAACGATCCACTTACTACACAATAGAGATCTTATGGCTGAATGGTGGAAATAGACCTTATTAGTGAACCTATTATAGGTCCACCATCCAGATGATAGAAAATAGTGGCTACATTGTTGATAATTTCTATAATCTATTGAACAGTAGTGTTCAACTGGCTACCTAATGTAGTTTACTAACTCCCTAGTGGCAACGAGATATGATTTCCATCTATGAAATTAATATACAAAAATATCAATTGTTTTTGTTCGTTCTTAACATTAATGACATTGAAAAAAATATATAGTTTTTTATAATGAATTGGAGGCTATAATTAGGTCTCCTTAGTGCAATAGAAGATAAAAAATACTTACAATTTTTAATTTCTAACCATTGATCAAATGAAATGATATATTGATGATAATGTTTATTATATTTTAATGTTTCTATATCATTCTAACTCTCTTATATAGTCTTATACCATTACCTCTCTATGTGTCCTCTCAAATAATATTATCCATCATAAGTGTTAAGAGATGTTCCTTGAAACTTATTTTTTTGCATGAAAATATCAATCCTCTCATAACCACTTCTATAAAGGGATCAAATAACCACATAATAGGGGATGGATTCTCGCTACAAAAAGATTAGAAGATCTTGGTTTCATTATAATTCATTTAAAAAGGGATCTTGGTTTCTCAATCCTCATTAAAATTAATGGGTTAATATATAAACATCTCAAAAAATAGGTTCCAAGATGTGTTGGCTCATATGAAGCTATTTAGAAACTTTTTTACCCGACAATGTATGCATAATTTTTTATTTTCAACATAAATTATCAATTTTCCACTATACATCAAACTAGAAAAAATATTTTAATAACATTGATACATCTATTTCCACATTTCATACACTCTTAATAACTAATGAAATCAAAATTTTATTATAATTAGTACTGTAATTATAAGTTTTTCATGTCAATATATTTTAGTTTGGAATTTTATGTCATAATATTATTGAATTTTATAATGTCAATTCACCCCCTATTTCCATATTTTAAATGTCCAACAGTTAGTATTACATCAAATATTTTTTTAACTTAACGGCTTTTTTGTAATCATTTAGATAATATTAAATATAATTCTTATTAATATCGTCCTTTATTGGATGGAATTAATATCTAAAAAATCACATGTCTACATTTGTAAGTATTATAGGTAACTATGCCTTGAAAATGGGTTTTCAAGAATATAAACAAACTAATGGAGCTAATGATATGGCGAAATGATGAAATTAAAGAATTTGTGATTAATGGAAAAGCCATGAATTCTCTACAGTATTTCATTAATGGAAATATTTAATCATGTTTTATATGAATACTCCACATGATATATATAAATTTGAATAACTTACTCATTAAGGATCCAAAAAAGTTAATGATACTACAATATAAATGTATATTTAATTTTTTTAAAGATTTTTTATTATCCAAATGAATCATTTACTTGTATTATTAGATTACTCACCCACATATGAAATATTCATATGTTTATTCATTATTTTCCTCTACATAAACATCATTAAAAAATATAATTATGGTACAAATAGAAAATTGGGAACCCAATGAAATAAATATAAAAAAATGGTGTCCAAATAGCTTATCACATCAATAATTTAATACAAAATCTTGATTAAGAGTCATGTTGTGATATAATATTTAAAATCTAAAGAATACAAAAAATATATTTATTTCAAAGACATTGATGATGATGATTCATCTAAAAATGAATAAGAATAAGAAATTTAAATAACAATATTAATAAACTCATGAAAACATGAATCATAAACCTAATATCAACAATTAAATTGAAGATGGAGTAAAAGTTACTCGTTATAAATGCAACAATAAGGGATGAATCAAGAAAAGTTATCTAATAATATTAAACTCATAAATGGAATTAATAATGGCATGAAATCCCATAAGGACTCAACCTAGAATTATATTGATGATTCCCCTGATTTGACATCCTCATCCTCCTCATGTACTCAAATTAAAATTTCCTTGTGATTCATACCATGTTAGGTTATATTGTTAGCTATAATGTTTCATATTATTCCAAATATTATCACTATATTTCCCTAACATCCTCACATTCATCGTCCTCTATTTTCACTTCTAGTAAACTAATTGAAATTGATAATTTTTATGAAAAAATCATTTCTAAATAATAATAAATAGATAATAAATAAATAAATTTATTCATGAATTGATTTGATTTTTAAAGAAAATTATCGTAACTATATTTAAAAGGAAGGTTTAATTTTGAAATTAAATTACCAATCTAACATTTCTAATTTATAATTCTGAATCAAAGTGAATTGAAATACCCTTTCTCAATTCATTCATATTGATCAATATATTAATATGATATTAGGTTCTCAATGTTATAAGGAATGTATCTATTAAATTATTATTTTATGAATAAGTTTTTTTTTCTCAAAACCCCCTTTTTGAAAATTGTATACCATAATAAATTGTTGTAACTATTTTAAGTAATTGTGGCATCTTATTATCGGTGTAATTTCAACAAATAATGTTATAGGCGACCAAAATCAATTCCTCTTCATTCAAATATTTATAATTGAAGAAATCATAATAACCATTATTGTGTCCTAAAATCCTTATTAGCTAATATTTCCACACCCTAGTTCACATGGGTACAAAATTACACCCACAATTGATTTTTTGTAGGACACCTGCACCAATTTGTATTATCATATCATAATCATGTATTCTAAATGTTTAAAATGAAATAAATCAATTGTAATTATTTTATTGTTTATTATAATGAGGATGATCCATCAATAACAAAAAATATTATTTTTGAATGACAAAATCTTTTATGTTGGTAGATGTGATTTTTGTAATCTTTGTAGCTCTATAAACCATTTTTATATTATATTTTATTTTTATAGATTATATATGAATTTTTAATAGTTTTTTTGAGGAAAAATAATTTATTGATAGCATGTTATTTATTGTAATATATTTTAGGATTTTCATATCATACCTTATGTTTAATATATATAATTACTAGAAGATTATTTAAAAATTTTAGATGACACATCTTTCTAACTATTTTAATTATGGGCATTTAATTTTTAAAATGTTTTCATATTAATTTTGAAATTAAAAAATGTTTTTACATTAAAAGGATATATTTTTACATATTGATATTATTTATGTACTTGAATTTTAAAAGATATCTTGTAATCAATGGTTTATCAATTCACCATTAATTTCTTTTACCAATATTTAACTCTTGAAAATTTTCATATATATTTTAATTTATCTCTTTAATATATTGTTGTGTCTAAGTGTCTGTCATGGTGATGTTATATTTTCCTATTTCAATACCCCAACTGAGGAGGAGTCGACATTGTTTTGAATATAACGAATATTGGAATATAAGATTTTAACATGGGGGAAAGGTTCTTGTTTTAAAATTATCCCTTATCTCTTATCATTTCTTTCTTGGAACTCAGTTCTATACCTTCTCCCCCACTCTATCCTTTATTGACTTAATTATATGTTCATTCTTATATTTTGGTTGTAATAGATGAAATTATATTCCTATATATTAAAATTTTATTTATAAAAAGGGAGAATTTGGTCTCATAAATTTTATTATAATTTTTATGATGTTTTGAGTTTATGGTTATATTTTAATTATTTCCTTTTTCCCTATCATGGAATTTACCTTAAATAATATCTTTTATTTTTTCTTAAACATTAATATCATCACTTCCATTTAATTTTTTTTTAAATTCACCACACTTTTAATTTAAATATTATACTTTTGTTTAGAACCTTGAGATTCAATCTTATTGATGATTTTTAATTTTTTTTTTTGAATATCTTCAAAATGGGTATTTTTTTTGAATTTTATATTCATATTGATTTTTTTCATATATCTTTGATTCAATATTGATTTATTCTAGTTTATGTTAATGGTAATCCTAAACGGGGAGAGAATATTATATAATTTTTACATTTGATATAATATTTTACTTCAAGAATTTTTGATAAAAAATTGGAGGATATTTTATTAACGATCTCTCTCATGTGTTTTCATTATCACAAACACTCAAATATGTGTCTAATAGTATCTTTTGAGAGGGTGTTTTTTACATTTATTGGATATCATATTGAATTTTTAATGAACCATTTAAATAAATGGACTGAATTTTTTCGGAAGATAATTTTACATTTTGAGGAACCTTTCCATAAAATAGAAAGAAGATTCCATGACATATTGAATTATCTAAATTAATATTTAAGTTAAAAAATTGTGGTTGGGAGTGTACAGATTTTACCAGATACAAAAGGTTTGGAACCTGATGGCTGGTGGAACGTGGAATGAACATTCCAAGGTAGGAGAAGTCAACAAGATACATAGTGGTGGCCCACTGGCTATTTAGTTAGAAATTTTTGTCACATAATGGGGAAATTATCATATTTTATTAACATAGGTGTCCCAAATGTAATCTAGTGGAGGATATATACTTCTATAATGTGGTTTCTAGGTAATAATTCTAAGGGGGTATTTATCATGGAAATAGAACTAATTTTGGTCTTCTTCTACTTCAATGACACTAGATGAATTTTATAATGTTAAATGAGGAATCAGAGGGTATACATAGTTCTATTTGTTGTCTTATAAGATAAGATAATTTTAAAATTGTGATAATATGATCATCAATCAAACCAAATGATGTGTCGAGAATTAATTTTAGTCAATATCAAAGAGGCATTCTACGATATAATTTCATTTTCAAAATATTAGGATCTATTTTCTATTTACATATCTTTGTCTCCTATAAAATTGTAATATCTTTGTTAAGAGAAAAAATAATTCCATTTCTAATTGATTTATTAGATGAAAATATCTATCTATTTAAAAAAAATTCCATATGGGTTCTCCTGAAAACAATGTGAGGGATGGGTTCTCACACCTATAAAATCATGGTATATTGGTTTTTTGATACTTATAACAATACTAAAAGGAACTTGGTTACTTGATCTCAGTTATAATAATTGTAGAAATATAAAAACCTCACAATTCTGGTGTAGGAGATATATGGGATCATATCATACTATTTTAAAACACATTTATCAAACTATGATTCTTATTTTTGTGTTTTTAACCAAAATTTATTTATGAACACCTAATTTGATAAACATATTTCGATATATTTTATAAATCCATTTATTTTGAAAATAATCAATTTAAATGTTTCTATATTATATTATTTTTATAATGAATATATAAACTCTCACTTGATGTAATAATATATTTTTGTTGGGAATATTTTTTTAACCATTTTTATAATATTTATAATGTAAATCCACCCCTCTTTTTATATTTTACTAGAAAAAAACATCTATGAATATGTTCTATTTCACTTTTACAAGAAACTAATTCCATTTTATAAATATTATAAAAACAATATCATTTTTGGTATATTCCATGAATTGGCCAATCAAGCTCAACTATAGTATGAATACCATGGTTATAGATCTTTAATCTTAACAAAATATTTGAATCCATTTTTCAATCATTAACCTTATACTGTACTCCCAACATGATATAACGAGATTGAAGATGACGAGGTTTCTTCCTGAAAATAAATCATGTCTCTACCATGTTATACCATGATATCTAAAATAGATTTTTATTCTAGAGTACGACATTCTGATCAATACATGAATATTTTATCCCTATGTAGTTGTAATATCTGTTGACAATTAATTCATTAAAATAATTTTTATGTAATTCATGTTAGAATTAAAATTGAACCATTAGGTAGTAATTAAGATGACCAAAATTTCATTATTCCCCATGGACACCGTTCTAGAATGAAATAGACTATGATTGCTGAAATGTTCATTTTGTAAAGATGTTTTCAAATAAATAATATACAGTATCATACCTAGAAGTTTTTATTGTGAACTACTTTGTGGTTTATGTTACCCCAAAATAATTTAATTCCATAGAATCAAATTTATTTTTAATTAATAATTAATAAATATATTACATTATATAAATAGAATGTCATAAAATTGTATAAATTAGTGATTATGAGAGTTTCACAACCCATAGTGTAAGGGTTTATAACATTTTAACCATATCTCGATCGAGGCCCCTTAAATACCCCCATTTTCAATTCAATTCATGAGTGCTCTTTGATATAACCCATAATCTGTGTATATTTAATATCCCACTCTATATTTGTTTCTAGTATACTAAATCAATAGAAATAAAAATATAACTCGAATAAGAATTCTCAGGCAACTCCCTTGAATGGAAACAACACCCTGAACAATTATACCCCCTTTTTTTTATCAAATCATGTAATTAAAAATCTTCAACCTTTATAAAACAATCCCTATATATTATACCCCATTTATATAAAATGTAATTGAATAAAAATGAAAAAATATAATAATTAAATCATAGTGTTTTGGGGAAATATTGAACACTATATAAAACTCTCATGTTTTAGAGGGAATCCTTGGTTAGGATGATTCATAAAGATATAACCAACACTATACTTTATGGAAACAAATTCCATGTTGAAATATCGATATTAATATTCTATTTAATAGAATAATACATTACCATCTGAGGTGGTATTAAAGAAAAATTTTACTAGATGAAAGGACAAGAGGTTGAATCATCCAATGAGGTATATTTTTCAGCAGTAACATAACTCTATTATAGATTTAGACTATGTTAATTAAATCCTTATTAGTTTAAATAATTGTTAACCATTATTTAAATTAATTTATTTAAAATATAGATTTTAGATAAATGTGAACTTGTGAGTTGTATTTTATCTCATTACATCAATGTATTTTATTCAATATAAATTAGTGTTTTATAAGATGGAACTATAGATTTCATCACCATTAAAGATGGTATTTGGAATCAGTTAAAGGAGGTGGGAGGTGTTTTGGAGTTTGGATCAAGACAATGAAAAGGGATTTATAAGTACCTCTATGAATGTAATTTGCAACCACTTAGATTATTTATGTTTATTGACCCACATCATAACTTTTATGGTCATGTGACAATGTTTGTTGTGGTTTATTTTAAAGTTATGCATCCATGACAACACCTATGCATATTAAATCCATGAGAAGTGGAATACATGATGAATGATACCTACCACTAGTTCATTATGTTACATACTCAAGAGAATCCTTTTTTTATTACTAGGGTAGATCAATCTGGTGAAGGTAAAAACTGTTCTCAGAGGATAAACATCTCTAAAAAATCCCAATTTATTAAATTTTTTTTTTGAAATTGATAAGATTATATCAAATAATTTAATTTTGGGAATCCAAGAATAGAATAATTACTATTGGAATTTTGGGATACTAGGAGGAGAATATACACTTCTGGAATTATATGCAACCTAGAGGAGGATCTCAACCCATTTAATTTAAGGGAAACAAAGAGTAAAATCTAAACACATTGAATAGTTGGTTAGTAAATAATAAACTCATTACCAAGGTAATTTTGGAAACCAATAGTTGTATCTAAACTATTGTATTTGATGAAACCATGAGGGTAGAATCAACCCATGATGACTGAGGAAAAAAATAATAGAATCTACAATAAAGGAGTCTTAATGAAATAAAAACGACATTTTCAACTCAAATAAGTATAGGGAACATATAGTAGGATATAATATAATGTAATTATTAACAAAAAATTAATTGAATATTTACTTAAGGCATTTGATGTAAATGATGTAGAGGATCTCAAATCATATTATTTCAAGGGAATGGTTTAGTGTTATCAATGTGTTAACAAAAATACTTTTTGATCTGGCTAGAGGGGATTGTGGTGATAGTCTCAATTTTTTATTAGGGTTACTGATTTATGTGAATTTACTAATCGTATAGATTGATTTTAGAAGACCCCATTGATCACAACAACTGGTTTCGGGTGGAGGACACATGGTATGGACTAATGGGAGCCAAGGTAGGAGACTTGGGAGAATGATATCCTTAATGTAACATAGATGAATAACCCTAAATATTAATAGGATTCCTATGTAAATAGGAAGATAGATTTCAAAATGGTTACTCATGTGATTGGATGACTCGGTGATTTGGTGCTTGAGAGTTCAAGAACCGCGGTTTATTAAGAACAAGGTGGTAAAATAAAAATTGCTCTGACACTTCTGGAGGGAATCCTATTAGAAGGCATTAGATGTAAAATTTTTATCCCCTTTCCAAATTCTTTGACTCAAAATTCACATTAAGGGGGGTTCTTTTCATTGAAGTACATTATTATAATGTTATACGAGCAAATCAATTTATATTTTATACATAGTTATTAAAATGGTCCAATATGTGGATTTTTATAAGATAACCTCATTTTGGGATCCTATATTTAGGGTGTAACCTACCATAACTACCAACGTACCCATTTATGGATGTGAGAAGGCACATAAAAGTGTATTTATTCCTTAGGGTGGGGTTAATCATCACACATATATGTTTTTTTATTTATATGTGACAACATTGTATAGCTACATTATTTGGGAACATGAAAAAAAAAGAATAAAAATGAATATTGGATTGATACATGATTATAAAGGTATGGAATGATTAATGAAATAGATTTTGTATGACTAAACAAGTGAATTTGTCTGATCATGGGAATGGAATTTTGAAAAACACATATATTAATGTACAATTTTAAAAAAACATAACATATGATCATGGTATACATTATCGATCAACACCATATTAAATAAAAGTAGGTGAAGTGATATATGGTTCAAAATATATTGAAAACCAATAGTATATTCCTTCCAATATTAGATTATAAGAATTGAGTTCTACAAATAAATCTTATGATTGGATAAACCTTTTATAAAACAAAGTTTAAAGTCAACTACCAAATCCCAATAGGAGTATCTCACCACTTGTTCATCATATTGGGATGCATTTTTATAGGGATTCCACCCCATAGTTTATGAATATCCATTCATTATATATAGACCCCATTAGTGTAATATTCCTTAAGTACAATACTTTTTCATATTCCACATAAATATTGGCGTCCATGTGAGGTACATATTATTGCCATCCCAATAAACTGTGTTCCACAATATTTGAAGATAATATGAATACTCATTAAATTTATATAAATATCATCCATTAATTATGATTAAATATTTTCCACTAATTACATTAATGATCCCTAAATTGGGATTCTAAATCACCTACATATCATAAGGAATAATAGCTAAATTTGTTCAATGTAATTTCACAACTAATTTTTTTTATAAAAATATTATTTCATGTATAAATATTATTTGGAAGTTTTATTATTCATAAACATTGTTCTACCCATTTACAACAAATTCTTTCTCCCAAATTCATCTAGTACAAATTTAATGGTTTTATTTAAGGTTATATATTCATGTATTTCTCTATGATTCTTACACTGTTCCATAAAATATTCATTCTTTTATTCTGATATGATTTCTCGATTAATTATTTTGATAACACATCCACTAATATTGTATACTTTATAAAATTAATTACACATACCTATGTCTGATGATTTATTTTATATCATTGAAAAATAATACAAATGTATAAAATCATTAAAATTAATACTGAGTTTAAAATTTATATATGTTTAATTCATCTTCATCATGCCATCATGAGGCCATATATATATATATATGATTGTATAAATAGAAGAGGTTGAATTGAATTTAACCCCAAAATCATGTAATAATTCTTCAAAATCAGTCTTTTGTGAAAATAGTAAATATTTATTCCTAAAAACCAATTTATAATTGCTATATATTCATATTAAAATAATTTCCATTATTAAATTTATATAATGACCATTTATTCTATGTGGAACCACACTTTTCTCCTTCATTGTAATACATATGATTCAATTATTGTAAAAAAACAATTTATCAGAAAAATTAATAGACATTGAAAATTTTATTAATTTATAGTAATGATCAAAATCGATAGTACATCATAAAACTATAATTTTATAATCAAAATACCAACAATAACCAATGAAACACAATAGATATAAATATAATTGATAACCAAAATAATTAATTATAGATGATTAAACTCTATTATTAATAATAAATATATACGATAAATTTCTATTATAAATAAAATGACAAGAATTTTTTTGTAAATGTTACAATAACTATATGAATTACTTGAATGATCTTATGATGTTAAAATAAAGGGTATATATGAGGGGTAATATTACCATGTTAATCTGAAAAATTTGGAATTTGACGTTTTGTAATAGTTATTCGACAATTATGGATAAAACTGTTCAATACAATAAATATAATAATTTTATTGTATTATAATTAATTAATATATATAAATATAATATGTTAAGTAATGTGTATTAATATAATTTATAACTTTGGAAATAAGAAAAAAATTGAATTTCTAAAATAAAGAATTTGTAAATTTTTACACCAAACACATCATTTGGAAATATATAAAATGGGTATATAGAAAATAAATATTGAAAATTTAAATAATAATTATTATTATTATATAATGAAAAATAAATTTTGAATTAGAATATCAATATTAACCCCTTGTGATTTTTTAAATAAAATTGTGACAATATAACTTTTGGTTAAAATATGATATGAAATATGAGTATAAAATATTTAATATGACATCATAATAAGATAAAATGATGTACCAAATATTAAAAATACATGATCAAAAAAATTGGTTTAATCAGAATAGTAATAAATTTTCATATAATAAATATTATTTTCCAAATCTGTTACAAATCCTGAAATACATAATATATATTTTAAGATCTAAAAATAAATTCTTTTGGGAAAAGAATCATTTCAACATTCTATATAATATATTTTAAATTGGTTTTAGTGATTAAAAAAATTAAATAAAAATACCCTATACTTCAAATTCCTTATGATAAACCCAATGTTGGGCCAATGAGATTATATTATTATATAAAATTATTTTGAAGGACAATGAATGGAAATTAATAAAAAATATTACACTCATTCGTTACAAATATCTTATCATTAAACCATTTCCCACCACTGTAAATAATTTAAACTTGTATTTACTTTCATTATCCCTCTCATGAATCCATCTATGGGTTTCTAATGTATCCAAGGTGTTATTCTCATGATTATTGATAGTACCTTTGCAAGATAAGTGTTCCAAACCTCTCTTCCAATATTAATTCTTAAATCTGTGGAAATATTTTTTTATAAATGGAAATTTTTATTCTAATTAATTCTAATAATATTTTTATTATATTATTCATGGGATATAACTATTCTAACTCACTATATCAAATTAAAAAGAGGTAAAAATTCCCAAAAAAATCAATGTATCCATAAAAAATTACAATATTTGGGTAATTTAATGAGTGTGTGGTTGGTATCCAAGAAACTACATCTTTGTTTGGATACAAACAAGTAGATGTAGGCTCGATAATTGAAAAAACTATGAGTAATAAACCTAAATATGTTTTTTGGGTATTAGCTAAATCTTAACTTGGCACAAAACATATATGAATAACTATATAAATAGTTTGAGACTCCCACATGATATTATATGGATGATTCAGGATATATTTATGAACAATAAAAAAGGATTATATCCTATTGAAATCTTTACACCATGGATGTTCCCTTAACTAATTCTTTTATATTATCCTATTAATAAAGATACATATTTTTACTATGTGGTGAACCTATTATTACATGTTAATTGTAGGATATTCCACAATATATCACTAATTTTTCCATCAAATGGATAAATGATGATATTCCAAATATGAAATATTTATATATACAGTAATATTTATTTCATAACCATGAATAGGTAATTAGTTCTATATACATATTTACTATATCTATTATTTTGGAATTATTATTATATAATAGATGTATTAAACCTTTTATGTGATGGTTTGGACATGAAAATATATAGTCCCTTGATGATTCTAAAGATATCACGTGAAATACAATATGGAAATTTATTTTAATCCTTACCCATTTTGGTAAAATTTCATAAAATGAAGCAATAATATTATACTTATGACATCTAAAATTATGCATTTTATAATTATAAAATCATTATTATTTTTATAATAATTTATTTTTTATATAATCCATGGACATATTATTGTCATAACTCAATTTTTATGGACATTATTTTTTCATACCATATTATTAATTTGGTGAATATATATGATATATTTCCATATACACTACCCATTACTTAGAATTTGTGCTCACCCCTTAATTTTTTTCACTATTTCAATTGGAAATAGTAAATATTACTACATGTGACATATGTATTTGTGAGAAAAAATATTTATATTTCTTGTATTATGTTGGTGTACCTCAGTTTTCAATGCAATGTAATCTTAATTTAATTATTTAGTATTTAGTGACAATTAACCTATTCACCTAGGTTCATTGTGATCTTCGAATTATGTACTATTTAATTAAAAAAACCACCATCTATGACTTCTAATTATTGTGTTTATTCAATTGGTATTGGAGAATATTTAGTAAGAACCATAGGAACTACAATTAGAATAGCATAGTTTGAGAACCTAATGATATGAAAAACTCCTAGGACATTTTTGAAATTTTTCATGATTATAGGGAATGAATTTTTTATTAATAAATTTCAATCATATGATAATAAATAAAATTACTAATGTTATTAAAATACCAAATTAAGTATATTCCATAGTTTAGAAATGGTATAATATGTATGGAACCAAAACAGTGTCCAAAATTGAAATTAGTTTGGTGAATTATCTCCATGAAACATCAAAGAGTATCATGGTGTAATTGAGAATATTATCAACATACTATGTAAATTAACATAGGTTCTAAAAATAAACATTTCATTATAAATAACCTACCCCACATAAGCATTTTTTAATAATGTTGGACCAATTTATGGGGACAAAATCTTACATTTAATGGAGAAAGTAATATATTAGTGTTATAAAAATTGTTAAAGTATTTAGATAATCTTTCCATAACATGGGTTGTAGTGAAAGGGAAAACGTAATAATGAATGTATATCATCTATGGTGATAAGCTGATAATGGTGGCCTTTGATTCAAAACACAACAAATGAAGAAAAGATAGATTACATGGATTGAATGTCATGAAATGTTGTATTCCTATAGAAAAATAATCCATGTGGAAAAATATATAATATTAAAAGGAAACAAATTAATTTTAAAAAAAGAAGTTGTGGATTATTATGATGTAATATTTATAAGGTTAGTGAGTCATGCATCAATTTATGTATGAAACACAAAATGTAAGATCGATCACTTATTTGATGGATTCAAGCAATGTATTAAAAAGTAATTAGTGGCTAAATAGTTTTTATATTATTTGGATATTATGTCATGAATGATCAAGAATAGGAAAGAGTTATCTATGTATACATCATTTAATAGAAATCAAAAGTAAACTAGGAAAACCGAGCATCACGTTGAATAATTTTTTCATTAGATAATAAGGTAAGTGTAAAATGTCCAACATGTACTAATTATTGATGAATACACCAAATTGAATTCATGAAATACATGGGAGATTACTTAATGTGGGAAGACAAAGGAATTTATTCCCCATAGTGAATGGGAATGATAAAATCTTTTAATTTTTAATGATTCATTTGCAAGGATAGAGGAAACTATTCAAATTAAAACCCACATCATCAAAGGAATCTTCCATAGATGAGGCCACATGAGAAGTTTTACGATTAAAAAATCACAAAAAAAAATTGAGATCCCAATGGATATTATCATAGGTTTTTGATAATAAAATCTATGATAGATAATTTATTATTTGATAATGGATCTACACATTAAATCATGTCAAGATGGTTTTCTAAGAACATTGAATCATCCAATAATTTACTATGTATGAAGTTGTGTATTAAAAACCCTAGAAAACATATATAATTGAATATATATTTTTCATTATCTATTAAAATACATGGTGATTTCTTAGTTATGGGATAAGATTCCATAACTATATGTGTTATTGAAATAACACTTGGTATGGATTGTCTCTCATGTAATAAAGAATATATTTAATTTCATGGGAATTGGATAACAATATTAATGGCATGAGATGAGTCCTTTTATTTAATAGGATAGATAAAATATGTTTAGTATTTTTTGGAACCACATTTTGTGGGTTAATATAATAGAATTCATGGACATGATGAATGAATTGAATGATAAGGTTATCCTTATAATAGAGGATGCATTTATTTCTAAGACTTATATAGATGTGTATATCATAGAAATACATATATATCTTCCTAGATGATATTCTTAATTTTATATTGATATTATCACAAAGGAAAAATCAAATATCTATACCTCCCAGTAAAATTGATTTGGTGTAATAAATGAAAAAAACAAGTGTTATATGATAAAGGATTCATATTTCCAATTTTTTTTATGTGGTGAAATCTAATATTTATTAAAATGATGGATGTGTCTTTGAGGAAAAACATTGATATCGAGAAAAAACTCTTCAAGGCAACATTTCAGTTATTTTGGTCTCATTTTGTTTGTTCAAATAGATGGTCTCTATGGTATGTTGTGGATTTCTAGAGTGCTTTTGACTAGTCTTGTTGAAAAATATCGATGAAAGGGGAACGAATACCATGGAAGCTGTGTATAAAATTGAGTACCCATGGAGACACCAATTCACAATGTTTTCCAAGTATTGGGGGAAAAATATTTGGGGCTTCGATAGCATCTAAAAATGTGCATTTTTTTGAAGGAATTATTATAACGTGGAAAAGCCCTGAATTCCATGAATAATGGAATTCATGAAAGAAGTTATCAAAAGGTGCATAGATTTTCACTGAGAGCTCCGTGATTACGATGAGAATCGTAATTGAATAAGGTTTCGATCATCATGGAGACAAGAAGAGTTTTATGGAGATAATCATGATTATGATGAGAATCATGAATGGGAAATGTATTTGGATTTTCATGAAAGAGGGGTCATCATGACAGAAAAGTTGGATCATTCAAAAATGGTGATGATGTGGTCAGAAGGTTCTTGAATAAGTTGAAATACTTATAAATAGGCCTTTATCCATTTCATAAATGTAGTGACACTTAATGAAGTACTTAATGTTCCAAAAACTCAAAGGTGGTTCACGAAGGAGGTTTGTGAAGGAGATTCATGATAAGATGTTCACAAAGGCTATGATTGCCAATTGAATGTTCTAAGCATCACCAATGTAATGAATTTTTTTATTCCTAAGTAAGCATAATGAAAGGAAGGAGCTTCACGAAGGATATATTAGCTATGCGAATGTTGTGTGATTCACGAAGGATAATTGAGATTCACAAAAGGTTAGTGCTTCAAAAAAGGCTATTTGAGGTTCCCAAAATAGGAGATTCACCAAAGGATAGAACATTGTGAAATTTTTTCAGAAGTCATTTCCCAGTACATCAATGGTAATGTGGTGTCACGACCCATACCCCAGGGCTCTTGTAGTAACCACCCCAAGCCCTCCATCCATAGGCCAGGGGCTAGCGACTAGCACCGAAAGGCGTATTACCCTAAAACTAGGAAGACATTGCCTTTATATCCTAAAATTACACACAATCAAACACACAACAAGATACAAACATGACTAAACTGAATAGTAAAAAGAGTGTGTATAGTAAGTAAAAGGGGCCAGAATACAAGCCCAATTGGAATGTACAAGAAAAATTTAAAGTATATGTAAACTTAAATAGCTCCTGTAAACACCAGCCAAGGATCCTACCTTAAGGGTTGGTATATCTCTTAAATATTCGTCTCTGATACACGCCTCATCTATTTTCCACCTCTAAGCTACCTTAAATCCTGGTACTGTTGTCCTCAGTCAGCGTTGTCTGTCATCTGCACCTAACACCACATGGTGTAGGCATAACCCGTGTAGGGGTGAGTAGACGATAATCAATACAGACACCGAGACCATCAAAGTTCTCTAAAAATCCACAAAGGATAAACCACAAAGCATGAAAACAACATTCAACCTTACATAGTTATATGCCCATACATATACATATGTTATCATGTACACCCATCTCATTTATGATGAAACATGAGGCCCAACTCATAATCTCAAAGCTCAACTGTTCCACAAAGGAAATAATAACACAATGGTAACACCACAAAGGTAAGTACCGAAAAGGTAACACCACACAGAACAATACCACAATGGTATCACCATGAATAAATGTACAACACAGGTTCTCCATGTAGAATGATACCACCATGATATCACCACATAAGAATGTACCACACAGGTACACCACATAGAAGAATACAACAAAGGTATTGAAAAAATTTTAAGTACCACAAATGTACGCTACACATAGTAATACCATAGAGGTATCACCACGAAGGAAATTACCACACAGGTACAGCACACGGCTGAATATCACCAAGGTTTCACAAGGAAGGAACATACCACACTAGTCCGCCACAAAGAATAATACTACAAAGGTATCACCATGAAGGTAAGTACCACATAGGTAATCCCCACAGAGGAATACCATAAATGTATCACCAAGAAGGAATGTAGCACATAGGTAAGCCACAAAGAAGAATACCACAAGGGTATCACCACGAAGGTAAGTACTATACAGGTACGCCACAAAGAAGAATAACACAAAGGTATCACCAAGATGGAAAGTACTTAACATATGTACACCACACATAAGAATACCAAAAATGAACACTCTACGAAGGAAATTACCACACAGGTATGCCACACAGAAGAATACCACAAAGGCATCACCACGAAGATAAGGACTCATCTCACACCAGGTATAACATATGTATGGTAGAAAAGATGATTAGATGTAACCACTAAATAATATTACTCTATTATGAGGTAGACCAATGTAGGATCCCAAATCATTAGACCCACATAGGATTATAAATTAGCAGACCCATAAAAGATCCTAGTACATCAACAGACCCACATAGGATCCTAGTAATGTATACACACACACCAGATCTTGGAGTAGTCCCACATGGTTTCCAAGAGCGGATCCATGTGGGATCCTCATGCACAGAACTACAACAGATCCCAAAGCACATACACAAAAAGTATACCTTTCTCATGTTACAACCAGCTATAGGTTTTACACACTAAGATTGACATCCCACGGTGGGGTCCGATAGGGTTGACCGCTCGGCTACCTGGCTGGCCGGATGGCCATCCATTCCCACACTGCGTGGTCACACACCATGCCATCACTGGAAGACGGTGTCAGAAAACATATATCGAGACTATCCTTTTGGTATACCGCATATTAGTTTGGATAATGTTGGGCTATAACTTGGTTGGACTGAACACAAATCCAACCGGGCCCTCGGGACTAAATGGCCAATAACATATCGACCAGGCACCCGATTGATGTGTTGTCTGCTGCGTTGAGACCCCTATTACGTGGTGACCCTCTAGGATACATATTCAGGGGAATTCGTGGATGTTGGAGTATTGACTTCTTGTTTGAGGATGAGACCCTCCCGAAATCATGTGAGCTTAGTGTGGGAACCCTGTGGCTGGCTGTAACATGAGAAAGAGATCCTATGTGGTTCTTTTTTTTAAGATCGTTCATGGGTATTTTCTTGAGGATACCACATGGATTCGCTGTTCTAATCCATGTGGGACTACTCTAGGATCATGTGTGGGTCTTCTATACTAGGACCTTATGTTGGTCTAATGATGTACTAAGATAACATGTGGGTCTGATGATTTAGGATCCTATGGGGGTCTGATGATTTAGGATCCTCTATGGGTGAGCCTTTTAATAGAGATAGATGATTTATTAATTACATATAATCATCTTTACTACCATAACTAATCTATATCTGGTGTGAGATGAGTCTTTACCTTTGTGGAAATCTTCTGTGTGGCGCTAATTTGTGGTACTTACCATCATGGTGATACCTTTGAGATGTTATTATGTATGGACTACCTGTGCGGTACATACCTTCATTGTGATACCTTTGTGGTATTATTCTATGTGGAGTACCTGTGTGGTACCTACCTTTGTGGTGATGCCTTTGTGGTATCCATCTATGTGGAGCTACCTTCGTGGTACATACCATTGTGTTGTTACCTTTTTGGTAGTCTTTCCTTTGAGGCACAGTTACACATTGGCTAAGGAGAGGGGCCTTGTGTTTCCTCATGAATGACATGGGAAATATTTGATAACTTCGGTATATGTATGGGCATATACCTATATAGGGTGGTCACTGGTTTACATGTTCTGTGTTTTATCCTTTGTGGATCTTGTGAGACCTTGAGGGTCTCTGGGTCCCAACTGAGTATTGTTATTATCACACCTACACGGGCTATGCTCATACCTTGTTGTAATTAGTGCAGATGGAGGAAAACGCTTACTGAGGCCGAGGGTACTACGATTGGTGGTAGCACAGAGGTGGAACATAGATGATGCGTACCGTAGAGATGACAGTTCGAGAGATGTACCTATCCTTTAGGTAAGATCCTCGGCAGGTATTCACCGAAGCTGTTCAGATTTCATGTACATTATAGTTTCCTTGTACTTTCTAGATGGGATTGTATTCTTGCCCATTTTTCTTACTCTACAAACTCTTTTTAGTTTTCACTATACTCGTTTTCATATCTTCTTGTGTTCCTGGTTGCGTTAGTTTACAGGTTATAAAGCCAATGACTTCTGAGTTTTAGGGAATACGCCTTCGGTGCTAGTCGCCAGCCCCTTTCCTATAGAAGGTGGGCTTGGGGTAGTCACGACATGTGACTTAGGGGACGGGTCATGACAATACCCCAGGGTGAGTGCAGTGACTACCCCAAGCCCGCCATCCATAGGCAAGGGGGTAGAAACTAGCACTGAAGGCATATTCCCTAATACTGTGAAGGCATTGCCTTTATGACATGGAAACTCATGCAACAAATCCCACAACATGATACGAACGTGAGTAAACTAAATAGTTAATAGAATGTGCATAGTAAGAAAAATTTGAAAGAATACAAGCTCAACTTGAAATTTCAAGAAAACTGAAAAGTACATGTAAACTGAAACAACTCCTGTGAACACCTGCCAATGAACCTACCTGAAGGGTAGGTACAACACTCGAACGGTCATCTTTGTGGTGCGCCTCATTTATGGTCCACCACTGAGCTACCTCTAATCCTAGAACCCTCATCCTTTTCAGTGATTTCCATCGTCTGCACCAAACACAAGAAGGTGCGAGCCTTTCCCGTGTAGGGGTCAGTATAACAATACTCAGTAGGGACCCCGAGACCCTCAAGGTCTCAAAAAAATCCACAATGGAAAAACCACAAATCATGTAAACCAATAAAAACCCTATATAGGTATATGACTATACCTATAACTAAGTTATCAAATATTTCCCATATCATTCATGATGAAACACAAGGCCCATCTCTTAGCTAATGTGTAACTATTCATCGAAGGAAAGACTACCATGAAGGTAACACGACATAGTTATGTACCACAAAGGTAACGCCACATTGAATTATACAACTAAGGTATCACCACGAAGGAATGTACCACACTGGTTCTCCATAAATAAGAATACCACCAAGGTATTACCATGAAGGAAATTACCACACAGGTACGACACAAATAAGAATACCACAAATGTATCACCACGAAGGAATGTACCACACATGTATGCCAGAAATAAGAATATAAAAAAGATATCATCATTAATGAAAGTACCACAAAGGTACGCCACAAAAAAATACCACAGAGGTATCACCACGAAGGGAAGTACAACACAGGTACGCCACAAAGAAAAATAAAACATATGTATCAACACAAAGTTAAGTACCACATAGGTATGCCACACTGAAGAATACCTCAAAGTTATCATTCCAAGGGAATGTACCACACATGTATGCAACATAGAAGAATAACCAAAAGGTATCACCATGATAGAATGTAAAAAATAGTTACACCACACATAAGAATACCACAAAGGTATCACCACGAAGGAAAGTATCACACATGTACGCCACACAGTAGAATACCAAAAAGGAATCACCACGAAGGGAAGTACCACACAGGTATGCCACATAGAAGAATACCACATAGGTATCATGACAATGGTATGTACCAAACATGTATGCCAAAAAGAAGAATAACATAAAGGTATCACAATGAAAGAAAGTACTACACATGTACACCACACAAAAGAATAACACAAAGGTATCACCATGAAGTTAATTTCCACATAGGTATACCGCACAGAAGATTACCATAAATGTATCACCACGAAGGTAAGTACCACACATGTACGCCACATAGAATAATACAAAAAAGGTATCACTACGAAGGAATGGACTCATATCACACCAGGTATAACTTGGGTACGGTAGTGAAAATGATTAGATGTAACTACTGAATCATCTTACTCTGTTAAGAGGCAGACCCACGTAAGATCCTAAATCACCAATCTCATGCTAGATCTCAAATAATCAGACCCACATTGGATCGTAGTACATCAACAGACCCACATTGGATCCAAGAATAGTAGACCCATGTAGGATCCTAGAGTAGTCCCATGTGGATTCCTAGAGTGGATCCAAGTGAGACTCTCAAACACATACCCACAAAGGATCCAAAGTCAAAGACCCACATAGGAAAAAATTCTCATGATACATCCAGCTACAGGGTTCCTACACTAATCTAGCGTGATTCCGAGAGGGCCTGCTCCTCAAGCCACATGTCTAATACTTATCTACCATGATGTCTCGTGAAGAAGTATCAAAATTAATCGCCACATAAAATGGTTCTCAATGTAACAGACGATACGTCAATCAGATGACTGTTTTTTAAGTTATTATCCTTTTAGTCCCAAGGGCTCAGTTGGATTCGTGTTCAATCCAACCAAGATGTACACCAACATTATCAAAAACACAAGTGGGGTATACCAAAAGAACTGTCTCGGTACAATGTTTTTGGAACCAAAGAAGGTTCATCAAACAGACGCTCGTAGCTCAAGATATGGCCTAAAAAGAAAAAGGGTTGATGTTGGTCGGGGTCCAGTCTTTCCCGGCCAGACGGACCCGCCCCGACCAGGCCAGGGCCGAATCAACCTAGTTCGGGTCAACCCGTCCTGACTGGGGGCTGGCCATGGGTCCATCCCGGACCACGGGATCCGACCTATCTCGTTAGGTCCAGCCGCGGAGAGGCCCGTGCTGGGAGACCCGTGGCGTGGTGGCCCATAGTGGTGTCACCCCCCGCAGGGCCCAAAATTACATAAAGG
Organism: Viscum album; assembly: GCA_963277665.1. NCBI lineage: Eukaryota > Viridiplantae > Streptophyta > Magnoliopsida > Santalales > Viscaceae > Viscum > Viscum album. Next base: position 353,028,828 of record OY728134.1, on the reverse strand, counting down.
ATCATATCATAATGTCTAAAGTGGGCCCCGGTGATAGCACAAACTCCCTAACCTAACATATACATCAGATCCTGGCCTACCTGGTAACACCAGTTTCCCCACAGACACGTGGTCCCCACCCAAGGGTCCACCAACATGCCTGAGCGGGTCATCTAACTAATGAAAGTCCCCACACACCAACACATGTCCTTTTTAGCACGATTTGTCCTCACTCGCACACAACTGGGGAAACTTCCCAAATGTTGACCCATCCTGATCACATATCCAAGTCAGTCACACATAACTGTGGAGTTCTAATCATTTAGGATTCTGAAAAGGAAGGTGCACCTTGTTGATATAAGTCATATCATTTATCCATTTAACCCTTTATAATTCTGGGGTGTTAAAATCACCCCCCCCCCTTATAGCACAATTTACTCGTTGGGGGCCCTACCTCAAAACCAAGACAGTGCGCTTCCCTTTAGGCTGGGTACCACCTCTTATACAAAATGTAACAAATTGGTTACCACCTCTAATACCAAATGTAACAAATGGGCCCTGCTGACAGCAAAGACACCCCACTATAACATATCTATCAGATCCTGCCCTGCCTGGTAACACCAGTTTCCCCACAGACACGTGGTCCCCACCCAAGCACTAGTGCAGAAAACGTTTTTTACGTCGGTTTCTAGCTGACGTTAATACGTGCGACGTTATAAATAAGGTTTTTGAGGTCGGTTATTTAAAAACCGACATCAAAAACATAAAATCGCGATGTTTATCACGTTGGTTATTTTAGAACCGACGTGATAAAGGGCCTAGATAATGGTTTATCACGTCGGTTATTTTAGAACCAACGTGATAAAGGGCCTGGAGAATGGTTTATCACATCGGTTATTGAATAACCGACGTGATAAACGGCCTGCACAATGGTTTATCACGCCGGTTCTTAAACAACTGACGTGATAAACAGGGGGGAGGGGGTTTATCATGTCGTTTCATATAGAACCGACGTGATAAAATGGGGTGAGGGCGGTTTATCACGTCAGTTCTAGAAGAACCGACGTGATAAACCGGGCTAAGCGTGGTTTATCACATCGGTTCATATAAAACTGATGTGAAAAACCAGGGGAGGGGGGTTTATCACATCGATTATTATATAACCACCGTGATTTTCCGGAGGGAGGTGGTTTATAACATCAGTTATTCAATAACCGACATGATAAACCATTGTCCAGGCCGTTTAGCATGTCGGTTATTCAATAACCGACGTGATAAAACATTCTCCAGGACCTTTATCACGTCGGTTATTAAATAACCGACGTGATAAACCATTATCCAGGCCATTTATCACGTCGTTTATTAAATAACCGACGTGATAAACTATTTTTCAGACCTTTTATCACGTCGGTTATTAAATAACCGACGTGATAAACAATTTTCCAGGCATTTTATCATGTCAGTTATTAAATAACCGACGTGATAAACCCAATTTTTTTTAAACAGAATGCAATGATCTTCTCTTCACCAGAATCAACCAGAAATCAAATCAAGAAATCGTACCACAAATACAGAAGTACATCAAAATTAAGCATGTACATAGATAACATATAAAACTTACCCACTAGATAGCATCCACCCTCATTTATACCCCATGGACAGCCCTCCCCCACCCCGTTGGAGCTCTCACCCTCATGTATACCCCCTGGACAGCCCTCCCCCACCCCATTGGAGCTCCCACCCTCATGTATACCCCTTGGACAACCCTCCCCCACCCCATTGGAGCCCCCCACCACACTCCTGGACTGCCCCCGACCCCCGGACACCCACAAACACCCCTCAACAACCCCCACCCGCCTGAACAACACCTCCTCACCCCCTCACCCCACTTGAAAGCCCCCACCACACCCCTGGACATCCCCAAACACCCCTAGACAACCCCCCAGCCCTGGACAGCACGCCCACACCCCTGGACCGGCTTCCCACACCCCTGGACATCGTTGCCACCCCCCAGGACTGCCCCCCACCCCACCGGATAGCCCTCCCAGACCACTGGACACCCCCAACCTCACTGAACACACCCCCACACCCTTGGAACCCCTCCCCCACAGACCCAAATCCATACCAGAAGAACCATCAAAAGTAGACCAAAACAAGAAGTAGAGAAAAATTAAACATTCACTTATATAACATTCAAAACTTACACTGTCAACTTCAAGAAATACTAAATCAAACCTAAAAAACTAACAAATACACAATTAAAATGACAATATTCAAAATTACATTTTACATTACAAACAACTAAAATTCAATCAAACCTGTAAAATAATTTGACCACTCCACTTGTACGTGTTTGATGTCTTCAGCAGTATAGGGTTGAGGGTCATCAAAAAGCTACAAATGAAAAAGAAGATAGTTAATGTGTATAATGAATAAATCAAATTGAAATATTATGGAAAAGTTTAAGAGGAAATCGTACCAGTCAAAATTCACAACAGTCCAAGTTGTTATCATTTCATACATAAATCTTAACATATAATATCCGTATTCGATGAGGCCTTGTTGTTCATGACAATTCTGTTTTGAATGAGTGTAAATTCAATATAATATTTTTATGTAATAAATCAAAAAGTACAAATTATAAAGGGAAATTTACCTTCGCATTTACATATTTGATCTTTTCATTTCTTTTCATGGTGTCTTTTCAAAAGTAGAACCATGCACTGTTAGAAAATAATACAAATGGGATAAATTTAAAATTCATTATAATATATAAAACTATTGAGAAATTGAAACTTACTTTTCCAATATATTCATAAAACTTTCCCGCACATCACCATGAACAGAGCATATCCAATAAAGAGCTTTCTCCCTTGGGCAAAAAATCCCTAACATCCAATGATCACTGATAAAAGGAAATTTAATGTTAGTGGTTTTTTATGTTAAAAGATAATTAACTCCTTGAGAGAAATGTGTTTCATACCTCTCACAAAAAGGAATCATCCAACATTGTATGATTATATTCTTTTCTAATCTTTCAACAATATAAACAATTCTTTGTTCCTCAGTCAATGCACATGCTTCAGGGGAAATCAATTGCGGGTCCATGAATCCATATACTTCTGTCAGTTCATTCCTCTCTCAAATTTTATAAAGATACCTAATACAAAACATATATAAGTATACATTTTTAATACATATAACGCATGGAAAAGGTGTTAAGACTTACATGGAAAAAAATTTCACCACGTTGATGCCCAACTTATCTCCAGCAACAAGCTCCATGATATCAGATTTTGTAATCCCCACACTTATTTCACGTCCAGAAACATGATATTCCATTGGAAACTCATAAAAACCCAACAAAAAATGTGAATATCTTGACAATCTGTCAAGACCACTGGAATATATATCTGATGCCATAGCATGTTGTCTTTGTTGTTGTCTATACAGTATTTCTTTACCTTTGAAGTATTCCTGTGATAAAAAAATTGAGAAATATAGTAGTTTTCAAATGATAAAACAACTTTAATAAAAAAATAAAATAAAAGATATAGCATTCATACCTCTATGGTAATGAGTCGACGAAGTCTGGATGGCCAAACTAAAAAATGGCTGATACTCTGTCCAACTATCTCCACCTCATCTGTAGGTATTGGTACCCTAGCTGATCTATCTATAATATCCTGTACAGTGACCCTCTGATTCTCTACCTCTAATTGTTGATGATGAACTGTATCTTTTATACAATATACCACCCTGTATGCTACTATATGATGTTGAGAATCATCAACATACAACTCACAATATGTAGGAAGTTGCGGCGGAGGCGTAGGATAAAAAATGGGGTCCGCAGGCTGAGGTGGGGGAGTGGGAGCTACTGGCGGAGGTGGAGGATAAATAATGGGGTCTACAGGGGGAGGTGGAGGAGTGGGAGTTTCAGTCTGAAATTGTATTTGCATTTATGAAAACATAGACTACACCGAATCTCTAATCTTGTCTTCCATCGTCGCATTAATATTTTGAACTTCAGCCTCCAAGGATTCTATTTTTTTTATAAACCCCCTCAATGTTAGAATTTGATGAACGTTGAAACACTTTTCTTACTGATACACCTGCCGGATATCCTCTTACATGACCAGGATGTTCGGGCCTTCCCAATGCTGCAAATAAAATTTCTTCCCTCCCAGTAGCTGTAAATGTCTTCGCTGAACTCTGCTCTTCAAGAGAGTCCTGTATTAATTAATTGAACATTTATGTAATGATTGAAACTTATATGAAGAAAAAAGTTAACTTAAATAAATTAAATAGATATCTTACAATCCTTTCAGCAACGATTCTCGATTCTTCCGAAAGATATTGACCTTTTTTTCCATTCCGAGATCTCTTCTATTTTTCATGTCTAGATAGAGGGGATGGAGGGGCCACCTCTCCAGAGCTTGAAGACTCAGCTCTTAATTCTTGAAATGTTTCCGCCATCATTTTTTCTTCCAATAATGTATGCCCTCCCTGAGATAAACAATGAGGGTATACATTTTTAGATTGTATCTCCTGATGAGATTTCCTTGTTTACTGTAATTTAAGAATAAGAAATCATTAACAGAAAATTAATAAAATCATTAATATAAGAATGTTTAAACAAGTTTACATTACCCTTACCAGAAATGTCTCTTTTTTTCTACTTTCAAAAAATTTTCTCCATGTGTCTTCATTTATAAAAGGATATATACGACATGTATTGTCATGACTCCTATGACCATAAATGAAATCAGATGAGAGGGTTGATTTGAAATCCCTCCATCTCTTGGCAGCTAACGATAAGCATTTCTTCCTGACTCCTCCAGTGTCAGGAATATCAAATGTCATATGATAATGAAGAGGTTAAACATATTATATATACTAGAAAAATTAAAATAATGGTCAAACAATGACAAAAGATCTTACCAAAATCATCTCCCAAAACTGAGAGATAATCGTTTTATCCACACGTCTCCAATCATCATACAGAATGATTACTTTGGACTTAGCCTGAGTTGCAACAAAACTCTTAAAATCTTTGGCATTCGGACCTCTAGGAATATCATCATCATCAAACTCAACTACTATCCTTTGATCCTGCGTATGGGAATGTGATAATTTTGGTAAATGTGTGCACCCATGTTTACCAACCTTTGAACTCTTTGTCGTAATAGGAGCATGTGAATGTTCATCCCCAGAGGTATGACCAGCAATATGCTCCTCTCGAGAATCATGTGGTTGATCATCTGAATGATCTGTCATTATCCTTCAAATCAAAAAAACAAACGTCAGTTCACAAATATACAAATTCAAATATTTTAATACTACTGTAATTAGAAAATAGAAAAGTTTACTAAGTTACATAACAGTAAACATTGGTAATATGGTAAGCATGTTAAACAATGGTAAAGATGGCAATGATGGTCAAGATGGTCAAGATGGTAAAAATGGTAAAAATGGTAAACCTGGTAAACATTGTAAACATGGTAAAGTAATTGCCAGTGAACAAAAATAAGCATTTTAAAATTCATGTAATGGTTATAAACATGAAAAAGTAAACTAAACAAACATAAAACAAACAAAAACAAAAACATATACTTATTTTATTTTAAAACATGTTTTAATAAATAAAAAACTAACAATATCTAACATTTATGGAAAAAATAAATGTAAACAAGAAATAAACATATGTTACCTGTAATTTTAGGAATGTACAGATGGATTGTTTTCCAAAATTCCTTCATTATGATCGTTCCTTATGGCACAAACTATGTCTTCAACATGATCGTCATTATGTTCTGTTAATATTTCCATGGAAGTAGGGATCTCACATAAATCAGCATATTCATCAAGTTCATCTTCACCAACATATTGTTTTTACATTGTAAAACAACAGCCCACTGCATATCTGATTGATCTACTACATAAAAAATTTGTTTTGTGTGTGTTTCCATTATAAAAGAATTAGTTGTGTCTTCCAATCTATTCAGATTAACAAGTGTCATTCCAAATTCATCGTGTCTGACACTGTTGTTACCGTTAAACCATTTACAGTTAAAAACAGGAACTTTAATTTTAAAGTAATCAACCTCCCATATGTCTTCAATCACTCCATAATATGCATTTGATGCAAAAATTGGGTTTTTGTCCTTAGCACTCGAAAAATGCATTGCTTCTGCAAACACCAATACACCACTATTCTGAACTGCACTTCTGTTGTCCTGAGCTTTTGTATGAAATGTATAACCATTAATGTCATAACCAGACCATGTTATCACATTTAAAAATGGACCACCCAATATCCATTTTAATGTCTCTGATACATCTGATCTACCAAGAAAAGTCTTTTTAATCGATGAAAAAAAAGTTTTGTTGTGCCCATTCAAAATCCACATTTCTTTCTTCTTTGGATGACATCGTTTCAACTCATTAATATGCACTGTGATATATGGTTGAGCATCAGATATGTTATTCAAGATGTATGATTCTATCTTCTTCATCTATTCAGCTGACAATGATTTGACTTTCAAGCCGAGAATCCCCTTTCCCTCATTATTAACCCGTTCAAGGTGAGATGGAGGCAAACCTATGTGTTGCGCCGCAGCTAAGTAGCTCGTACAAAACTCTGCTACCTCCTCAAAAATATACTTTTCAATAATGGATGCTTCAGTTCGATATAGATTTTTAACATACCACTTTAATATTTTCACATACCATTCAAAAGGATACATCCAACGAAGATATACAGGTCCACAAAGCTTTATTTATCGAACAAGATGATTCATTAAATGCACCATTATATCAAAAAAAAAGTTGGAGGAAAGTACATTTTGAATTGACTAAGTATAAAAATTTCATCCTTTTTCAAAATGTTCAAAGCATTCACATCAATCGCCTTGTTACAAATTGAACTGAAAAAATAACACAACTTCATTATAGTCTTTCTGACACGAATAGGCAATATTCCACGCAATGCAACTGGTAGAATTTGTTGCATCATGACGTGACAATCATGTGATTTCTTACCTATCAACTTCAAGTCCTTCAATGAGACAAAATTTATTAAATTAGAAGAATAACCTTGAGGCACTATGGTTTCATGAAGACACTGACAGAAGCTAATTTTCTCCCTCTTCGATAATTTATGAAAAGCCGGGGGAAGAAATGTTCATCTTCCTTTAGGAGTGGGAGCTAACTCCAAACGTATTCCCATTGATAGTAAGTCTAATCTTGCATTCAACCCATCTTTAGTCTTTCCTTTAATATCTAACAATGTTCCAATCAAAGAATCATAGATATTCTTCTCCATGTGCATGACATCAATATTATGTTTAACTTCATGATACCTCCAATATTGTAGCTCAAAAAAATTGACCTTTTCTTCCATATATGTCTATCATTACCAGATTTATGTGTCTTTCCCAATGTCACGTCAAGGTTTTTCGACCTCTCAAAATACAGATCAGGGGATAAAGGTTTTGGAGCAGTATCAAATTCCTGTGAGCCATTGAATTCTTTTTTTAGTCTTCTATAAGGGTGTTCCATAGGCAAAAACTTTCGATGACCCATGTACACTATTTTCCTCCCATGATGCAATTGACAATAGGATGTCTGTTGTTCGAAAATTGGACATGCTTTATGCCATTTAACACTGTATCCAGACAAACTTCCATACGCTGAGAAGTCATTTATAGTGAACAGAAGCACTACATGCAATTGAAGATATTTCATTTTATAAGAATCATACACCCTAATACCATCATCCCATAATAGTTTCAAATCATCAATCAACGGTGACAAGTAAACATCAATATCATTACCGGGTTGCTTTGGACCTGAGATCATTGTACTCAACATGACATATTTTCGCTTCATACAAACTTCAGGAGAGAGGTTGTAAATTACCAATAAAACAGGCCATGAACTATGTGTGCTACTGAGTGTTCGGTATGGATTCATTCCATCTGTGCACAACCCTAGTCTGAGATTTCTAATTTGATTTCCAAATGTAGAATACTGCACATCAATTTTCTTCCATTGTGGAAAATCAGCTGGATGACGTCTTTTTCCATCACATACCTGCTCTTCAGCATGCTATATTAACCTTTTTGCATCATGTGAATTAGAAAATAAATGTTTGAAACGATTAATTATAGGAAGATACCAAAATACCTTTGATGGGAGCTTTGTAATCTCTACATCACCCTGTGATTTTTCTTTCACCTTATACTGTGATGTCCCACATTTTGGACACTCTGACAGAAATTCATATTCCTTCCTATATATAATGCAGTCATTCCGACAAGCATGTATTTTTATATATCCCAATCCCATCGGGCATAATATTTTCTTGGATTTGTAATGTGAATCTGGAAGATCGTTATCTTTTGGAAGAATGTATTTCATCAATTGTAGTAGCTCTGTAAATCTTCTATCACTCCATCCATGCTTCGCCTTCAGGTTAATCAATCTTAACACTGCCGACAAAACCGTAAAATCTAAACAACCGGGATATAGTGGTTTTTCAGCATCACCATATAGACGCGCAACTATCGGTTCTATCTCAATTTGTTCTGCTACAATATCGCGAATCATTTCTTCAATTCCATTGGAGTTACCATCTTTCGAATCATTATCATCAGTGACATTCCGTCCAGTTTCACCATGCAAAATCCAAGGGCTGTAACTCGGATTAAAACCATGACATATCATATGATCTTTTATCTCTCTACTTTTCAACTTCTTCATATTCAGACATTTCAAGCATGGACAATAAAAAATGTTCTACTTGGAACATTTCGTTTTTCATATTCCAAAAAGGCATCAACACCTTCCACAAATTCATTGCTCATTCGATGTGCCGTAATCCAACACTAGTCTGCTCAGAATAACAATAGTCCCACTGATTTGGTTTAATCCTTTATTTCTGCTTTTTAATCCCATGTAACATATCTTGTGGGGATTTGATTTTGTACTTGGCCTTCATCTTTAATGGTTATCAATCAAAATAAAACTCGACTAAAAACTCTGTTTATTTTAGGTTTTCAAAATCCAAAAACGAAAACAAAACAACCATGGACAAAAACTGAAATCCAATTATAGGAGACATGATCAGAAATTCTAAACACCAAGAATTAACAAATATCAACAACAATAGTGAACAGCCTGGAAATTACAAGACTAAATATGTATATGTATATGATTAACAATAACAATGTGTTTTATATTATCAATTGAATGTTCTAAATGATATGTTAATTCATATGGTTTAATATCATTGGTAACATGTTTTCGATTCCAATGTGACATAGGTGTGAGAGCCACTGATAATGGAGTAGTGGCCTAATCTCAATCTAGGTCCAACATCCTCAACATATTCTTCTAGGGGTAGAATTTAGTATGGTCTGTGTTATTTTAACACCTCTATATTTATTATAGGTTATTTAATCAAATTATTTTGATTAACTTTATTTTATTCATCCTTGTATTATTATTTTTTGACTTTTTAGGATATTATAGTTTTATATTCTTATTCATGGTTGGAACATGGTTAGTGAATACCATGAGGTTCTAACTAGGAAACATTTTACATTTGTTTACAAATATAATGGAGGAAATATATTTTGTAAAAACCATACTTATTTATCATGAAATCACACAGCATGATGCATATGAATTTTTTAGGGTTGGTTCTAGGTTTCCATACTGTGTGGTTAAACCATGGTACTCCTCCAATATCATATAATGGGGATCACATTTATTGTTTTAATTTATAAAAAAACCGATCCAAAATATGATATAAAAAGTAATTATTATTTATTTTCCTTTAAAGTAACGATGCACGTCTTTTTTATCTCATTATTCATCTAGTTTAATGTTCACTCAACATAGTCTGTTATATCAACAAAATAGTCTGTTATATCAACAAAAAATTCCACGAGATTCAAAAACGAACGAAAAGCACATCAAAAATCGAAACAAAAACGAACGAAATAAATATGTGGAAGGCTTACTTGAATGTTGTGAGTTGAGATGATAGATCCGAGAGGAGTGAAGAAGATAAACAATGAATCCAAATTGAGTTTAACACAGGTCGATCGACGAGCCGATTAGGGTTTACCGCGTGAGAGAGACGAGCCGGCGGACTGTCAATCGAAAAATCATAAATGACAGTCCATTGGCTTTAGTTTTTTTAAAAGTTTTATAACGTCGGTTATTTTAAAACCGACATAAAAAATCTCCCACGCTTTGGTTTTTTACGTTGGTTATTTTAAAACCGACGTAAAAACGAAGTTGTACGCGTTTTTTACGTCGGTTATTTTATAAACGACGTAAAAAAACCCCCCAGGCTTCGGTTTTTTATGTTGGTTATAAAATAACCAACGTAAAAAACCAATGTACGGGGGGTTTTTTATGTCGGTTATTTGGAAACCAACATAAAAAAACCCGATATCTACGCATTTTTTTACATCGGTTATTTTATAAACGCCATAAAAAACCAAAGCAAGGTGGGTTTTTTACGTCGGTTATTTGGAAACCGACATAAAAAACCCGATATTGACGTGTTTTTTACATCGGTTATCTAATTACTGACATTAAAAACCAATGCCCGGACGCGTTTTTTACGTCGGTTATAAAATAACCGATGTAAAAAACCCCACTCTTTGTTTTTACGTCTTTTATTTGATAACCGACGTAAAAAACGCGTCGATATTGGGTTTTTTACGCCGGTTTCCAAATAACCGACATAAAAACCCAACAGGCGCGATTTGTAACGTCGGTTATTAAAATAACCGATTTTAAAAATATACTCTCCACATTTTTACGTCGGTTATATATAACCGACGTAAAAAATGGTGACGTAAAAAACGATTTCTGCACTAGTGAAGGGTCCAAAAACATGCCCAAATGGGTCATCTGACTAATAACAGTCCCCAAATTCCAACACATGTCCATTCCAGTATGACTTTTCCTAACTCACACTCAACCTGGGAAACTTCCCAGAAGACGACCCATCATGATCACTAATCAAGGCCAAGAACGCTTAATTGTGGAGTTCTAATTAGGTAGTATCCTGAAAATGAATGTGCACCTTTTTGACATAAGTCATATCATTTAGCCATTTAACCCTTTATAATTCTAGGGTGTTACAATCACCCCCTTCTTATATCACAATGTCCTCGTTGGGGGCCCTATGTGAGAACCAAGGTTTTGTGCTGCACTTAGGGCTGGGTACCACCTCTACTACAAAATGTAACAAATTGGGTACCACCTCTAATACCAAATGTAACTTATGGGCCCTTCTGACAACATAGACACCCCACCATAACATAACTGTTGGGTCCTGGGCTGCAAGGTAACACCAATTTCCCCGCAGACACGTGTTCCCCGCCCAAGGGTCCACCCACATGCCTGAACGGGTCATCTGACTAATGACAGTCCCCACATGGCAGAATGGGTCATCATAATAATGACAATCCCCATTGGCCAACACATGTCAGTTCCCGTATGATTTTTCCTCACTCACACACATCCTGAGAAACATCCCAGTAGGTCACCCATCATGATCACTACTCCTAGCCAAGCATGCTTAACTGTGGAGTTCTAATGAGGTAGACTCCCAAAAATGTAGGCTCACCTTGTTGACATGAGCATATCATTTATTCATTTAACCCTTTATAATTATGGGGTGTTATAATTATCTCCCTTTAGTACACAACGTCCTCATTGTGGGCCCTAAGTCTTAACCCAGGCAGTGGGCTGCACTTAAGGCTGGGTACCACCTTTGATAAAAAAATGTAACAAATGGGCCCCACTGAATGAACATACACCCCACCATAACATATTCATCGTGTCCCAATCTAATATGTAACAGAAGTTTCCCCATAGACACATGGTCCAAACCAAAGGGTCCACCCACAAGCATGAATGGGTCATCTGACTAATGACACTCCTTACAGGGTAACATATGTAATTTTCAGTATGATTTTTCATCACTCGCACACATCCTGGGAAACATCACATAAGGTCACCCATCATGATCACTACTACAAGACCAGCATGATTAACTACGGAGTTCTAATCATGTAGGCTCCCAAAAAAGAAGGTGTACATTTTAGACATGATTCATATCATTATGTCATTTAACCATTTATAATTCTGGTATGTTACAAGGTTATTCATCTGTTTGATGAATGTGGAACTTCAATAGAGCATCCATATGCAACTGGGAATGAATTCAATTGAGGTAATTAAAGGAACTACCTGACCAAAAACTATGGTTTAATCCCTTCTATGAGAATTGAGTGATAGAAGGGGAATACAATGATCCATTCCACCAATACTGTTCTAGATTGAGATACATAGGGAGTGACCCTTGGGAATATAGTGAAATTACCTAAACCCTATAAGGGAAATGAAATTGAGTACAAATGCGATCTAGGCTGAACCACCACTTCAGGTAGAGAAAATAATTGTATTTCGTACGATCGACACATTAACATTTTATGATTATGAGATTTAGCCTACAGAGGGTAAACCAATTTTAAACTGTTCTGTCTCATATATGATTTAATTTCAACTCATATATGGAAATGATAATGTGATAGTAGAGTGTCTTGTTCAATGATGAAACAAAATCTAAAGCAGTAGAAACTTTAGTCTATCATACCGTGATTCCCCCCCAGGGTTATTAAACTAATTGTTCTAACAATTTTTATTAGAGGGAAATGTTGAAAGGCATGGGTTCTATCTTAGTATAAGAATTGAATATTGTTAATCATAAAGTGACTGTGAACTTTATTGGGGAGAATTTTTAATTATGGAATAATCAGATGTACTAGTACTTCCAATCATTAGGACTGGGTGTATTAACAACACATATTCCTGGAATATTAGCTAATATCGATAGTGTCTCATTATGTGAATTTGAACAAAGAGAATTGGATGTTAAAGCTATGGGAATAAATGATATAGTTAGAGCCCAATAAAAATCAATTAAACTTATTGTGATGTCATTTAATTCATCACATGCTATGGGGATGATGTTATGGAATATTTATAATGGAGATTAAATAGTTAGATGGGAAACTATATAGGTTCTATTGAACAAATATGAGGTTCTAGAAATTCACCCTAATGAGTCTATTGACACATTCCCTTATCAAGAAATGGGCGTAGTGGAAGACATGTGTGGTCATAGAGAAATTATTTAAGATATAAATATTATTATGTGTGTCTTGAGAAAAATAATAGCTTAGTTTATTTAAATGGTATTGGTATTGGATGATAAATATCTAAAAGAGATAACATTGGATAGCTTACATTTTAATCCTATATCATATGAAATTAAAAATGATGATAAATATGATGATGAAAAGGGAAAGTCCATAAAATTAGAATTCATGGCCATGAAGAATATCTCCATCAAAGATGGACATGAAGAGGAAGAGACATATGAGGATTTGTCATTCCATTAATCAAATCTCCATAGAGGAAAAGTAATGTAAAAAGGGAAACTCCCACTTGATGTCATTCGTTGTGGAAAATGTATACATCTTAGAACAAGGTTCTTGATTAAGTTTCAGGAAGATAAGGAGGAAAAATATGACATTCCCATGAAGAAGTCTTTAGCCTATGTGAAAGGAACAAAAAATTTAGAGACATTTTTATAAAAAGAAGAGTCTTATTTTAAGCGAAGATGAAGGTTTTGAAGAATGTGATGAAGACATGTTGTAGAAATTAAAAGATCATAATGTAAATTATATTGTGGTGGTTATAATAAATTCCAAAACAAGGGAAGAGAGAATCATTGATGAAGAAAAATTTAATGTAAAAGTAGACCTATAAGTTGAACTATAACATGATCATGACAATACAGATGTTTGGGTATCCAAAATGAAATAATCCAACAAAGTATTCCGTGATTCCAAACATTATATGTATCATAAAGAAGAATATATGTCTAATTTGAATTAAGACATTGAAAATATGATGTCATCAATTCGAGAGATCTCAAAAAAGGATATGGAGTACATGATCATAATTGATGAACTGAAAAGGGAAATCGATAGTTTAAAAAATTGGAAATGATCAATCCATACGTATTAAAAAACATGAACAGGAGGTCTCCATCCCATAAAAAGCTGTTAAGGATCAGGAGAAACTCTTAAGTGTCGGTATGCCATTAGAAAAAACCCCATTCATGAAATAGAGAAGATGTAGGTGGAACATTGTTGTACAATGGAACAAAAGAAATAGGAAAATACTAATTATAAATTTTATAAAAGTGTTGATAAAAAATAAATTGGTGTGATGATAAATGTGAAACAACATGAATCCAATCCTAAATTGAAGATTTATTTGGTTATAAAGTAGAGTCAATATATTGATTGAATCATGGGATCATGCAATGGTGTATAAGTGACACAATTGAATTCAACATTTATCTGGTTTTATTTCTACAAAAATATGGGACAGTAAAAAAATATTCTTTCCATTTGAAATAGATATTGAAGTGTACAAGAACAACCATTAAATACAAACAGAACTCAATACTCAAAAAATTCATTCAATGGTAAATGTTTTTGGTGTGTGGTATTTGGTTAAATTTCTGTATATTTTGCATCAATCGTGCATAAGAATGTATTGTAGTAGAATCGATCTACTCGGAAACATCAATTCAATGAAAAATCAGTTGATCATATAAAGAAAAATCAATTTTCTGTAATTTTAGATGAATCGAGTACCTGTTATACCTAGAAGATAAAGATCATCAATTCATATTGGGATTGAAGTAAAAATTATTGATGAAGAAGAAATGATATGAATAGATACTGTTTGTAGATATTTTTTAAAGCATTATATCAAACTGGAATATGGATCATTGATAGTGGATGCTCCTTGCATATGACAAGAAATAATTATTTGGTGTCTTGAATGACTTATGATAGAGAATTTATCATTACATTAGTCAATGAAGACTGATTGGAAAATATTCGGACGAGAAAATAAATTTTTGGGGGAAAAGACATGAGACGTGCATATATATTAGTTGTTGAAGGTCTCAATCAAAAATTTCGTAGTGTCATTCAACTATCTGACTCAGGACAAGCAGGAATATTTTTCATGAGATTAGGTGGCATCAATGAAAAATATGGTGTAGTTGTTTTATAGGGAGAACACACAAAAGGGAATCTCTACCTTATGAGTGTAGAAGAGGACATGCATTTTTGTCCATTGAGGAAGAAAACAAGCTAGGTCGTAAATGTCTTGTCCATTTGAAGCAAACATCCTTGGAAGATTTTGTGAAATATGATGTTGCTTAATACCTCCCGAATTTATAACATGATGGTACCCATACGATTGATGCTCGTAAATAAGGGAAGAAAACTTAAAATACAAAAAAGAAAAAGGAGAAAAGGTCGTAAAAATTACATGATTTTGTGTGTAGTGGTTTGTGCACACAAATTTATACAATATCAATTGATGGGAGCAGGTACAATGCTCTCTACATTGATTTCTTTTGTAAAATGTAATGGGTATCAATAATTACCCATATTTCTAAGGCGATCAGTTTCATTACTATATATCAAGAGGAATTTGAAAAGATGAAATGTTAAAATATCAATATGATCAGAACAGATAATGGAACTGAGTTTATAAATTTCCAATTTGAGTATTATTTAGAGAAACATGGGATAAAGAACAAAGCTTCAGTAGTAATAAATCCACAACCTAATTTGTTATTTTATAGAAGAAATAGATTTATAAAAAATATGGATTGAAAAATAATTTTTGATAAAGTGATTCCTAATAAATTATTTAAAGTAGTATTGATGACAAAAATATACACACCCAATAGAATGTTACTATGGATGAATGAATAGAATGCTCTATATGATCTACGGTGCGGAAAGAATCCATCATTGAAATACATTCGAGTCATCAGAAGTATGTGTTTTATTCTCAATAAGGAGAAAAAATGGACATTTGATTCCCATGGAGATGAAGGGATATTTTTTGTCTAATCAATGAAATGAAACACATATAAATGATTTAATAAGTGGTTGGTAGAGGTTGTTGAATGTTATGGTGTAACAAAAGTGTAAAATGAGTAGAATATTTTGAAAATACATTATCAACCCCAGGAGGATATTGATGAAGATATATCCAGAGAAGGGATGTTTTAGCTCTAGAGGCTAATTTCGATGAAGACTCGGGTGATAAAATGGATAAGTTGAATTCAGTATCTATACAAAGATAGAAGTGAAGAGATTAAATTAATAGATAGAACATATTTTTTGATAAGATAGCACCAGTGAAGACATGGATGTCGAAGTCTCTACAACAAGAATGTTACTTATCACAATTAGAGCCTATGTTTTGTTGATGTAGCTAGTGAATATAATTTTGATCAAGCTATGAATGAAAATATTGACCAATTTTATAAGAATCATACATGGGTGATTGTTTCAAGGCCAATAGTTATATATTTCATTTTGAAAAAATGGGTATTTCGCAACAATAAGAATGAATATGGTGTAGTAATTCATGAAAAAGAACGAGTTGTGTGCACTGGTTACTACCAAATAGATGATATAATTGTTGATGAAACATTTACACCAGCTGTAAGGCTATATGCAATCTATTTATTCATGGCCATAGTAGAGTAGAGAATGTTCAGGGTTTTCCAAATGGATTTCAAGTCATTATTCTTGATTGGGGTTTAAGAAGAAGAAGTTTATATTGATAATCCACATAGTTTTCTCATTCATTAAGATGAGAATAGATATTTTTGAAGGAAGAAGGATTTATATGGTCTGATGTAAGCACCAAAAAGATGGTATTCATGGATTCATCAGTTTCCGAAAAATCATGGTTTCTCGAGTGGTTAATTTGATTGTAATGAATATTTCAACCATGATAGTAATCAAATATTGATAGTTATAGTATATGTCATTGACATAATTTTTGTAGGATCAGATGAAGTAGAGTTCAACAGTTATCCAAATTCATGAAATGTTACCTCAAAATGTCAATTATTGATGAACTAATATTTTTTCATCATTTGTAGGTAACACTAGGAAATAATGGTATATTAATTTATCAATCTAAATATGAGAAGGAGGTTTTTGAGAATATTTGTAACAGATAATTCAATATAGATGAATACTTCGGTGTATATCAGGGATAATTTTTCATGGTATGTTGAAGGAAATATAATTAATGCCACTAAATATTGGAAGATTATGGGAATCTTGTTGTGATGATCAGTGACAATATTGAATGTTATTTTTGTCACATGTCAAGAAGTGATGTATCAATGAAATTATAAGTAAATCCATTCTCATGTAGTAAAAATAATACATCAGTATGTCAAGGGCAGGGTGGCTTTTAGTTTGATGTACAATGAAAAATCTTCGTTGGAGTTATTGGTGTATACAGATGAAGATCAGGTCAGTTCAGTTGATGAATTAAAATCCACATCATGTGGTGAATTATATCATATAGGATTATGTATTTTATGGTCAATTAAAAACTGATTTAATTTCAATTTGAACCGAAAATGATGAATATATTATGGCTAGTACGGGGTGCACACTGTTATTGTGGATGAGGCAGCAACTTGATGATATAAGAGTAGAAGTAAAGTAACTGGTCCGAATCCATTGCAACAATTCAAGTGAAAAAAATCATAGACAAAATACAATCCATCACTCAAGGAGAAATGACATTTAAATCAAGTATTATTTTATCAAGGAGAAGTTGGTGCATGGAATTTGTGATGGTGAAGTATATTACTACATAACTACAAGATTCAGACATACTGAAAAAGGCTATACCGAAAAATGGTTTGAAAGACAATGAATGGATCTAGGAGTTCAGTCGACTATTCACAATATAAATTGTGGGGAGTTGGGACCACCTCTCTATAAGGTATGTATTTTTCCCCTAATGTACTGATATATGGTATTTACACTATTGAATACAAAAATAATGTGACCTTTAGCTTCATTGATAAAGGGGGAGAAAATGTCTTGATCAATATATGGAGAGAATATTTTTGGTTTAGTAGATAAATTAGGTGATTTATACCAGATAGGTAGTGTACTAGGATTAGGGGACTTGTTAAATATTACAATGCTAATGGTGTTCAATCAACATATATATATCACGACTGAGGGAGTTCTTGAAGAAATCAGTTGAGAGGATATGGAATTAAGTGGTTCATTGATGAACTTTTCATAATACTTCTGTATCTCATGCAAAGCATGGTCCATGTGGGTTTATAGTATGTCTTAAGGAAATCATTGATCGCTATATTAATATCATGAAGTTAATGGAAATTTATTATAGAATAATATTTATTGTGGAATCAAAAATATGAAGAGATATCAACAAACTAAAAGTGGGATATTGAAGGGAAGAATTCCTCATAGTAACATTGTAGTATTTTTGGGTCTATTTAGATTATTGAAAAAATATGTCTCTAATGCATGTTGTGGTGATCCAAGAATATTTTATACTAGGAATGTTGAAAAATATCCATGATAGAGGAATGTATGAAATGGAATTGGTGGAGATGACTTTATACACAAGGTGGATTTTCATGAAGGAATTATTAACATGAATTAATTTAATGAAGAATTGGATTCATTAAGTGTGATTTGGGATGGTGAAATTATTCTAATAGTGATATCCATGATTATTATTAACAACAAGAATACAAATGGTGAGGAGCATCGTGGTGGTGTGATGATTTTAACAAAAATCTGCTATATTATAACGATCATCGCGAATGATAAATTACTTTGGACCTTTGCAAAAAGGCGAAATCATGGAGGAAAAGTGGGATCATTGTGACATGGAAATGATTTGGATGGATGTTTATGGAATTAGTGGAAACACATTTAAATAAGACTCTAACCCCTTCAGAAAAGTAGTAACACTTCACTAAGATATTAATTATCTAGAATTTCAATTGTGGTTAATGAATGTGGTTCGCAAAAGAGTTTCCTGAGAATAATTTTATAAAGGATATAATAGCCAACCGAATTTTCTAGGCATCATGAAATTAATAGAAGTTTGGAAGGATTAGTAATCATCATGGAAGGAATGATATTTGTGAAGGAAAGTTGAGCTTCATGAAATAGGTTTGGTTTCTGAATGCTACAGGAGCATCAAAAAAGGTAGGAGCTTCATAAAAGGATATTTGAGCTTCATGAAATAGGATTTTCATATAGGCAGTGAGCACCAATAATGTGGTTTAGATGGAATTTCCTAGTGCATTTGCGGTAAATTGATATTATTATATTATATGAATGTGGTAATTTAATAGAGAATACATATAGAAATGAGTATGTATTGATTAAATATAATGAAAGGACATACATGTCCATAAAATATAGGTGAATCCCTTCTCGGTGTTGTGAGTGAAGGAAGAGGAAAATAGTTATCCTTTCCACCGATAGTGACCCACTGATGGAGAAATCATGAGTGAACCATGGGAATGTAATGAGAAACCCCTAAACCTTGTAAAGGCTATGATCCTAGGTATATAAGAGATCTAGCCAAAACAACCATTCAAGGTAGTGAGCCTTAGTGGAATTGGATCAATTGGCACATTTCATTGCATTCCCAATGGATATATCCATGTGATAGTTATCCAATTACAAATCATTGTGTCTCTTATATGATTTATTTTCCATTAATACCATTCTATGATAAATGGAGAAGATAGTGTTTTGTTCGATAATGAAACAAGTTCCGATGTGGAATAAGTTTTAATCTATCATTACCTAATTCAACCCTAGGGTACAAAATGAAATTGGGAAAAAAATTATTATATAGATATTGATTCCATTAATGTAGTAAAACATTATCCATTACCTCTTATTGATGATCTTCTAGAACAACTTAATGTTAATTTATATTACTCAATGAATGACCTATGTTTTAGTTATCACAAATTAAAATTTCAGAAGGGTGATATTCAAAATATGAATTTTCACACAATGTATGGGAATTATGAGTTCATAGTAATTCCCTATAGTACATAAAATAAACCATTTTTGTTTTTTACACCAAGTAAAAAAGTGTATTCGTGGATTATATTGTTAAATATTTAATGTTTTATATTGATTATATTTTGATATACCTCATGTTATATGATGTTCATGATGTCTATCTATTTATTTTACAAGATAATATTATTGATAAGGATCTATATGGAATATTCGGTAAGAATGAATGTTGGCCTTAGAAATTGTTTTTTTCATCTATATTCTCTCGTTGAATAGAATATGATTTAATTGCACTAAATGAATGTTTTAAAAAAAATGACCAAAATAATGAATATTACTAAGAAATAATGTTTTTCATGCTTCTATGGAATCCTTAGAAAATTTTATAAGTGTTTCCCAATTAGATAATATGTTAAAAAATTTGACATATAAAGGGCTTATGTTAACAGTTTCTATAGTGTGTGAAGAATATTTGAGAAACTGAACAAAATATAAACGAACATACTAGTATTGTAAATACTATCTGGAAAAGAAGTATTAGTTATTTTTTGTGATATACATAAGAAATGAAAATGGAGAGTCCCTATAAAAAATTATATAGTAGGTTATTATATATCATGGATTCAAAAAACCCATAAAAAATATTATCAAATTTAGGATCTTCTGTTGGTTTCAATAATAAATTCTTGAACAATATGGATGAAATATATTTTTTATAAATGATGGAAAAAATATATAGTTACAGAAATTTTGAACTATATATTCACTTATAATTAAATAATCACAAAGAAAATTAAGATGGATTGAAGTTATCATATACTATAAAATATTAATAAACTACTACCCCCAATAGAAAAATAATGTTAATGATTCATTAAGCATGAATGATTAATGAGTTATATAAATTATGTGTATGGATAAGGATTTTATAATCATGAATTCTATAATTTTGGACATGGAAATTATCAAGAAAGGTAAAAACCATTTATTTTAAATTTAAATTTCTAAAATATATTTTCTAGAGAAGATAAATAAGGATCATCAAGATTATTAGGCTTTAAAAAAGATTAAATTTGAAATGTAGTGGAAATTGGGTGACAAAATCTATGATGATAGTGAGATGACGTTTAGAATGAAATTTTGTTAGCCTATAGTACCTAAAATGAATATGAAATTGTAGTATTAATCTAATAGGATTAACTATATTATAAACCCTTGTAGTACCATGAAATTTATTGTTATAAATGAGTAATTCTAGTAGGAATTCATGAATATTGATGTTATTGAATATTCGTATAGTGTGATTGAATGGAAATAATTAATGGATGAGACACAACTCCCAAATGGTGTGACACAACCTCTCCCCAACAAAAAGTGATAATTAGACAACATGTAAATGAAAATTATTTCTAGAATACCAAATATATATATGCATAAT
This sequence comes from Viscum album, assembly GCA_963277665.1. Lineage (NCBI taxonomy): Eukaryota > Viridiplantae > Streptophyta > Magnoliopsida > Santalales > Viscaceae > Viscum > Viscum album. The sequence continues at coordinate 353,007,369 of OY728134.1, read as the reverse complement.
GATTCTCTATATATCATTGTGGATATAAATGCAATGTATCCACATTTCATATTAATAAGGGAGGATATTCCAATTGAATTTCATATATCAATGAGTTTTTGAAATTCCAAGGGGAATATATATCAATTGTATCTAACCATGAACCACATTTCCAAACAAACTTTTGGATGATTCTGAATAAGTCCATGAATAGATAGATACATTTGATCATCCCCTACTATCCTCAAACTAATTGGATGTATTAATGATCAATTTATACTTTTCAGTATATAATAAAATCATTCTCTCTATAATTCCAAGGAAAGTGGTACTAATACCCAATTTGGTGAAAATATTTACAATAATAGGTTCCATTCAATTTTACAAATTTCTCTATATTTGGACTTATAAGCTAAATGGATTCATAATACACCATGTAGGATTGGTTTTGGGGAAAATATTTTAGCTGATCCATAAGTAATTGAGGAAATAATAAAATTTAACAAACTATAAAAATTCATATCAAAACCCCATATTGAAAATATAAAATTAATGAAGATCATCAGAGTATTGACATGGAATTACATGTATGAGATAATTATATCTTGAATGAATCACCATAAAAACAGTTATAAGGTTTCTAAGGTAGGAAATATAGATCCAAGGTATATTTTACATTTTGAAATTTTTGATAGAATTTGAGGTGTGTGTAATTATTTGTATCTAACACCCAACCTCTTTCATATTCATTTATTATTTTATAAATTAATATTATGTAAATACATTCACAAACAAATCCATGTATTTTCCATCGAGGAAATCGAGCTAAAACCCGACATGTCAAGTAATAAAGAGCATGTCTATATTCATGATAATAGAGAGAATGAGTGAAGATATAAAAAACTCGATGGCTGAGATTTCATTAGAGGAATATGAAATTTGAAGGGACAAAATAGCTTCATGGGGAAGAAATATGGATGAATTATAATCATTTCATCAAGCACTGATATATAACTAATATTTTGAGGATGAAATAAGTTGGTGTGTGTAATGGTTGATAATATTTTAATGTAAAAAATCACTTCATCAAAAAAAATAAAAAAAATCTATTATTTAAAATAGTGTATAAGAATTGTACAACATGAAAATAGTAGAGTTAAAGTCAAAATAATGGTATTGAGTAGTGAAGTAGAACACAATAATATATAACTCCCCAAAAGCAATCATAAACAATGGAGAATCATAACCGCAAAGAAAAAAAATATAGGATACATTGATATTATAAATAAAACAATATAAAATTGAATAAAAATGTTATAAGATATATGGGAAGGAAAGGAATGATCATAAGATATTAGAACAAAGTGTATATATATAATGAGAAATATGATATATTGAATCTAAATGTTTTGAATATGTTTTTTGTATGAGTAATGTAAGAGTAATTTATACAAGTTCTAAATAAATTTAATAAAATTATTTGATAATAATATAATTACTAAATAAACCTATTATATTATTTATTGAATAATAAAAATATTATATGGATATGGACCAGAGAAAATTTAATATTTAATAGAATAATGTTTATTTATATTTTGGTTCAAAAATGATTGTTTTTAAATACATGATGATTTTTATTTTAAACAATAAAATTCAATATGAAGAATAATATTTCCAAAAAAGGAAGATTATTTTTGTATCCAAGCATTGAAATTATATAAAGAAAAAAATTTAATAATTTTTTAAGACATACATATTCATGGTGGTATTATGAATTCATGATTACTAAGAATTATTTAATAAATAATAAAACTTTATTCTCTATTAAAATGGATTTTTTACATAATCTAATTTATTCTCTATTTATAGAAATAAATTTCCAAAACTAAATAGAATATTCTTCATCCTAATGTGTAGTATATTTTTTCAAAAGTAAATCCATAATGAAAAACGATCTTGTACACATCCAATATATATATTTTATATGTGGTTCAGTTCATAAAAAATTAAAATATAAAATTATACCCTATTTTTCAAATATAATATGCTAAAACTATTTGAGGGCCAAAGTGTTTTTAATTTTTTATAACTCAACTTCCAAGGTCCATACAATGAAATCAATAAATAATTTTCATTTTATTTTTGACTTAAATCCATTCATTATACCACTAATCTCTTATCAAAATCTATTTAGAATGAATTCCATCACATTTTTTATCTCAAGAGTCATTCGATAGTGTTTTAAATCAATACATGTTTTATTATCATGATTTGTGATTTTACCCTTGCAAGGTATGGTTTCCTAACCATTTCTAAATTATTGTTTCAATCCATAAATTTCATTATATTTTAATATGGGAAAAGTTATTCGGCTAATTTTTTTATAATTTATTTATTTTATTATGAATGATAAATCACCATTTTCAACCATTATAATAAATTAATAATCCCTTATAATGATGAAATAATCCCACCGCATTAAAAAATCATAAAATTCTAAAAAGAAAAATATTGTTTCATTTAATAATAATGAAATTTTTATTTGGATACAAATATATTGATTTAGTCTTCGATTACATTCAATAATGGGTAATAATCATCAAAGATGTTTGTTGGGTATTGTCTTAATCATCACTTGATGCATAATGAATGTTAATAACATCACACCTAGTTTAACACTCTTGATATATATAATATAGATGATTGATAAGGTCCATATGAAACACAATGAATGATTCTTTCACATTGTTATCCATACATCAAAAAATTACCATTCGCTGAAACATTTTTATCATTATATTAATAAGGATTATTTTTTCACAATTTAAATACCTTAGTTTTTTTTTCTATTTTTACATTGGGATATTTACAAAGATTTTAACATTACTCCATTGAATATGTAAATATTGATATTACATATATCTATTTTTTCTATATATAAAAATTTGATTACATATCTATGACCATGTAATAGTTTCCTTAAGGAAGTTTAGAATATGTATGGATTATAAATTCTCCTCAAATAATGGATTAATTAGACTTATTATACGATTGGTGTGGCCAATATTTGAATATCCCTTCGATGAATCAGCTAGACTCATGTGAAAAAATAGTTGCATATTTATTATTTTCATTACTAGGATGATTATAACCTATAACATATGGATTTTGGTGGATAAATTAAAATTTCTCTGGTATTCTGTTGTCTCACCATTGGTACTAAATGAAATGTACTGTTAATTAATGTATTTAGGTTCATTATATTTCTAAAACTCAAGATTATATGAATTTTTTATATGTATTATGTACGATTGTAATAAAATAATCACCATATTTGGGTTACTATTTTCAGGGTCTTATAGTGATACTGATGTACAAAAATATTTTTATATTGGTAAATATATAATAGATTGGAATTTTTATATTTTATATTTATAATTAATTTTTCATCAATAATACAACTAATAAAGAATAACTTATCAAATAATCATCTTTATTAATGTTATCAAATTACTGATATTTACCCAAGATATTATCACTCAACAAATTGATAAATAGAACAACATTTATTTAAAAATTCACTTGAAAATTTTAGTGTGTCAAACACCATTTATATTTCATGATCCATCATTTACCAAAGTAAACTACCCCCCAATGATAACATTGAATATATTTGAAAATATATTTATTATCAGTATTTTTTGACATGAAAATACTATCAAAGATCAAAATATTTTCTTCATTCAATTAATAATATATCACCCACACCATTATTAGATAATATTTTTCAATCCTCATATTAATATATTTTTTCTCTCACTTTTATTTATGTTATTACTATAATATTTTCAGATACCTGTTTGAGGAATAACTTGGTTGATCACACCAACAAAAAGTTTCCTCATGAGTGTCAATTGAATTATAAAATTTAACAATCTCTATTGCATACGATCATGGATGAACTTAATTTTCATTATATATTCTCTCTCATAAATCATAAGTTCTATTTAGTTGAGATAAAAAAATTAATTATAACACATGTATAATTTTTGTGTGTGCACTCTACAATAAGAATATATTACTTCAAATTTAAATCTCTTTGAAAGAAATTTTTTCACTATTTATACTTGTTCGATTTTCTTCAGATTTTAAACCCGTTGATTTTTAACAAATTTACCATGTTTAGAATTCACTTACTTCACAATTTACTCACCCATAAAAATTAAATCAGTATATTTTTTCATATGAATTTAATTTTTGGTTTATTATTTTTTCCATAACTCCAAAAAGTAAAAATGGTTGTTTATCATTTCCTAGTTATGGTGATCAATACAATCCCTATTGATTTTGAATGTATCTAGTAGGGTTAGTGTTTCAATGAGGGATCAATATCCTTTGGCTATTCAGGATACTTGTGGCCTCGTATTAAAACATTCCAAATATAGGTTTCCTTTTCCCCCATAGTTTATGATGTTAGTTCCTTGATCTAAGTGGATAATTCAATGTAATATATTCCCTTTATAGATTCCTCTTAGTGGATTTTCTTAGTTGGGGTCTCCTTTACAGATCTAAAACATGTTCCTAAATGTCATTATTTGTGTCATATTTTCGTGGACACTGGTTAATTACACAACGTTTTCTTTTATATTGAAGATAGCTATATTTGGATCTCCTGATGATGTCAGTATTATTGGGAAATATATATAAATATAAATTCCTCATTAAGGGATATGAGGGAATATCATGGTAATGGTACAGGAAGTCTCTGGTAAAAAACCAGTAACATCCAATGATATCCATGTTGTAGCATATTCACAATGCATAAGGCATTAATGGAATTTCACCTGAGGAATCTTATGATAACAACACAAGGAAAATAACATCATTAAATCATTTTATCTCAAACAAATCACACATAAATGCATATTATTATTACATACTGATTCCCAGGAACATCACCATGGTAATATTGTTCTTCCCACCAAATTTAATAATATAAGACGCTTTACCTATGTGAGGTTGGAGAGATCATATTCTAATCATAGATACTTATTATTATTTTTCATTGAGGCATCACATGCCTATAACATGTGTGGTAGGATAAGAAGATTGACACGTAAGTTGGGGGAAATAGATCTTATGTTCCAAAAATAAGAATTATAGACAAATCTATATAGGATCGCAAGGTTCATCTCTTAGGTCTAGATTTATGATGAATTTGGTGTGGTTTTCTATGTTTAATTCCTACCTATGGTGTTTCTCATATTTAGATTCCAGTGATGATAATCCCAAATATGATCATCACATTTGGGTCAATCCTAGGTTTAATGATATGTGAGTCCATTCATCATATTTATTATTTGGTGTTGATTATTTCACATTGAATTTTCCTGTATAGTTCATCTAAAAGTTTAAATAATATTGAGGATGTTTCACAATTTTAGAGTCCAGTGCGAGAAGTCAAAAATAAGAAAATAAGTATGGTTCTATATTAACCATTAATAAATGTGATGGTGTTTCACATATTTAGGGTCCAGTAGGGATGGGCTCGCATATATTCATTTTGAATAGGTTATTCAGTCAATTAAAAATATGTGATGGAATTTCACTTATTTTGAATTATGTTTGTATAGTCCCATTTATGCTCATGACATTTTGGTCGATCATAGGTTTATGAATGAGTGAATGTTTATATTTAGTTAAATCCCATTGGAGGGATTATTCTCACATTTTATGTAATGTACTGAAAGCATATGCTAGTCAATAGTTCCCCCAAGCCTAGTTGGTATCATGGCATCAAGAGAATCTTCCTAAATTCCAAATGCTACTGGCTAGTAGTGAGGACCTATGTGTGTTATTGGGGAGTATATTTGTTCAGATAAAATGTCAAACACAATGGAATAAAAATAAAAATATAATACTGAATGAAGATACCACATTAATACAAAAGATAAATAAAAAATATATGAATATATAACAAATCCATAAGTGCCCCATAAAAAAAGTTGATAATATATATATCTAAAATCAGTCAAAAATAGGTACAAATATTGTCAATAAGGCACAAGTGTGAAATTACCAAAAAAGAAAAAACACATATCTCTAAAAAGCATCACAAGACAAATCCTGATATCATTCTCCCATGCTTCCATGCATGGTAAAAAAAATAAATAATCTAATTGAGGGAACTCTACCTTATCCGTACCAGCTTCAAAATAGTCTATTTTGGTACCCAATGGTGGAAAAATGGTGTGATATAAAATAATAGTTGGTAACCACCCGCATATGTATAAAATTAAAGGATATACTATATAATAATATAAACAATATCCAGTTAAAAAATGATTAGTAATTAAACACAATGTTCTCATGGAATATCCACTACTATGAAATTTATTCTATATTTCCTCTCAATACAACTTTCAAAATAAGTGACATGATTTTAATAAGTATGCTAGAGGTAAATAGGAGTATGAACCATAGAATTTCCATAAAAACCATAGATCCAAATAATCCAAGGACTTTCAACCAATATATAAGAATCATAACATCCATGTCTGAGCTGTATAACCAAATATTTCACATTTACAAAGGTGATGTCGAATACAAGAAGTGTCAGACCACAAAGGGTTAGATTCAAGGTGTAGAATAAAAAGGAATTATTGTCGAGTCCTATGATAATATCAATGAAAAAATAATATATGTGAGAAGGGGTTGAATGATAATGTCTACCAACCATTTCCTTTTTGAGCCTAAGAAAAACCAAATGTAAAGGGCGGCAAGACCCAAGTCATCCCATGGAATCCAGACCCAAGGAGCCATCTATATCCATTGCATCCCCAAAAACATCACCACCCATGTAATATAAATCAAATCAATGACTTTGGTATACCAACACAATGATCCAATACGATTTCAAATAAATCTCATACCATTACTCAATCAATCCCATTACCATTTCTAACTGTGAGAATACCCACTCATATTCCACAATTCACAATCAAGGAAATCAAACACATTTCAAGTGTTCACCCCATCATGTAATAAAATAGTTAAATAAATCATTCTAAAAATTCAAATATCATTATAAATTTAATAAAAATAATTAATATACTATGGAGGTAATCTATCTCACAACCCGAAAATTAAATTAATTTCATTATTATATTGGATACCATGAAATAAGGAATGTCAAAACACACCTAGTAGGGGTTAAACATTTGATGGTGGAAAAGTGGATAACCCATGGGTGGTATTGTTTGTGTAAGAAAATATAAATATTCTCAAAGGATCCATAGGGTGTCTTTAATATGATTAGATACATCTAATTCAATTAACAAGATCATTTTTTGTTCCTCACCGAAATGGTTGGTTGGAGGAATAGTGATAAATAGTTCAATAAATGACCAAAACAATTGGAAAAAGTATAGAACTCCAACCATATATTCGTAGTAGATTTAATATCCAATATTAACTTCTTATTCAAATCAGGTCATGAGGAAAATGATGAATGAATGAAGAACCTGAAAATAGAGAAATGTTTCTTACAACTAAATGGAATCTGCAATAACATGTGAAACACATACAAAATAAAATGGAATTAAGTACTGATCGATACAGATATATTAAGACATTCTATAAATTAATATGAGATCAAATAGAGTTGATTCCTTATACACAAGGGTAGTATTCCAAGGGATCTCTCTAGGTGACATGGCTACAACACAGGGTTAAAGAAAGTATTCTTTGGTATGAATTATGTTTTAATTTAATTTAAAATTATAATATTAATCCAAATAAATGTGTTCACATGGTATATGTGCACATATTAAAAAAGAAAGAGCTAATTATGGATGGTTAGCTGTAGGAGAAAAAAACCACAAATTTTAAACACATGGTTTGATTAACAGTGTGAAAATATTGAAAAACTAATCTACTTAAAATGTAGAGTTTTTCGTATAGCCCTACGGCCAAAGCCACATGGTTTTTTATGAACTTGTGGCCTCCCCCTACCCTTGAACCAACTCTCCCTGGATTTCCTATTGTGCGGCCTTCCCTATATGGTTTGAAATAACTTGGTTCTAGGCATTTTTCTTATGAAAATCCATAGTTCTGGTCTCCAAACTAGCAACAAACACACACAATTAAACCACAACCTCAATTTCCATTCATTTCATGCAAAATTTTAACATTTAGGAAAAACAAAAAGGATCCATACCTCATATGAAAAAAAAATTTCTTAAAAATTCCCCCTTAAATCCTCTTGTTTATGAATTCCCTTCTAAAGGGTTATCCGTATTTTTATGAGAAAATATCGTTCCCCTATTCATTTACTTCTGCCTCTCGCTCCCAGGTCTGGTCTAATAAATAGACAAGCTTCCATAGAAATCATAATAGTGGAGATAAAAACCTTGAATAACCTTTTTTCATCTAGTACTGATACGAAAAAGATGCTCCTTATAGGACACATAATCCTATAACTGAATCTCAACAAGATGAATAGCCAGAGATAGGTTTGATCAGTTGTGGAATTACTGAGAAACAAGGAAGATGTAGTGCATGGATTAGTACCCCTATGGTAATTGTAATGGATAGTCTATATTCATGACTCTCTCTAAAATCTTGAAAAGACTGAAATATCATGGTGAAAACATACCCTATCACTTGATACATCTATATCTTTTCCTCTGTGATACATGAAAGGTGAACCAATCCAAAACCACTATCTCTATAGATAATATGCGGAAATTGGGGTAATATTTCTTTTGACATTGTTCAGTAGATAACAGCTTCAAAATCAATTAAACATGCTTAGATGTCTCCTTCATTAGACATGATCCAAGTAAGGCTACCTCGCACAACTCTAACCATCATTGGGTTGATCGAAATGGTCTATTATAAAAAAATTCATAAGTATTGGACTATATAGTATCATGATAGATTTTATTGTATACCAACTCAAACATGGGTATATGTCACTCCCAAGAGCCCCAAAAATCTGGGACGAATGCTTGCAAAAAGTCCTCATGAATCTGTATGATACGATTACACTGGACATTAGTCCGAGGGTGGTATGATATGGTCAAAAGCTCTATTGTAAAATGATCCCTTTTTAAAGACTACCAGAATTGATTTGTAAAGAGGTCTCTCCTGTATGAAGCAATAGTGTGTGGGACCCCATTAATTCTTACAGTCTCATAGATATAAAACCTATCATTATCTTCCACACTGAAGGTCCCCTTGAATAGAAAAAATGAGCATCCTTATTAATCCTCTCAACAACAACCAATATGTAATCATTTACTTGAAGAGATATCAGTAAACCTATCAAAAAACATCATGATGTCATATAATTTACACACTGGAATTGATAAATATAGAAACTGTATGGTTGGTCACAGATGTTCTAATATCATCTACTGATAGGTGGAACATCCCCTAAATAACCATATACCTCATGCTTCATGACTTGAAACTTTTACTAGATATACTATTTATATAGAGACTTGATTATGTCATACACTATTTAAGACTGTATCTGATGGTGCACCCCATCATTGATTTTATCAAAAAAAGGTGACAATTTTTAAACATAGTACCTCCACCATTGGAACTTTTTTCTAATCACACCACTAAGAATTATAGAGATTCCCTATGCAAGAAATATTTAACAATGTGAACTCAAACACATCAGATGTTATATTTGGTACCACACTGTAAATGAATAATAGAACCCTGAACAACAAAACTGAAACTTGTCATAAAATATTTCATGAAATACAATGCTGGCATTTTTACCATGCCTGCCTTAATAGAGTGATATTTTTAAACTGGTTCTTTATGACCATAAACATCAAACAGGAAGGATAAAAAGATGAATCACCATGTTTTATTTTTCTTAAAAATCTATGCTGGGAAGGATAGTGTATTACAAACTGAATCGCAACACATTCATCCATGAAATCATTCATTTACCAAAAAAACATCCAATGATGCGCATATCTAACTTTCAGTGATAATACTTGTTCATAAAACATGGATATATATAAAGTTATAATGCTTAGACATGTAAAAATTATAATCTAGATCCATCCAAATGGTATGAACACAATTTTTAGACATCAACATTGATACCGGAATATGTCTATGGTGACCTCAAATTAATTTAACTAGGGAAAAGGAACTAACCCTATATAGTTTATAATCCATGTTTACAAGTGAGGCATTGGTACTATGTAAAAATACATAAAAACATTGATTGATCAATGAGAAGCATCCACCTATAGGTCAAGTCAAAAGAAAAATACTAGTTTCCAAGAGTCCATCCATGAAATTTTTACATGGGAACCCAAGTATTACCCAGGAATGAAAATTACTCTATAATAACTATACATTATTGTGAAATACTGAGATAAAAACCCAAAAATATTTTAATTATTTATAACATTAACATGACTTACTACATATGCTATTGTAGTGCATTCAGTATTAAGTGAATAATGGAGACATGCTCATTTCTAAATAACGGCACACTAATAAAATACATAATATTTTCAATAAGATCAATAAAAAATTTAATTGTTGACTTTATTTGAAGAAAGATCATCTTCACCTGCTGAAGAATTTTCATTAAGGAATCATATGCCTTTAAATACTCGAGGAATCATGTGATCCTTCATGACTTTCCACTGAGGCTCATCAATAACTAACAGAATTCCTCAAGGGTTTCATACCCATAAAATCACATTAACATCGTGATTTTGGGGAATAAATGACACATGCACTAGAACAAAAGATACATTCCAGAACTTAGGAGTGTCCAAGTCATTGAAATATTGGATATACTACCCACTCATCGGAAAAATAGATCATATTTAATATCAACACACATGTGACACTTTTCCTAATAACACTCTAAACATCAAGGTAGTTGTAATTAAAACCATAACCAAGATGACTCGAATATCAAAACACATGATTATCTTAGAAATCATCCAATGGATTGGGATGATCATGATTACTTTGATGACCATGCAACTCTAATCCATAGATAAACAATGTAAGTAATTAATAGTTCAAGTATTATCACCATAAGTAAAGATATGAAACAATGAGATGAAACTATATAAAAAGGTGAATATGTAATAGTATGGGATACCATGATCATCCAATCACCATAGAGGGTCTAGCATACTGCTCATAAGGCGTACCCTATAAGGAATAGATCTGGATGGAAGCACAACTATGTGAAATTACCTCACTATTCAGAGTAGTTCCACTCTAATATATCAGGGTGAATCATGCCTAGATACCTCAAATATGACCACCATATCCTCATCCAAATCAATTTATAGTACTCCATCTTCTTGTATGTTATGGAACTGAGATAAATGTTCTCAAACATGTTGTCAGAGGTGAACCCCTGCCACTCACTCCTGGAGGGATGGTCCTGTAAAAAAGCTACATGTTCCCCAACCTACCAAATTCTCAGTATTCAATTGAGTCTTGGTAATACTGATTCTTATTGTGGCCCCATCTATGAAAATGATCAAAAAATACTAAGACACCAATACTCACAAATTGACTTGTACTCATTTCATAGTTAGCCTCAAAACATTTCTTCTTAACACAGGAGGTGAAACCACTAGGTACCATAAACTACACCCATATCTTCCATCATGTCCCACTATTTTATCAGCACTTGATTTAAAAAAATTTAGACATAAAAAATCTCTGACATGTTGACATGATTCTAATAGCATGTGAGAGACCTTCCTTGATGTTCCTCTCGATAGCTTATTAGTGATGTATGTCCGCATCTAAATACGAAACTCTTTAAATCTTGTCATGTAGTATATAACCGTCATCACTCCTTACTCCAAACATATCAATTCACCAGTATGCTCTACCTATAGAGTCTTGTCGTAAAAATAGTCACAGAACCTAGTTTAGAAGTCCTTCCAAACCTTCTCTGGTAACTTTCCAGCCTGTTTGAGAACATCCCACCAGTGCATCGATTCCCCAGGGAGCATATACATATAGAGATTAACTCTCCTATTAAGAGGTGTTTCCATATTTATTAAGATAACAAGGGTAGTATCAAGACATATCTCAACCACCTATGGACCACTATTCCCCAAACATGGGCATCTATTGTTGTTGGATCACATGTTCCCACTCATCCATAAACATAGAAGGATGAATTTCTCTTTAAAAAGAAAACATGAAGTGATAAATCCCTAATGGAACCATTCCTCAGGTTCTGTGTCAAGAGAAGTAGTTGGTTCCATAGCTAACACTAAAGGATAATGCACTGTTATCCCATGAACCACCACCTCTAGAGTGTGGTCATCCCCACATTCTTAGTGCATGACTGAAGGTAATTTGGCTAGAATGATTCTACAAAGACAAAAAATTACCTTAGAAGAGAATGATATCAATGTTCATAGATCAAAATAACAGGAATTGTAAAAAACATCCTAAAACTAGTTTATACCACATAACCTACTCTTAATACTATGACTATGAAAAAAAGTCACAAAAAACAACTAGATATGCTTCCTGTTTCCCATTCAAAAGTGTGGTGCAGGTAATGTCTCTATTTACATGTTCACATTTCAATTTCAATTCAGTTTCATTTCATTATATACCATATTTATATTAAAATTTTAATCCAAATGGTCTATCATATTCAGCACCATAATTTCCCATACCCATCATGAATCAAAGCATGGTACCCATAAAATTCACACCATAACACATTCACATTAAATGATTAAATCAAAAGGAGAATCACTTTCCATTCCATAAGTGACCAAACTCCTTATAAACAAAAAATATTGTCACATTATCCATTCACTACATAAATATATATCACAACAATAGGCACTCCAATAAAAACACCTATTACAACAACATGAAACATGTAAAGAATCCTAAATAGAATTCTATAATGCATGACATGTGATATTTAGAAATTTGCTACAATGATTCATTAGATGAAGTAACCTCATCTCATCGAGTTAGAAAAAATTAAGACCACTATCATAACAATAATAACATAAAAATACAAGTGAATCACCCAATAATTGAATCAAATAAAAACTAATAGTCAAATTGTACAAAAACAATTATTTAATTATAGGCAATTTGGTTTTTTCCTAAACATGGTGCAGCTATTCTAGGTTATATCTCTTAATGAAACTCTATATCCATCCAAAATTTTTCAATTATCATCAAATAATAATAAAAAATAGAAATAAAACCACTCAGATAAAACTTTGTATCATCCCGGATCTGAATTTGAATAAAGAGTGCCTCAAGAATGGTTGGTCACATATGATGATGTGAATAACCCCAAATTCAAGAGGCTTCCAACTATTAGTGATGAACTATGTGTGTTAGTGGGGATATTATTCCATCATCACTATAGTGTCAAACAATGTAGTATAAAAAAAATTAAAATCGCATATGTAGATGAAACAAGAATACAACTAACAAATAAACAGGGATGTAATATAACAAGGCCTAAAGTGTCTCATAAAAAATTGTGATGATTCAAGTCACTAAAATGAATCCAAAACTAGTATAATGTATCTCAATAAAATAAAAGTGTCCAAATTCCAAAAAGACCAAAACATGTAATCTATACATAGAATAATGAGTCTTAACTCAATCCTATGCTCTCATGTTCCTAAGAATGGTACAAAATAAATCATCGAATGGAGGGTTATTTCCCTGATCCCTACCTAGATCAAAATAGTTAGCTCAGGTAACCAATGGGGGATTGAAAATAGTGTGAGATAAAATACAAGTAGTTAACCACCCATGGATCCATAATATTCATGGTTATAAAACTCAACAAGGTAAACATTGTTCAAGTAATTAGGTAAGAAGTAAAGAATTTTATTGCTCCCATGAAATAGGAACTATTATGAAAATGATACTGACTGGCCTATCACAGGTCCCTACAAAAAAGTATATCAAGATTCTATTTAGGTAGATACATTTAAAATGAAGTAAGCACCACAACCTCACTGTATAAACTATAGAACCAGATCACCAATGTTCTTTCCATATTACCAGATGAATCATTACATCAATGACAAATCCATATAATGAAACATGTCACATTTATCATGGCCATGCCATATAACATAAGTGTTAGACCGTGATGGTATAAATACAAGGGTTAGAATTCCAAGGCATACATATATAGTCACAAAAGATTCTCTATGGAAACTCAATTAAGATTGATATGGGGTATAAGGATTGTGTCCAATGATCTTGTCCATTGCGAGACCTAGAGAAATCAGATCCAACGGGTAGCAAGCCCCAAGGCATACCATGGAACCAAAACCTAAGGATCCATATCTATCAAAGGAATCCAATACCACATAATGATACAATAATAACATCTAAGGTATATTAATTGAATTATTTCCCTTGTTATAACAACTTAAGAGTACAATAAAATTTTAAATACTTCTAACACTAATATTCCACAACTCCCATTCTTGTAAATCAATCATATTTCATGATTTTAGCCAACCATTTAATAAAATTTCTAAATAAACCATTTAGGATATTCAAATAAAATATTCTCTTTAATCAAAAACTTTAACTTGAAATAGAGGAAATCCATATCATAACCACGAAATTAAATTAATGTCTTTGTTAAATGTGATTCCACTATCTATTCATGTTCACAACATACCCCATAGGTGGTTTGACATTAGAAAAAGGAAAAGGGACACCCAGTGGTTTCTCTTGTTCTGGGAAACAACCTCAAAAGCATCTCAACTGAAACAAATGTGATCTCTAATAGGTTAAAATACATTTAACTCAACCAACATGTTCAATTTCAAGGTCGTACCAGATAATCTAGCGGGCATAACAATAGAAGCTGGCTTTATAATGAACCAAGACCAAAAAATATTATCCACCAATAGTATCTTAGTTATAGAGTGCCCATCCTGTTTCAACTCCTGGTTCTACTCATATCGAGAGAAAAAGGATGAAATGATGAAGAACCAAAAAATAAAGAAAACAGTCTTTCACATTATTATCATTTTCAATACCAATACAAATGAATAAAAACTATAAATTAATCGATTACAAACTGATGTAGATCTAATGCGATGTTCTGAGAATTAAACGGTGGTCGAACAGATTTGATACTTCAAATACAATGATAGAATTCCAAGAGAGATCTCAAAGTACCATGAATTTTGGGTTGGGATAATGAAATTGATTTTTCTTTAAATTATGTTTTAATTTAAATAAAAATAATTAAATTAAACAAAATAAATTTGGTATCATTGGTTGAGTGCACAATTTAACATATAATATTACAACTATGCATATTTATGTATAGGATGTGGGCCCCTACATAGTTTGATTAACCATACAAAAACCATATGAAATGAATTTGATAAAATTTCATTGGTTTCTGCAAAGCTATGCATACCATGTCACATGGATGGCCCTGATCGTGCAGCTTCCCCTCGTCTCTTCCCTTGCCTCGCGCAGTTTATCAGACCATGCGTCTTATCCTATATTATTTTAAAAAACCACATAGAAGAAATTTTTATCCCATAAACCTATGTTATGGGCTCCAAAATATCCCCATGAACTCTTAATACCTTCATAACCAAAAAATGAAGTTTACATTAGTCTATATTTGAAATGTTAGATCAATGAAAAATGATTTGTACCTCATACGAAAACATGAATTCATACATATGATCATCACACACTCATCTGAGCAAAAGATAACAACCTTTTTTGAGCAAATAATCTAGTGGGGACACTATATTGGTATGGTGAGAAGATTGTTATACTCTAAAAGGATTATTTGGATTTTGATTTAACATCTCACCATTAAATTGAAATGTTAGGGAGATACTTTTTTTGTACTGGCTCTCATTGTAATGAATCATCATTTCACTCTATATTTCCCATTAAATAAAATATATTTTTGATATATTTCTCCATACAAAACACTATTCAAAAATAAAATCATTGATATATATTAGTAAACTATAAATATTAAAATTGAGTGTCAAAACATAGTTGTTGAATTTATTTTTATTAATATGAGAAAATAAAATAAGAAATATATGTATGATGATTACTACATTGAATTTTAATTCTTATAAAATATAAATAATATAGCAAAAAACTTATAGAAATTACTTAATTATTAAGAAGACATTTCTCAATTTTTTAATGAATAAAAATATATAATTTTTAAATAATAATAAAACATATTTATAATATGAGTAATTTCTTTCCAATAAATTAATTTATACTTTGTAGAAAATAAGAATAAATATTAATTAACAATCTACAAATCAATTTTTCAATATGAACATTTTGAAATAAATGAGGATTTAATTTAATTATGAATCTCTAAAATTTTGAAAATTTAATTTCATAAAATTAAAAACACTTTTTTGATTAATAATAATAATATATTATTAAGACCATTTTTTTTTGAGATTTTTGGGTATATTTTTTAGTTTAATAAAGGAAAATAATATTTTTTAATATGAAATGTATTTCATAGAATCACTTGTATGTAAAAATAATATAAAAATTATGAATACTATTTATTTAACAAACATATTTCTTTATAATAACCAATAAATATTTTCATAATTTTATGTTTCAATTTAAAAAAAATATTTTATATTTTAAAACATACAAATTTTTTCAAATTTTCTTTATATATTATTTAATTATTATATTAAAATTAATTTTTTTTTGATTTTATAAATTGAACTAGAATAATTTTATTTATAGCATAAAATATATTTTCTCAAATTATCCAAGAAGGGACACTTTTTAAATGCATTATGATTAAGTTATGCTAGAGAAAAATAAATTAACAAGGTAATAGATAATATGTTGAAATTAAAAAATCTAAGTATAAAAGACATAAATCATGTATAAAACATGTATAGAAATTGATTTAATAGACCTTAGTGTTACATAATATTTAGTTTTAAATAAATAATATATTCTATTAAATTTTAGGATCTATTCAAATTTAGAGTTTTATATAATTAGATCATAACTCGTAAATAACAGAACCATGTTATTAAATGTGGTAACTTCTAATATTTATCTATTTTTTCATAATAGAATGTTTTTAAAATAAAAAATAATTTATTTTCTTGAAAATAATTTATTACTTTAAACATGACTTATTTTTTTCTTACCCAGCATTAAATTTAGGGAAGAAAATTTTGAAATCTTGTGATGACAAAAAATTACAAGTTATGTTTATAAAAAAATCCATTAGTTAAGTGAAAATCATAAAAACTCTTGAAAACCAATTTAATAAACATATAACTCTTTACCTAGAAATTTAATCATCTTAATTTTACAAATATCATTTAGCTTACCTTTTTAAAAAAACAATTTCCCAAAAAAAATATTATTATAGCATAGAAAAGTCATTTTGGTTCCTTAATACATAATCATCGAAGAATCATTATAGAACACATATAAGTTTCAATCAATATTCAAACAAAATCCAGTAAAACATCACTAATAAAATAATCATTACACAATGCATTTTAGAGCTAAAATGGGGACCAACAATCATATCATGATCAATAATGGCGCACAACCCATCATACATTGATCTATAATGGGGCTCAATAAATCAAGTATTGAGATATAAGAGTGTTAATTCCATTTTAAAAGACATATCAGGCTCATCCATTATCATAAAAAATGAGAAAATTAAAAATTATGAATGAAATTTTTCAATATTTAACCTATTCATCATAATACCATTGAAAAAATCATTTAAACATGTATGAAAAAGTTTTTTAGACGTCTAAATTAAATTTTCATTAAATAATACATTTTAAAAAACACAATACAATGATAAGAGGAAAATGATTTTTCTTTTAGTAGAATGTGAAATATTGTAATCTAATCCAGTCTTCAATCAACAGTTTCAGTTGTAGAAAAAGTCATTATTATCGTATACATTAATGTAGAACATTCCATTTTACATTTTTAAATAAATTCAAACCATCCATAGAATTATTCCTTTTTGAAAACCCTAAATATAATTTCATAGTTGAAATGAATGTTTCCTAAAAAAATATTTTATTTAAATACTAATTTATTTCTAAAATAACTTTAATAAAAAGGAAATGGAAGAGAATAATTTTGAAAAATTAATTTTTTAAAACATTTAAAAAATTGTTTATATTTTCCCTTATGAAAAAAGCGTAAAAGGATCCCTTTTAAGAATAATTTTATAGAAAGTTTAATATGATAAAAAATTTCCATTATCATTCATTTAACAATAAATATGAATTTTATTGAATCATTTTTAAGAACATGGACATGTAAGAAAAAAGTGTTGAACAAAAAAACGATATCTTTAAATGAATGTCCCTTACCTTGAGTGAAACATTGTCTTGTTTGTTCTTTATAATCATGAATAATAAAAATATTATAATTATTTAATTTAGTAATAACATTTTTCAGGTTTATTTTTCATTTTTATCTTATTAATAATCATGTTATTTTCAACTACATAATTAATTAAGTCCATTTTGGTAAATTTGATGATATTTCTCTTATATGTCAGAAATAAAATTTGTAGGATGATTATAGTCAAAGAAGTCATTATTACGTCATCTATTGAATAATTATCCAAAAATATTTATCACACTTAAACATAAATTTACATTTAATACCAATCATGAATGATGGTTATAAAAAAAGAACTATAGTACAATCATGGAGATGACAGGCCACACTTACACCTGAGTAACGTTTCCATTTTTAAAAGACAATTATGAAATTATGGTACGTATTTAAATATTTTTACAAAATTATAATTATATAATTAATAACATGTTATTTATTTAAATTTACTCACATATATAATCCTTTGTCTTTGGTTATGAAAAAATAATTACATCATTTTTTGGATGTAGTAGTCGACACATACACACGAATGACAATATCATTTAATAGTGAGTGTAAATTTTGGAGGGTAAATGTGGTATTATATTTCAATAATTATTTATTATCTTTTAATAATGATTATTATTTATTTATTATAATATATAAATATTAATTCCATAATTATAAATATCCATGATACTGGAAGATGTATACCTAATTACATCAGTTAGTGAGGTGGTAGTATATACAACACATGAAAGATGGTTTTTATTACCATTTGATGGAGGAAGAGATGTATTGGTTCTGTTCAATTAACATATTACATATGGATGAAATTTTATCATAATGTTTGAAGAAACTTTTAATGATGTTTATGTGGAAATGAACACAAAATTCTCGGTCAATAATGAAACCACTTCTTCAGACCACCACATTTGGATTAAACATAAAGCCTTTATATATTTGATTTATGATTAAAAAGGCCCTTAGAACATGGGGAAGTAATTAAATATTGTTGTTTTGTATAAATTAGAAGAACGAAAAGGATTTTATTTTGTGAATAGGTGTGTAGGGTGGGTGGCATTTTAAATTTTGGGAGGAGGGAAATCATGGAAATTTTGAATAGAGAAAGTTATACAGTAATATAAAACATGAAAAAAGACTCAAAATAGACTATTATTGAGTTTTAAATTATATAAGATGAAAATATTCAATTAAAATTGAATAAATAAAAAATTACCACATTTTAAAAATAATATCATTTGTTTGACCCCTGATAAACATATTATCACCTTAACTGCTGAATTTGATTCTCTATTCATTATCAAAATTAATAATTTTCAACATTTTATATATTATAATTTAATCTAATAAAAAATATAGACTCCATTTTCCCAAATTCTATGTACATAATTGGATTAATTTACGTACAAATTTAAACTAAAGACCTGATGAAAAATGGGGTTTTCAAGAAATGTTTTTTCAATCATTAGATGATTTTTAGTTCTCTCTACGAATATTTATTGTAACACCCCATGCTTCCATGGTACACTTCCCATTGAATAATTTAATAGCTAGCATTATACGCAACATCGAGATTCAAACACACATTGACCAATAAAACTAGCCATTATGTATAGTAATACACACTTTTTGATATTTTTTAAATTTTATCATTCAAAATGGACATCCTTTTTTGGATTCGGAATATCGAGATTAGCTTAGGGTGAGTTTTTGGTATTTTTCTGAAAACAATCAATTTTTGATGAATAGTAAAAAACATAGAGTTGTAGTTTAAAACAGAATTTTTAATTAAATAATTATTTATTTTATTTAAATTTATTTGAGGTCAAAATAGATACATAATTTCTACATATGTTTAATGTATTTCATTACATTTAGTTTATAATAATTTTAGATATATAAAAATTTTATAGATCTTTTTAACCGTCTTTTACCCACCTCCTAGGAGCATTTGAAAATTTGAATAAAACATAATTTAACTGATTCTGTGATTTGAATTTCAAAAAACCAAGAGTCATGGATGATATCAGTAAGTAATATTTTGTTCAATAAGAACGAAATAATTTTTGGAGAATAGTAGCTTTTGACTTTTATTTACCATGGTTAAAAGTAAATAGCGCAATTCAGGGTAAAATGATATTATTACTACCATAACACATGTACTAATTCTATTGGATAAGTGTAATTTGACCAAAAACAACCTTTGGAATAAAATATGATTATTTATGTCCACTTGGATTAGATTAGGACATTTAATATTATTTAATTCAATGAAGAGTTAAAATTATTAAATTCCATGATTAATAACTAATCCATTTTAATATAGTTTTATACATAAGATAATTTTTATTATGTACATTCGTTATATAGATGAAAATATTTCCCACATAGTGGTATTTTATTTTTATTTTTCTAGAAACTAAATAATTTAATTTATTTATGACACAATAATGATGCAGTAATTACCTAATTATAGATTTATTAAAATATTTGATATTATAAATGACCAAATAAATGTAATTATAGAGTTTTTATGAATTAAAATTATTTTATAGGGTAATATGATGTGTTAGAGTTTTTTAGATAAATTTTATATGAATTAATAATGCTGTTATGAATTTTGAAAAAACAAAATACCAAATAGTGTCAAAATTGACATAAAGGAGTTTTTAAAACAAATATTATAATATAAATTAATATTGTATTCCTAAATATATATGGTTCGGAAAAAAGACTTATCTAATGATAGGTCTATCATTAATGAACCTCTTTGTGTTCTCTTTGAAGTATAATATGTTTATTATCCATTTAATATAAATACAAAGACACATGGTAAATGTCAAACTATTTAACTAAGAGTTAAATTTATATGATAAGGTTAATATAGTGACCCAACCCTGTCAAAAACCTATTGGTTGAGTGGTTTTAAACCCATAACCACCTTATCAATTAAATTATTCATTTTGGAGCTATTATAATATGAATATGATTTTATTATTGAATAATATTTCTATTTTTTTGTTAGGTGCCCCTCACCCCACTTATAAAAGGGAACCCCCCCCCCCCCCCGTCATTAAATTTCACACTATAAAAGGCTTTTTAATCGGCCTAACTCTACCCAAATACCCTTTTAACTGTTCTACATTAATCCTAGGGGCCCTCCTTTTGACAGAAAGGCAACTTAAGGATCCCTTTTGATCAAATCAAAAGGAAGAACCTGAAGAAGAGGTAAATATTTCATTACATCTTTCAAGTTCCTTTCTTATAATACTTTATCTTTATTTTTTTCCATTATAAAATAATAACCAAGGTATAATATATATAATGTGATGTTATTATAAATATGTTACTACCATATTCATTATTATATCCACCTATTGAATAACATGTCACCATACGTGCGTACGTACGACGTATCATGTCCATGTCGTGGTCTAATTGTCATTCAATACATTATTAATTGGATAGTTATAAAAATGATTTGTAATTAATGTAAATAATAAATATAAAATGATAACCATTATTTATATATGATATACCATTCAATTATATATAAATTTAATATAAAAATAATGATATTGTCGCTCCTGCGTATGTACAGATTACCCTCTCCACAAACACGATGAGTTTCACTCACCATCGTAATACATTCAAGAATAATTTTCATTAGATGATTAAAAATAATGTTTAAATACATAATATAATTATTAATAAGAATATGATACATTCTATTAATAGAAAATTGTACATATGAAACAAATAATATAAAGGAAAACGAATCAGTTAACAACCAAAACGACGATAATAATAAAATATTATTACCAAAGCAATATTAAAAGATCATATATGATATAATAATAATGTATATGATTCTTTTATAATTTAATAACTATTATTTCACCATTATACAAGAGGTTATCCTACCCACATCCAAGGAAAAGTACAAAGTAAGAGATTTCTTATCTCAGTTTTAATTCCGTGTGATTTCCATTTTCGCCAATTATTTATTAAATGTGGGGTATTTTGGACATTCAGTTGATATATATATATTATCATTATTTTCATTATATTCATGGTATTCTATGATTCATTTTTTTTGTTATTAACATTGTTCTATATGACTCAATTGATTACAAAAAAGTAAGGGTTTTCCTCTCACTTCCTATTTCTGTGAGATTCATGCCATACTACCACTAGTTTTTGGTGTGGTGTATGTACTGCCCAATGATTGTATTCTTTGTATAATATAATTTAATTTATGAGTAATTACATCTTCATTTCATGATCCATCTTTCATGGGATGTATGTTTCGTATGTTACCAAATAGGTAAGGGTATTTAAAATGTCAATTTCTACTCATTTGGCTTTACACATACTTCATTGATTATTTTTTCAATGATTATGGGTGTAATCTTGATTTTTTTTTTGAAGTAATTTTAACTCCCCTTTCTATGGATATAATTTTGATAGACGAAATAACTCCATTGATAGATTCTCATTCCATTGATATGAACTTGATAAGAATAATTTTAACTCAATCTCCATTTATTGAGTTAAACATCCAATTCATTAGTGATGTTTTTATAAGAATATGTGTGAATGTACTCTGATTTATTTACAATGAATATCCAATAACATTGAATTTATTTTTATTTTTCATACATAATTATTTCGTTTATTTATCCTTTACCTAAAGATATGGTCTTTATAAGAGATTTAATCTCAATTTACATTCCATTGATACTTCTTTGTTATTATATACCAATTAACTTTTATATGGTGTATATAATGTACTTTGACATAGTATAACATTAATCACTTTATTACCATTATATTATAATGTTTTTATTACCTCAACTATTTGTATTGAAGTGTCTCTTTTTTGGTTATGAACACTAACTAAAATATCATTTTAAATTTTTTTAAAGAATTATTATTCAAAATCATTCTCATTAATGTCCATGTTTTAAAATTGGATTTATGGATTTAT
The DNA here is from genome assembly GCA_963277665.1 of Viscum album. NCBI lineage: Eukaryota > Viridiplantae > Streptophyta > Magnoliopsida > Santalales > Viscaceae > Viscum > Viscum album. Next base: position 352,983,932 of record OY728134.1, on the reverse strand, counting down.
TTATGTTGACATTAAAGATTTAAAATTAAATTTCAATTTAAAAGTTTCATTGTTATATGAGACAAGTTGATTCAAAAATCTATTTTAAACAGCTTCTTGATATATAATGAGACTTTAAAATGTTTTCAGGAAAAGGGGGATATTTCGCTCAAATAGTTTTGATAATTATTTTCACTTTTTTCAATATCCTTCATTATTCTCTATTTATGTTGATTTTTATAATATAATCTTCCATAATGTATTGAATGTGTTATGTTTTACTATGGATATGATATTTTTATACCATTCATGACATGTGGTCAAAATATTGACATTTGGTTTTTTAGTTTTAATACGAATGATCATATTATGATTCAACCATTTCATATGAGGAATGTATTGGACATAGTAAGGGAAGGTTGGAGCCCTCTATAGCTCCTCAATGCATCGTTATGTATCATGAGACAAACTAGTGTCTTTTCACAAGGCTTGAGCAAAATCATATTTGTAGTCTTAGCGCAAGGCCTTGACTATGTGGTTATGAAAGTCTCACATTATGTATTCCATCATTATGAATGTGTCTATTGATATTGCATGTGAATATTCATCTAATAGAAAGACCATGTGAATAATTAAATGGAATTATTTGATTTTATGTTTTCTATATTATGCTGAAGATCATGTTTTAAATGATTTTGTTTTAGTCTTATACATTTCCTTAAATGTTTGTGCTTATTTATGAATGTTTCTGATATATTGTGATCCTTAATGGGCATCTATGCTCACCCCTTTCTAGGTTTTATTTTTCCCATGATTCTATGAAGTATATTAGGACTGACCTGTAGGAATAATCTATGGGATATCAGTGTTGTCTATGGAAACAATGTTGTTGTAGTTTTCTATTTTATGAGGTAATGTAAAACTTATTATTTTATCTAGTACTTATAAGGCTCCAAAATTAATTGGTCTTTCGAGATATGGTCTTTTGTGATCATGTCAATGATATATTACAATGCACCTACTCTGTGCTTCTGGGGTTGGGGCATTGGAGTGGGTATCAGAGGAATTTCAGTAAAAACCTTGGAAACTATATTTTGATAATCTTTTATTAGGAAACATACCCTAATATAGACTTTAGGATTAGTATAGAATAACTTTCCTATCATTTGGGTACTGCAGAGATTTTCTGAGTTTTCCAAACAATACATTCCTGTCTAGATACGAGCAGGTAGAGGTGGCTCTGGAACAGATGTACCTAGGGGTAAAACCCAAATACACCTCTTTGAGCTAGAATCGAATGAGAACTGGTGAATGACATCAAGCCTTGCTACACTCATTATTACGACACTCCTAGGGGATATTCTTAAGATAATATAAATTTTAATTACAAACCGATTTGAAGGATTTTATTATAAGATGAAAATAAATGACCACGGTTATTCCTATGATGTTTTAAATTGAAAATATGGTTTCATGATATTATCTAAATGAATTTATAACTACTGTTACTCACACAATTCTTTCTGGTTTTAGTCAATGTCTAGATTCAAAAGAAGTCATGGTAACTTTGAGAATGATGTACAAGGCGAGAACGGTGGTGGAAATGAGAAACAAAATGGAATATTTAGAGGGATAAAAGATATCGTGTTCATGCCAAATCATTTTTCCAAAATTATGATCAACATCATATATATTAACCAACTCCTGGAATCGACATAGAAGAGAATGGTGATGAATGATAAGTGCTCCAGCAGTGGAGACCATGGAGAATAGATCCCCCAATTTCCATCATGCATGAAATGTGAAAGGAGACACCCAAGAAAGTGTCTCAATAGAACAAATAAATTATTTACATGTGGGATTGAAGGACATAATGTAATGAATTTATGAGGAAAAATGAAGAGTATAATGGAAGAAAATGAAAATTGTCCAATGAATCCATTTACAGTCATTTGTCATAAATATAGGGGACCTGGCCATTTCTAGATAGAATGCCCTATTCTATAGGATATTTTCCTGGTAAAAGAATAAGCTATGTGGAAATAAATGGTTGGATAAATGTTTAAAAGTATTATTTCTCCTTGTTGATGTGATTACTTTGGAATAATTTTCTCTTGTATTTGTAACCCTACAATTTTTCATGTGAAAATGATATTTGAGGAATAATTATCCTTTCTCTTGTGGATATAGTTATAAATAACCATTTGGTATTATATGATCATTGGGTTTGAAGGAAATAAAAGATAATATATTTTGGGATGAAAATACATGGCAAGAGACAAAATTTGTGGTTAAATTATATAATGGATATTTTGAGGAATTTTTCTCAATTTGGTAAAGTTATAAAATATAGTTTTTGAAAAAGGAAAATACACAAACCGTTTGACATCCCATCACGTCGGAAAAAGCTGTTGGAATCAAAACAATAACCAGAGTGTGATTTAGATTTATCATCTACCACTAGATTATGTGAAGTCCCCGATATGTGTGACTAATTATTTTTAGTTAAATAATTTTATTTATCCATAATAAGTTGATTTGGGATCTTATGTGTTATTAAATGAATACCCTTTTTATATGAAAATGATTTGGTGATTAAGTGGTAAATGTTATTTTGGTAGACGTTTGCTATGTTGGGAACATTATATGCCTAAGGAAAATATAATAATATGGCATTTCATATGAAGAGTAATGGTGGACAGTTATCTATGTTTTTATTGTGGATTTATAATGATTAGGGTTATTTATGAAAATGAGTAACCTATAATATAGAATATGTGATTATGTTAATTACTTTTAAGTATGTTACTTTAAGAGTAGCCGATGTCATTTAAGGATACAATTTAACATAGAAGACTACATAACCAAATTCTTCTATATTTTGGGTTTCAATATTAGTTTGGATTATATTGAAGGATTTTAAGGACAAATGTTTATTGAATGATATTTATTAACTTCATGGTTTTGTTAGTTTAATTTTATAAATTAATATTAGTGTTTATTTATCTTGAGGAATATCATTTCGGAGGATCATAGGATAATATAATAATCATTTTGGTATTTATTATTCTATAAATACTAGGTAAATATATAGTTTATCCTTTGTGGATCATTTGATTCTCTAGAAGTTGATTCTAGCTCTTTTGGAGTGACCAAGTCATCTTGAATACTAATCGTTTGAAAAAAATAAGTTAGTATTGGAAATTTATAAATTAATGAAACTCTACTTAAAAAGTAAGTATATATCATTATGTTTATATTCAATATCATAAATAAATTTCTCATCGTTATAAAATGCAACTTAAAACACAAAAAAATTATGTATGTTGATTTTTCCTACTAGAAAGTAATGATCGTTTGTCCCATCACATCTTTTTGGTTTTCTTGTTGTTAAAATTAACTTGATCATGTTTTTTATCCTTCTCCATCAGAACATTACAATTATTTTATCTTCCACATCCATATTTTCTTACAGGGAATCCTATTATAGTTTATCTTGAGTTACCTTTGTACTTTTCTTTCTTTTTTTAATGTGATATTTTTATTGACTCATTTTCTGATCTGGGACATTCAATTATGTTCCCAAGATCAATTTAAAACATTTTCGGGATACAATTTTCAAAAATGGGTGAGTAATGTGACACCCTATGATTCTACAGTATGTTTCCCTTTAAATAATGTAATATCTTACATTGTACGCAAGTTCGAGATTCTAACACACCGTGACCAATCAAACTTGCCGATATGAATAGTAATACCCACTTTCTGAAATTTTATAAATTTAATCTTTCAAAATGGACTTTCTTTCTAGATTCATAATATTGAAATTAGATTAGGATAAATTTTTTGTATTTTTCTGAAAACATTCAAATTTTGAGGAATATTGAAATACATTGAGTTATTGTTTGAAACAGAAATTTTATTAAAATAATTATTTATTTTTTTAATTTATATTATTTAAAAATAGATACTTAATACCTATATAAGGTCAATGTAATTAATTGGATTCCATTTAAAATAATTATATGTATATATAAATTCTATTGAACAGTTTAACCGTCTTTTACCCACCTCTTAGGAGCACTGCAAATTTGAATACAATTTAATTTTACCAGTTCTGTGAATTGATTTATAAAAATCTATGAAACATGGTGGATATAAGTTGGTAAAATGTTGTTCAGTGAGATAAAAATAATTTTTTCTTAATAATACCTTTTGACTTTTATTTACCATAGTCAAAGGTAAATAGGGTAATTAAGGGTAAAAATGATATGATTATAACCCTAAAACATGTCCTAATACTATTGGATAAGTGTAATTCGGCAAAAAACAACCCTAGGAATAAAATATTGTCCTATAGGTCCAATTGGATTAGATTAGGACATTTATAATTATTTAATTCAAAGAAGAGTAAGAAGTGTTAAATTAAAAGATTAATAACTAAACCATATTTAATATGGGCTTATACATCAGATACATTAGATTATAAATATTTATTATAAATATAAAAATATTTCCTACCTAATAGTATTTTATTTAAAATTTTAAGATGTTAAATAATTTAATTTATTTAGCACACATTGTTGATGCAGTTATTACCTAATTAATGAAATATTAAAGTATTTCATATTATAAATATCCAAATAAATGTAATTTGAGACTTTCTATGAATTAAAATAATTTTCTAGGTAAATATGACATGTTAAGTTTGGATAATTGAATTTTTTTCGAAGTAATAATTCTTTTTTGAATTTAGAAAAAATAAAATACCAAATAGTATCACAATTGACATAAAAGAGTTTTTGAAATAAATATTATATTATTAATTGATATTCTATTAAAAAAAATAAGGATCAGACAAAATACATATATAAATATAGGTGAATCATTAGTAAAACACTTTTGGTTCTTTTGGAAGTATATTGTGTGTTTATTAACCATATAATATAAAAATACAAAGACACATGGTAAATTTCAAACTATTTAACTAAAAGTGAAATCTAAAATACAAGGTTAATATAGTGACACACTCATGTTTAAAACCTATTGGTTGAGTGGTATTAGACCCAAACCACATTTTCCTTTATATAATTAAATTTTGAATCATTAGAAACAGAAAATGATTGAATTATAGAATAGTATTTCTAGCTTTTCCTAAGGTGCCCATCACCCCTATTATAAATGGGCACTCCCACTTCCCACAAATTCACAACTTCAAATCCCTTTGTCTTGGCTAAAATCTGACCAAATACCCTATCAAATGTACTCATGTTGTCCTAAAGGCAATTTTTTATTAAGAATTCCATCCTATAGAGACATTCTGATCATATTAAAATGAAGAACCCGAAAAAGAGGTAAAATTTCATGACCTCTTTCAAGTTCCATTCTTCTTCTACTTACTCTTTCTTTATTGATTACATTATAAAATATTAAATACAGTATCCTATATATTTTGTGATGTTATTATATATATAGTACAACAATATTCATTATTCTATCCATCCATTGAATGAAATGTCACCATACAGGCTTATGTACGGCTTACTGTCTCCACGTCGTGGTGTAATTGTTATTTTATTGGGTATAATAATGATGTGTAATTGATGTAAATAATAAATATAACATGATTATTATTTTGTATATATTATATACCATAAAATTGTATATTATTTTAATATAAATAGAATGATATTTTCACTAATGTGTACGTATGGATTACCGTCTCTACGAACACGATGAGATTCATTTCCCATAATAATCAATTCAAGACTAATTTTAATTAGATGATTAAAAATAATTTTAAAAGAATTAATATCTTTCCTAATATTAATAATATACATCCTATTGATATCAAGTATTACTTATGAAACAAATTATATAAAGTAAAACGAATCAGTTAACACCCAAAATGATGATAATACTAAAATATTATTAACAAAGCAATATTAAATGATCATATATGATATCATATTAATGTATATGGATCATTTATAATATAATAACAATTATTTCACAATTATAGAGGAGGTTAAAATACCCTCTACCATGGAAAAGTAAAAAGTAAGGGGTTTCTTATCTCACTTTTAATTCCGTGAGATTTCCATTGTTCACAACTTATTTATTTAATGGTGTGTATTGTGTATTGTCATTTGATATATATATATATATATATTATCATGATTCTATTTATATTCATGGATTTATGTGATTCATTTGGTTTATATTAACTTTTTCCTATTTGAGTCGACTTTTTACAACGAATGAAGGGTTTTCATCTCACTTCCTATTTCCGTGAGATTCATGCCATACTGTCACTATTTCCTTTTGTGTGGTGTTTTTAATACCCAATGATTGTATTTTTTGTGTAATATACTTTAATTTATAAGTAATTACTTCTTCATATTATTATAAATCATTCATGGGATGTAAGTTTCGTAAGTTATCAAATTGTTAAGGAGATTTCAAATTTTAATTTCCACTCATTCTGCTTTACGCATACTTCATTGATTGTTTTACTCTATGATTATGTGTGGAAAAACTATTTTTTATATTATTGTAGAAATTTCCACTCCCCTTTCTGTGGATACACTTTTCATACACATTATCTCTCCATTGATAAATTCTCGTGTAATTGATATGAACTTGATAAGTGTAATTTTTACTCGATCTCCATTTATGAAGTTAAACATCCAATTCATTGGTGTTGTTTTTACAAGAATATGCATGAATTTCCACTGATTTATTTACACTTAATATCAAATAATATTGAGTGTATTTATATTTTTCACAAATAATTATGTTGTTGATTTATGTTTAACCAAAGGATATGGTCTTTATACGAGATTTCATCTCAATTTACATTCCATTGAGTCTACATTGTTGTTATATGCCAATTCACTTTAATATGGCGTATATAATTTACTTTTACATAGTATATCATGAATCCCTTTATTCCCATGATATTATAAAGTTTTTATTACATCAACATTTTGTATTCATGTGTCTCTCTTTTGGTTAGGAACTAAAAATAAAATATCATTTTAAAATGTTTGAAGGATTTATTATTCTAAAACTTTCTCATTATTGTCCACAATTTGAATATGGTTTTAAGAATTTATTTATATAGTCATTAAATTTTTAAAATTAAAATTAATTTTAAATGTTTCAATGTTTCATGGGACACTTTTATTCAAAAATCTATTATAAACGACTTCTTGATAAATAATGAGACTTTTAAATGTTTTCAACAAAAAGGGGGATATTTTTATGAAATAGTTTTGATGATTGTTTTCATCTATTTCAATATCCTTCATTATTCTATTTTGATGATTAATTATTATAATAAAGTCATCCATATTGTATTGAATGAATTATGGTTGATTGTGGATGTGCTATTTTTATAACATTCATGGTTTGTGTTGAAAATATTGACATATTGTATGCCAGTTTTAATATGAATGTTCATATTATATTTCAGCCTTTTCATATGAGAAATGCATTGGACTTAGTATGTGATGGGTGGTGCCCACTATAGCTCCTCAATGCATTGGTAGGTCTCATGAGACAAACTATTGTCCTACCACAAGGCCTTGACAAAATCCTATTTGTAGTCTTGGCACATGGCCTTGAATATATGGTTATGAAAGTCTGGCATTATGAATTCCATCATTATGAAAGTGGATATTTATATTGAATTTGATAATTTGATAGTAGAATATCTATTTATTAATTAAATGGAATTATTTGATTTTATCTTTTCCATATTATGTTGAAGTTCTATTTTAAAAGGATTTTCATTTAGTATTATACATTGCCTTTAATTTATATGCTTATTTATGAATGTTTCTACTATATTGTTATCCATACTGAGCATCTGATCTCACCCATTTATATGTTTTATTTTTCCCTAGTTTTGAAATAGTATATTATGACTGACCTGCAGGGATAGTCAATGGTATCTCAGTGTTCTCTACGGAAACAAAGTTGTTGTATTTTTCCATTTTATGATGTAATGTAAACCTTATGAATGTATCTAGTGCTTCCAAGGCTACTAAAATAATCGGTTATTTGATACTTGATCTTTTGTGATCGTTCCCATGATACGAAATAATGCACCGAATCTGGGATTCTGGGGTCGGGTCATTATATATATTATAATTATATTAATTTAAATTAATATATATAAACATATATAATCTATAAATTTCATTTAAATAATTTCCCATTAGGGGTTTTTAATATATTTTAATGTAGAAAAATTATTCAATTTCATATCGTATTCAAAAAATGTGTTTTTATACCCAAAAATAAACATATACTAAAACCACTATAAAGATGATTCATATTTAATTAATTATGATAAATATAAATAAATAATTACTATTTTACTAAAAATAAAATATAAATAATTGTACTTCTAAATTATTTATTTATTTTAACAGAAATTCTAGTTTTATAAAAACACATATTTTTCACTATTATCTAGAAACCCTATTATTTGAAAAATTATAAATTTGATCCAAATTGAATTTTGATAAACTGATTAAAAGAATAAAATATATCTTTTCTAAAAATAATTTATATAATTTTTAAATTATCTTTTTAAATAAATTCATTATTATAAAACATTTTAAGTATAATTGTTGCCCTTTTTATTTAAAAACTACTGAATATTTTTACATTGAATATGACTATCTCATTAATATATATTTATAACCATGAAAATGATTTATTCTATCATTACGAGACTTCTTAAATTCTTCCCCCATTTATATATTTCATCCTTGATTATTTTAACTTATTATATAATAAGTGATATTATTCCCTTAATGAATTTTTAGATGACCATGGGTTTTTTTCAACCATAAAGTTATTATATAAAAAAATTAAAATCAACTTATTACCGAAAAATTTGTATCCATAGTCATGAATAAGAACTGGTTGTTCCTTATAAAAAAGATACTCTTCAAACTAATCTACTTCAAGGCTCAAAACATGAGTTGAATCTGAGACTTATTTCCTTAATATTAAAACAAGAAATAAACCATGTATCTGGGTTAATCTAAGTGGCCAATCAACTCAGTTGGAAACTGATCCATGTTTTTATATGATTTACTATACTAAAATAATGAATACACATATCATCCAGTTTTTTACAAAAACACTCATAACACATCTTCATTGATATACTTTTAAATAAATCCTTTACACACCTCAAATTAGATATCATTCCTCCGGCTTTCTGGATAACTATTTTTTCAGTACTCAAATTTCCTCATCATATTATTAATAAACATCACTCTATCATCCATTTCATCTAACATATATGGTTCCTTTAAATTCATTTCTCTTATTTCATCCCAAGGTGGTGGTATATAACCTCAATTTCTATATAATTTCTCAAATGGTTCCGTCTATTTAAAAGAATGAAAAATATTATTATAATATTAATCAATGAAACAAATATGATGATCCCAATATCATAATTAATAAATTTATTAAGAATTAATAATATCTACAAAGGTCTAATTGTGTTTCATGTAATATATATCTGATGGAAAATGAAAATCAGTACTAAAATATAATTTGGCATCCAAAAAATTCAAAAGTCCTTAAAAAATTGTAGTGGACATGGGATGATGGTCTAATACATTGAATAGAGGAACTATATGTAATCTATATATCTGCAGGAAATATATTCTATAAATATAATCCAAAGACACAGTATCTCAATTGGGATGGAAATGTGTAGATTTCGTTAATAAATAAACAACAAAAATAATATTATTACCAAGTGATTCCCTTGGAAATACCCCCACAAATTCTATTGGTAAATATTCAAATTTCCACATATAAATTATAAAATGGTTATGCATTCCCATATGAAATTATTTCTCCATATTAACCAATTGGAAATGAAAAAAAATCATGGTAATGTTAGTAATATCTATTTTCATTCAGTCCCACTAATTATACTCTCTATGTTATATCTACATCACTGTTCTCCCAGGATTAATCATGTAATGTTTATTGGGAGCATCATGCAACAATTATATCCTTATCTAGGAATCCCAAGGCACACATAATCTATCTACAAATATAAAAAACCATCATTGTGAACGTTAAATTCATTAAACATACCCTTATTAAACTACGTAATATTTTTCTGTAAAATGTGATCCTTGTTCTAATATTTATTAATTATTTATGATAGAGAAAATTATATAAACATGTAAATCAAATCCAATCAAGAGGGTAATGGTCCAAATAGAACATGGGTAATTTATTTTTATTCAAAAAATAATAATTTTCTACTATTTTAATATTTATAGGATAATAGTATATAGTGAAATTATAATGTTTTTTAGTTATATCCATAATATATATATGTATATTGATTTTGATTGAGTTAATATATACATCATAATTTTCAATTAGAATATATTTCATAATATAATCCATATAAAGAATTCCCCTGAATTGTTTAATAATAATCTATTGAAGATATGTCTTATAGATTTCAGTGTAATTTATCAAATAAGGGATTAGTTAACATGAAACATAAGTGATTACTAGTTCATTTTCTATCATTACACTATAATTTCCTTTCAATTAATCCTAATTATAGTGTAGAAATTCATCATTCTTTGTTGTAATGGCCAAAACTTCAGCATCACCCGTCACCTTTTTTGTTCATCAAAATATTCATCACACTATTTTGTATAAATCATTTTAACTCCAATAATGTTAAAATAATCATTGATATAGATAGTAAGGAAAATATTTCAATAAACCATTTATTTTAACATGATATTCCAGGAAACGATGAATTTTCTTAACATTTATTGCACTTGTCCACTCCTAAATAACAATTATAAACATATTGAATAATTATTCCATAATTATAAACAATATTTCCTAGGAATGTAATTAGGTTCAACCAAAATTCACACTAATTATATATTCCATATAGTTTATTTCATTTTAATGACTTCACAATAATCCATTAGTTTCTGTCATGTTCCTTACAAATTTTACAATATATCAATATATCACCAATAACCACAATATCTGACTACATTTTCATGAAAAAATAGATTTATAAAATTGTAAAATATATTTGGTTCATTATATAAATCAATGGGAATAATTATAATCTCATAATTTATATATATATAAAAATTTATACGTTTGATATATATATCTCTTAATGTTACTCTGCCTATAGGTGATTAATCAATCTATCAATTTATGTAAAATGATATACTTTTTAATAGTGATGATTTTCAAGGATCTATAATCAATGAAATATAATGATGAAACATGTCTCTTTTTAACAACTAATATTTGGGAAGAGCATGGGGAGGTTCTCAGTTAAATAAACCTCTTTTCTAGAATCATACAAAGTAAGTATTTCAATACTAAATGTTTCAGTTGTGACATTTGATAAGGTGGATTTATAATAGTCTTAGCACCATGCACTATATAAATAGTCAACTCAAACAAAAATTAATAATAACAAGATATAAATCATTAGAAAAAATACAAATATATTCAATCAGTACTACAACTTCAATAATTTTAATTATTTCTTTCTTTTCAATAACATGATCTTTGTATCATTTACAATCTTATATAATCGACTTCTCAGCTTCTTTGAAATTAAAAATGGTTCGAAATCATTGAATAACCCGAATTTACTCTAGAATATATATTTTCATGATAAAATGAAAGCTAATATATAACCAAAATTATATCAAACTATAATATAATAGTAAATAAAGTCATAAAGGAAATATTATTCCATATATAATAATTGAGAGATTCCAATAAGGCTAGGTTTCTTAAATATATCCATCTGATGTTTTCATTAGTAGTTCTATCCACTATTCATGTGGTGATATGCCCATTTTACCTGAAAATTTCTCAAAAAGGATGTAATGTGATGTTCCAATTTCAAATAGGTCCATTGAAAAATTTGAATAAAAATTTATCATATAAATCACTATTTCATTTGGTAGTCCAACATCATCTATGGTTGTGTAAAATTATATTTATACCCCAATATCACTCTGATTATGATGATTTAGATCCTATGTGTCTAACATCAAACACACTCTAAAATAATGAAACAAATTCTTATAATTATATCATCTTACCACTGAATTATCATTATTTATCTTATCATATAGCTTACAATAACGAGTCACATGTCTAAAAATTACACACGAGTTATATATCCCATAATATACAAGAAATTCTACATGATTCTGTTACTTCCCTAATAAAAATATTGGAATTGTATTTTCTTACATCCGGATTTCTTCAATGAATTATTACCTGTTTACATCCATCTTGAATTTTTTCTTATGATGTTTTCCTGGAATACATTATCATTGGGGAAATACATTTTCATATTATCAACACATTGAAATTATTTCTCATAACATTTCAATTCACGGGAAGACAACTCTATTAAATATCATTGTTTTTTACATGATTAAGATTGATCAATCAAACTATTAGGATCCAAAATAAAATCTTGTACATACCTAGAAAGTATTGTAATATGTATTTCATATAAATCTACAGAAACATTATCCCCATGATTTAATTATAATAATTATTTCTTAACTATTATTCAAAATCATTTTGATAAATATAAATCTATATAAATATTATTGTATGTCTCCTATAATATTGAATCAATATCATCTATCAATTTGATATTATAACCCATATAACACCAAAGATCAAACTCACCTTCAAAATTATAAAATTAAAGGGTTACATTTTCATGATCTAAACATCCAATGAATTTAAATATGGTTTATAGTCCCTGATTCATCTTTTAACAACCATTGTGTCATATAATTTATTGAATGATATAGGATTCTGTCTCATAATATTCTCCACCATCATTATGTAATTTTTAATATTATACACATAATCACTATCACAGATACAACCAACATTTATAGCTGGTGTCAACTAGTACATAAAACCAATTTTCTCAGTTTCTATTGAAACTAATTTGGTATACTGATTTTGAAGAATATTTTCCTCTCAATACCTTCCAACTACAACTTCCATGATTCCTCTATGAAATACCACTCTGAATTGACATTTTTTTAGATTATAAGACATGCATATTTTCAATTTTTTTATCATTATAACCATAGAATAAAATTTCTAAAATGTTTTTATTGAAATTAACAGAACCTATATAGTTATCTAAACCATTACACTTATAAAAACTACAAGTACCCAATGTTAACATTATATAACATAGGGATTAAGGTCATGAATTAATTATATTATATTTAAGGATATTCAATTTTTATTTGTTTTAATTATTAGGCCATTACTCATACATAAATATAAAATATTATAAAAAATCACCACTAATCATAAATAATTTTTTTCCATTATATTAATATTTTAATATAAAAATTTATTTTTTCCTAAAAAATATCCCTGAAATTATACATGACATTATATTCTGCATTTCTCATCTTTAAACCCTATAAAAATTATTTTCAAATCATGTTATGGTCACACAAATTTCACTAATAGACCTAAAAATTAATTTATTAGTCTACAAGAAAATTAAAACCAATGAGTAACATTATATTAAAAAGTTCCATTATTACCTAGAAATAAAATAACCTTTATTTTAATACTACCATGTATATTACATTATGAAAATAAATTATTTTCATCAAAACACATTATTTATCATTGAATAGTCATGTAGGTTACTTGTCCCATAATCCTCGTAGAAACCTAATAGATCATTTAAACTTTTTGAAAAACCATATGGATGATACCCTATATAAATATATAGAGAAAATAAATATTAGTCAATGCATTGGAGAGATATAATTTGGCTCAACCATTATATAATGAGCTATAATAGTTCTCAACTTGTCATATCATAATATATATTTGTGCTCAACCCATCAAACATTAAGTTGTAATGGGGATCAACACTTCATATATGATATATCACGATCACATAGTATCATAAATAATTTCCATTTCAAATATAACCCAAAATTCATTTTAATATTTCACCTTTTCTTCATTAAACACTAAAAAACAATTTTAACCCATAATGAAAATAACTTTTTTCTATGAAAAATACCCTTAAAATTTTAAAAATACATTCTCAATAACAAAATTCCTAGAAAAAATTGAATTGGTGTTAATTATTTGAATATGAAAAATATTATGTTAATGCTATCCAGAAATAATAAATGGGTATGTGAGAGGGAAAAGATGATGTCTCCTTATAATTTAAGATAGAATATTCTTCTTATCTTCTTTAATTAAAGTAACAATTTCCTTAAAGAGATTAATTTTTTAAATATAATGGACACACAAAAATATAATTCAAAATTATTATTTTTAAATAATTTTATTTTTATAATATTTTTATTTTAATAGGACATTTATGTGAATGATTTTGAAAAATAAGTCATTAGAACATTTAAAATAAGGATTAAAGTGTCCCTTATGTAAAAAAAATATTTAGTTTCATGAAACATTGAATAGAAAGTGAAATATGGGAAAAAAATGGCCTTTATCACCAATTGAGTGATAAATATTAATTTTCATGACTAATTTGTAATAACATTGATTTGAAAATAAAAGAGTTATAAGGTGAAACATTAGAAATTATTTTTAAAAGAATGACCCTTACCCGGAGTTTTAATTGTCCTATGTTTTCCTTATATTCCTAAATAATATAATTATGTTATCTAAGAAATTTCATATGAAACATTGTAAATTTTATTATTCCTTTTTATCCAATTTATTACCATGTTGTATCTAATTACTTGTCCAATTGTGTTCATGTAGGGGGTTTAGACAATATTCAACTCAACTTGTAAAAAATTACTTTGGTTGGTTGGATATGGTCAAAATTCCATTATAACAACATATATAGATTATTAATCATAAAATAATTTTAATATGTATAGATAAAATGTACTTTTAAAACCCAATATGAAATATTGTTTTAAAGAATTAACTATATTACAATCAGGGAAATGGTAGTGCATACAGGTGTTTAACATTTCCATTTTTCAACAATCATAATTTAATGAAAGTGAGTAGTTATTATATTTCTGTAATTATAATTACATAAAAAATAAAATATTTTTAATTTTAATGTACTTATATATGTATCATCCGTGTGATTTGGTGATTAAAAATGAAGCACATCGCATTCCGGAGGGGATCTTCCTCACATACACACAAATAATGTTATCATTTTTCAGTGACTGTAATGGTAAGAAGTTAATTGAAATAATATATTTTAATAATGAAAATTATTTCAATATTATAATATATAAGAATTAATTTCATCATTATAGTTATTTTTATGAGTTAATGACGGAAAACAAACTGTATCGGTTCATGGGGAACTAGTCGGCAATGCCCATGATTTTTGGTATTGTTTCCCATTTGACAGAAGAGGAGATGAATTAAGGTTATGAAATAATCAATATATTATATATTTATATGGGATACACTAATTTTAGTATATCATCATTGTTTAGTAATAATTTATTGAGGTGGAAGTGGAAAAAAATAACAACACATGGTTAATAATAATATTTTTTTATTGGACCAAATCTTTAGGATTATAAATAAATCGTTATTAGATTGGATTTAAGTTCACAATATGGCCTCTAGGGTGTGTGGATAGAATTAAGTATTTTATATGGTAAAGTATTCACTAATAAAATTTCATATATGTTTTTAATAAAATATGCTTTTAGGTATCCTTTTATAAGTTGGGGAGAGGTCATATTATGAATTTTAAAAAAGAAAAATCCATACACAATTTTTACAAATAAAAAATGACCAAAAAATTGAAAATTATCATGATATACAAATGATAAAGTCTAAATATTGACATAAAATATAATTTAGATAAATTTATAGGAAATTTCATCCATTATATTTTAAACATAATCCCCAATATATCATTTTCACCATAATCATGATAGATGATTTTTACGATTTCTATATTCATTGTGACAATAATTAAGTTGAAATTATTATATAACATAATTATTAAAAATATTAATATAGAATGTACATTTATTAATTCAATTCATATAATTTAATTAATTTAACATAAAAATAAACCCAAAATGTGATGAAAAGCCCCTTTCCAATAATGTATTTTCGTAGAAAAATATTTAATATAAACTCTATGACCGATAATCAACAATATATGAAATTTAATTATTATTTATATATATAATATATATATTTTAAAAATTACTAAATAGTAATTGTTTTAATTATTTTAAATTGATAAACATTATACACATTAATGTATTTTTTAGATTAATATGTTCTAAAACCCTAAAATAAACAAATACAAAAATTGCATGTAAATGTGATTCAAATAAAATTAATTTTATTAAATATAAAAAAATATTAATTATGTTAATTGAAATAAAATTAATATAGTTATTATAATTTTTTATTATATAATATTTTTAAAATATATTAAATTTTTGTAAAAAAATTATTTTCAATGTTCACTAAATAACAGTATTTTTCAAAAAAATCCCATTATTTCACCCTATGATAATATTTATTTTATTTTATAAAAAATTATGTAATGTCCCTATCTTAGGACCCACTGAACCGATGACCTAGGATGGATTGCCACATGACCTCATGTGTGCCTACTCATATGCTAGAGTATGTTAACTAGAAATATGATCCTAATATATCATGTGTGTTGATAGTAACTCCTTTATCTAAGTAATTCCTAATTGATAACATACAAAATAAATAAATAAATAAATAATAGGTCAAAAACATTACTTACCAATCATTTCTAAACTAGGTACAATCACAAATAAAAATCAAATATGTAATATCATGCTTACATTGACAAATGTGATGGAATCCCAAAATACATCGAAATAGCTAAATCCTAAAATTTGATCAAGAATCTATGTTCAAATCCTAATCATTTCATATCCCAAGACTAACCTAATTAGCTAATATATTCCAATTTATCCTATCCTGACATAAATCTATGGAATCTTCACTGGTACTCAATAGTCGCACGAGAAGGGTGTCAGTACAAATCAGTTCACCAACTCTAACGGTGTCTATAAAATATCCTCCAAACAGACAGTGCATGCAATTAGTGAATAAATATTAAGGTAAAAAAAGAAAAATCAGTTTCCTTTAGGTAATAATGATCACATATACCATTTCCTTAACCTTTTAAACTTCCATAAGATATATCATCTTCACACCTACGTTTATTTTCAATATGTGCAGTATCTGTTATTCCAATACATATTAACACAATCAACAGTGCCGACAAGTCGCTATGAATAAATGGATAAATAATATTCCCCTTCTCACGAGGGAAAAAATATCATAATAATGCATCATTCTTTACATGGATCCTCTGTCTAGGTAATTTTATTTAATACAACAATTAGGGGATGGAGCATCAGTTTGACTCCCTAACCCATGAATTCTATGTGTAGGGTTTAGATCATAAGTCAATCCTATTCCATGGGAAAAAACATCAAGTCAATACCCCACATACCACCAATCCATGTTCATAATGTTATTTTTCCATTTACCACATATACCATATCACAAACAAAAAAGAATCCATAAAACATGACAATCTCATTTCACATTTCATTTAACACATAAAACACCCTTATTCCTTAAGCAATTATCATCATTACAGTTCACTTATCATGTCATATTCAAACCATTTCATTTTCTTGCACAATGCCATTTAATATATTCTATTATAACTCATATCACATTTCAAACACTTATTAATTAAGTAGAATTTATCGATTAAACATGTTCACCATTTTAAATTCATTAACCCTATTATTCATTTATATTACACTTCAAAAATCATTTAGCACAATTTCCATTATCAAAACTAACTCAATTATTGTAATTAAAAAAACCCTTATTCAATTAGACAAATATAGACAAAACTACTAATTTTCCATATTTTATTAAATCGATGTTACTGATACATTTTCCATATTATCTACATTATCAAAAATCATTTACACGATTTTCATTAAAAATTTCTATGTTTGGTATCATTGGTTCACCCCATGGGTGGACCTAAATTGGTCAATTCTACCACAATTCACCCCACATGGGTTGTTATATGTTCAAATACTCTACTAATCATTCATATTTACTAAATATTACTATTATGATTAAATGCACAACAAGTGGAAAGAAAACACACAATAATGAAAACTTGAAAATAGATAAAAACTATGGGATATAACATTTAAACTATCTACCACAAATTCATAGATGAAAATACCCTCAACCTTAGCCTTAGATATGGATTCAAGAACCCTTTGAAGCCCCAACCTGTGATGCTCTAGAAAAAATATGCATTTAGGGTTTTAGAAGAAGATGAAAAAAATCTAAAAGACATAATCTATAAAAAAAATAATGTAAGAAGAATATTATACTCACTTGAAGCTTCGATTCACAACCAACATCACTCCAAAAAACCTTGAATCGGAGGAAAATTATCCCTTAGAATATTGGGAGAGTTTGGTTCATCACATGATATGATATGAGTAGAAATTAGGAGTAATTTGAGAATGAAAAATAAATATCCAAAGAGGGATTATGTTTGTAATTTTAAACTTTTTAACTGGGTACGAAGTTTGGAATCATGGTTCAGAAAACCATGCACCAGCCTCCACCCAAGGGGGTTTGATCTACAAAATTACTTGGCAAGTCCAACATGATTTGAGACACCATACACCAACCATGCATGAAACCTATGTCTAGGGTTTCATGGTTTGGAATCCCCCTTGCACAGTTTTCACTAACCGTGCACATATTGTGTAACATGCACATAATGGCATGGTTTCCCCATTCTTCCATGTCTAATCCCATGGAACACCGGCTAAAATCCTCAAACACCAAAAAAAATTTATTTATACTAATTTTAGGGATTAAAAAAATAATTTAAACAATGATATAACTTCATATTATTTAGAATCGTAAAGCCGACCAACCATATAGTGGTTCTACCTTGATGAGAACTCACATGCATCACCTAGATTTTGAAGCAAAAAGATCAGTCCACTGAGCCCACATATCCAACCCCACCTACATATTTCATCATAAAAATTATCATTCTACATAAAAGTTAATCCAATGGACTGACCATTCCCCAAAATACTTTCTCACTATGATCGATAATACAAACAAGATGTTACTCAAATGACGTATTGGCCTCACAATTAAAATCATCAACATTGATTATCATAGATGGGTTTTAGTGATAATGCTAAAGCTGGGACACATAAAAAACATCATACATACCACTATACCACTATGGGAGATTCAATCGATCCATGACCAATCCAATCATCAAAACAATCACAAAAAACCCCACATACTGGAGGACCAATTTTCCCAACTTAGAAATATAATGATGACCGAAACATTCCAATAGATGTTGAAACACAAAATCACCCAGCCCAAACTCAAGGAGTCGAAAACAATGATCCATGTATTACATTTATATACTCAGATCCATTCCATATAAATCCATATCAATTGAATCTATTACTATGTAGCCAACATGAAACATGATCTAAAGAACTCTAAATTCGTAGACTTATGCTAACAAATGGGAGATCCGCATAGTCAACCATAGAGATCCTAAATTGGATCAATTTGAACCATAGACTAGTAACTATTTTGGTATGAAAAATAAACTAGATTCAAATAGTTTTTCCATGATCCACCAAATACTTGGACTCAGGACCTCAACATGTCTTCTAATACACAAATAGTAAGCTCTGACTACCCATATATATTCTGGTGAGAATCCATTCTAAAAAAAATGGGTACCTAGGGAACTCTGAAATCTCTACCAAAAGAATTATGAATATTACAGATTTAAATCTAAATCTATCATTCACACCACCCATGAAACCATACTATCTTTCATGCATACAACACACCCAACCAATCCACGATAAATGTTTCTAAAATCCTCTCAATTGTTTATGCTCAAGCATTAGCAGTTGGAATGTAAGTCATCACAAAATGAGAACTACATCTACTTTATTCATTCATAGAAGAAAATTTTTCCTATGAATATCCCGATACATTTTGGTCAGACCTGGATGAACAGACAACATTGACAAATGAAACTCCTGCATCAAATCAAATCAGATACATTTAGACACAACCGAAAAGCCACAAACATAAATGAACCCATCATCAATAACGGTCTGACTAGAAGGTGACTCCACAACTTTCTGATTTCCTATCAAATCTATACATTCCAAATCCCCACATTTCCTCTCCATGATCTAGATCAGATGGATGGTTTCATGTTCTAAGTATGAAAGGGTCAACATCCCATGGCCTTACTATTCTTACAAATACATCTCAGCAAACAACACCATCATCATCCATGCATAGAATGATTCTATAAATATATGATTGTGATTATTTTGGCTCAAATAATACACTACACTATTTCCCTTTCATAATGAATAAAAAATCTCAAATTCGAAAGACTAAATTTTCTCAACAAATCTTCACTTCTGAATATTAAATTATATTTGTTAGAATATGTATTGAAAACTCTTTTGATCATTATACACCTATAATAGATCTCCTAATAATTAGAACCTATAATAGATTAAGAAATACCCCACCACACCAAATTCCCAATCATGCATTGGGTATTTTCTTTCAGGAGGTCTCAATAGTCATGAACCATACACAACCCCCCAACTATCCTATATCCATACCACCCCCAAGTACTCTAGTGTTTTCTAAATCGAGGTAAGAATTTAATATATAATGTGGGGATTCAATACCCTATTTATCAGTGTAAATTACAATAGATAACACATAAAATAAATGATGAAAAAAATATCAAAAACATGCATTAACAATGATTTCAAAACTGGGTATAATAAAAAATAAGAAGTAAATATGTAATATCCTTCTAACAGTGTGAAAGGGGAAGGAAAACCAATATTTAGAAAAATATAAATACATAAACTGTCTCTAGACTCAATGTATAGATCATAATCAATGATCATCCCAATCCTAACTCAACTCCCTTTTATAGGGGAATTTCCATTTTCATGACCTACAACCATGAAATCTTCTCAAGTACCCATAGGTTTCTCAGGAAGGGTGTGAGTACAACTCAGTTTTAATCCAGAAATTGTGTCTAACAAATATCTTTTCTAAATGGAAATTGAATTAATGTAGAGATTAAATTTCAAGGTATAAAATGGCCACTCAAGTTTCATTTGGAATGAATATTCACTTAGTCCATTTCCATTAAATTTTACATTTCCATATTTTATATATTCATCACAACTAAATTAATTTTTAATATTTTCTCTATTGTATATGAATTTAATTTTTAATACAATGTCCAATGCCAACAAGTCACTATGCATAAGGGGATAAATCAAATTCCCCATATCATTTGGGAAAACATATCATAACAGTACATCACACTTACTTTGGAGCCTTTGTCTAGGTAGTTTCATAGAATGTAACCATTAGGGGCATAGAGCCTCATTCTACCTCTCTATCATATGAGTTCTATCTTTGGGGTATATAGCCACTATCTAACCTAAACAGTGTGTGTAGAATGACAAGTCAATACCCCACATACCACCATTCCATATGTAGATGATTATTTATCCATTCACCACATATACCATATCACAAACCAATCATAATCCATAAAACATAAAATAAAATTTCATATTTCATTTAACACATAAAACACCCAAATTCATTTACCCATTATCACCATTATCAATTGCATAACATATCCCATTAAACCCATTCCAAATTCAGGGATTCAAACATTTATGAGATTACATTAAAACTCATATCACATTTTACACATTTATCCATTCACTATAATTTTCCCTATTTAACATGTTTAGTATTTCATATTCATTTACCCTTTTATTAATTTAAATTACATTTTATAAATCACATTGACCAACTTTATTTATTAAAATTAAATCAATTAATGGTATTCCAATCAAACCCTTTTGAAATTTAAATAATGTAGACATAACAATTAATTTCCATTTTTAATTAAATATACTCTTCCAAGATATTATTCATTGATTGTAACTTATCAAAAATCATATCTAGGATTTGAAATACTGTTTTTATGTTCAGAATCATTGGGGAACCCCATAGGTGGAACTAAATTTGACAAGTCGACCTCAATGAACCCTATGCGGGTTATGAGGGGATGAAATCCTCATTTAAAAAACCTTATTTATCAAATCATACAAATAACATTAAAATAGTAAAAATCATAAATAAAACACACAACCATGAAAGAGAAAATGAGCCTAAAGAATATGGGGTATAAGTTATTGACAACCACCCTCAAATTTGAAGATGAAAATAGCCTAAACATTAGAAATTGATATAGCTTCACAAACCCATGAATCCAAAACATATAATCCACTAGAAAAAAATAGTGTTATAGGTATTCCGAAAAAGAAGAACGAATCTACAAGCCCTAATCATGAAAAAAGAAGCAAGAAGAAGACTAGACTCCCCCAAAGATTTGATTTGCAACCAACAACACTGTAAATGGCCATGAATCGAATGAGAATGATCCCATAGATGCTTGGGGGTTTTTTGTTTACAAATATAATTAAGAGGATGCGTAATGTTGAAAAAATAAGTTATGAACATAAAAATACTAATGGGGATGTTTGTAAAATTTTTAATATTTAATGGGATGCATGGTATAGCGTCACCATTTGAAAAACCGTTCATCTGTCTCTACCGATGAGTGGTTGAGACACAAAATTACCCTTGATGTCCCACCTGGTTCTAAAAACCATATTCTAACCATTCAATAAGTTTCTATCCTTTTTTATGGTTTGGATTCCCCCTCGCATGGTTTCCCCTAACCATCCAAAAACCACGCAACAGACACAAAATGTCCTGATTTCTAATTTATTTCTTATTTTGAGTCCCCAAAAAACTGTTGATTTTCGTTTTACACCCATTAAACATTTATTAAACCTAATTTAATTGATTAAAACAAATATTTAATCAAATAATTAAATTATTAAAGTCTAAAATATTAAAACTGTAATTAATTTTTCGAAATGAGAAATATATTATTTTATAAATTAATCTTTTCTTAAAAAACCTATATGAATATAATATGATTAAAAATATTTATTTTTAGATTAAAAACCATTTTGTATATTTATATTTAATATATAAATCCAATTTATAATTATTAATGAACATGCATGTAATTTATTCTATCATTATCTAGGTTATTACAAGTAATATTTAGTTTTGGATGGGGTCAACCTTATCACCCCGCATATATAATATTTATATATTTTTTCATCCACATTAGATGAGTGTGACATTGCATATTTGAATAATTTTTGGTATTTAAAAAAATTCCATTATCTTTTTAAGGGGAACTCTTCTCCTCTCTTACCCAAAAATACTTTAATTTAGGTCCAACGTCTTTCCAAAACTCCCATCCACAATTATTTTAACCTTAAATAGTTTCTAATATTCTTAGAAGACTAACCCTCAATAGTTTATTTCTATTCCCAAGGTAGATTATCAATGATCTGAGGTATAGGCTCATGACTGCTCCTCCCACTTTTCAATGTATTTATACACATTACATATTCTTAAAATTTATTCACACGAAATTTTATTGATAACATAAGTATCATTATTACAATAGTATGTTATTATATTGAAGATATATGAATTAAAAATTGTTCGATTTCCATTAATAAAATCTCAAATGTGAATCATGCGTTGTGCATATTGGCACCTCTACGATGCAACATGTTTCATGTTAAATAGCCACTATAAAAAGATGATTATAATATGGAATTTGAAATATAATTATGATATTCATTAAATAATTTATATTCTAAAATGATAACCAATATTACACCCCTACCAAAATCAATATAAAACAAAACCATAACTCATGTAGAGGTGAGTATTACGTTATCCATGGAACTATTGATTTTGGTTTTTTATTTTTTCACCACTAGATGTGGAAATTTATGAAAATGGTTGTAAAGGGTAAATATTTTTATAATGGTACCATTAATACTATGTTATGAAACTTTTGATGACCAGTTAATGATATAATTAAAATAATATTGATATTAATTTAGTTGTTTAAAAAATTCTTTCTAATATGAAATTTTGAAGATCAAACAACGAAATATTTTATTATCCATTACATATTATTCAAAATCCATTATTATTTAAATATACCACACTAATAAACTGTAATAATTTTATTATGTTAATGGTGTAAGGTTATTGTAATTAAATCAGTGAATGATCATCAATAATTGTTGTTTCTTAAGGTTTTGATTAGTTTGACCACTTAAATGAACAATGTTATCAAAATATATCATTCATAACTATAAAAAAATAATTACAGTTATAATATTATATAAATATTTTGTAATGTCCTAGACATTCTGTATAATTATTTTTAGTTGTATGGAATTATTTTGAGACCATAAAACCAAACAGAACGCGATTCGGATGCTCATAGTGCCTGGGATGATCTGTTGAAGATGTGTTAAGATTTAATTGGTGTGCGTAAGCAATTTTCCTGAAACAATGAAATAAATTTTAAATGGTCAAAAGTATCTCAAATATGTGGGCATTATTGCACTCAGGACGACGGGTTTACCCTAGGCGTGGCATAATTTTGGTCGCTGTGGGCTTCCTTTTAGAAAACCTGAAAATTGCATAACCTAAAATAAAATAATTAAATAAAATTATTTTATTTTTCAAATGATTATATCTCACGAATGGTAACATGGATTAAAAATCTAATACAACTGATGAACTTGTGATGGAATTCTCTCCTTATAAAGATTATAACATTGGCTGGCGCGGGCCACCAGTTAATTTTATTTTTTGGTAAAAAATAAAATAATTATGTGACAATTATTTTATAGTAAAATTCATAACTTTTAAATGGAAACTCAGATTAGAAATCTGAGAGTAATGGTGGGTTATTTGGGACGTGTTTCACTTAGGAAAAGATGAAAATCTACAGGTGTAGGTCGATGGTGACTTTTAATAATTGTGAAAACATTTTTTGGGAATGTTTAGTAAATGCGTGAGCATCATTTTCAAACTTTTGAACTGATGCTTGGATTAAAAATCTCAAGGCACCATTGAAGTCACAGTGTTGGGATTAGCTTAAGAGAGGTTTAACCTCTACCATAGTGGGTCGAGAGAAGTAGTTGGTTTCTCCATTTTTTTAGAGGATTAAATAAAATTAATATAATTTATTTTAAATATCCTCCCACCTCTCCTTTAAATGTTTGGTTGTAGGGACCACAAGAGGGTGTTCGGGCATTAAAATATCAGGGTTTCACTGCCCGATTACACAAAATATGCAACCACCAATTCCTTTAATTAATAATATTCATTAGTTCTAAATAAATGAATCACCACTTAATCTACGAATTATGTAAACTCTTCCTTGGTGATGGGTGTCTATTTTTGCTGGTGAAAGGTGGAGCAGGATCTTGAGGCTCTTGGAAAATAATAGATCTCACAATCGAGAAGTGAATATTTTCATTCGAGCGGCATCATCGAAATCTTGTTTCGGGAACGATGAACATCGAACCACATTAAATCGTGAATGTTCTATAACAGATTTATGAGTTTGGGGGATTATTTTATAGTATCATAAATATCTATTTTTTAATTTCCCTTGTTCTTGATTCTCAATGTAAATGAAAAAACTAACATGGTCATTTATCCGCACATAGAAGATGTTCTTTTCTATTTTGTTCTTCATGCGTTATCTATCCCCAAATAATTTAGTGTGCTAAAAATGTAATTTTTTGTTGAGAACAACAAACGAACATGGAGGTCTTGACCTACGGATCCCGAATCTACGGTCCTCATAATTTTTGGGCTTATAATGACGATGTGGAAGCCCATGGAAGGGGAGACATGGTGTTGTGATTACCGGAGTCTTTTCAGGGCACAACTAGGTAGAGGTGGTGGTAGTCGTTCTGGTCGTGCGGAAAGAAGGATGGGTGTCTGGGTTTGTGGAGGCGCTAATTGGGAGAAGAATACATGAAAGAATGAATTAGATAGGTGATTTAAATAAATTGAAAGGGAGTAAAATTTAAAGTGAAATAAATGATAAATGATTTAAATGGTGATTGATTCTAGTGCACAAGAAGGGGCTCCAAATCGTGGATCGATTATGGAGTTAGGAAAAATAAATAAATAAGTAATAATAATAATAAAAAAATATTGTTATTATTACTTTTAATGATAAAACAACTTGTTTTCCACAAATTCTTCTTCTGATCTCAGTTTCATGCACTATCGGCAGTAGTGAAACCCTGACTCCGAGGCATATATTTCGAGTCCAATATTCAATGTCTTTTTCAGTTTTTCATATCGGGTACCCAACCTTCTTAGGAAATAATATATTTAATATTATTATTAAATCATCAAGCCACCATAACTACTGTGTGCGACGTCTGATTGACTTGTCATCAGTGGTGATGTTATCCTATCATTAAGACAGTCGATCCATGTCTAATGATGAATTTAAATTCATGACTGTGACTGAGTTTCATGAAACTCCCAAAAATAATGTTATTAATATAGTTGTGGAATCATGATTATGTCATAACTCATTCATAAGACATCATATTGACAAGACATAAGTAGTGTTGTGATCTTGTAATTAAGATGGACATTTCAAGACCAATTTTTGATATTTATGTCGAGGTATAGGTGTGATCCCTATGACGCCCGGTTCTCATGTGTTGCGGTGAAATGAATCTTTTTCAATGGGTATCCATTTTGGAGAAATGGGTAGTCCATATCATGTGTTTTTCCATGTGGATCATAAATGTGTGACCCATTTTGTTATCTATTTTCTTTTTAAGTAGAACCAGGTTTGATCGGACACGAATCGATTAGGGCCCTCGGCACAAAAATGCCTATAACATTTAGATCTATCGTCCGATTGGCGCAATGTCTATCATGCTGGAACCATTATGAAGAGGAAGTCCTTTTGAGATACTCCCCGTGTATTTCAGAAAAATTTAGAGCATTTCTGGGTTGTATAAAACCTGAATCGAACCGGGCCCTCAGAGTTAAAACGCTCATAACTCACAGACTGTGAGTTCGATTGATGTGTCGTCTATCGAGTTAGAACCCTTATGACATATCAATTATTTGTGTTACTCCTTTGTGGAACATACTATAATATGAGGTATGAACGATATATCCAGGGGTAGATTCTATAGTACTCGAGTGCACCGAGTGAGAGGAAACCTGTCGCATGATGCAACATGAAGAAATAACTTTGATCTTATGTGGTTTAGCATCTATTGATCTTGTTTGGGTTAGATCCTATGTGGGTCTGTGCTCAAAAATCTTGTGTGGGTCAGCGCAATCTGATCATGTGTGGTTTAGATCCTGTGTGGGTCTGTGGGGTTTAGTTACCTATCAATATTGTGTGGGTCAGTGGGGGATAGTTACATATTGATCCTTTTTGGTTCAGTAGTAGTGCATCTTAACAGAATAAAATGATCTTTTTTACAACTAATCATCTATACTTCTGTACTTAAGTTATACAGGATTGTGTGCTAATTCATCTACCTATGTGGTACATCAATCTATGTGGTGTTACTTGTGTCATACTTCCAGCTTCATGGTGTTACATGTGTGGTACCTCTATCATTGTGGTACTGTTTTCGTGGTGTTCCATGTGGGGTACTTCTATCTTCATGGTGTTACATGTGTGGTACTTCTATCTTTCTGGTGTTACCTACATGGTTGTTCTATCTTTGTGGTTTTTCATTTGTGGAACTCTAGGAAACCTATGGTGGTCTTGGGGTCCCTACTGAGTATTGTTACACTCACCCCTTCATGGGCATCACCCACACCTTGTTGTGTCTGGTGCAGATGAAGTATAACATTGATCAAGGCTGAGGGAGCTTGGACTGGATGGTGATTGGATGTGGACCATTCAGCGTGACATGACGCGAATTATACTGACGGGCGTGGAGTGATGTGGAAGAGATTTGTACCTACCCTATAGGTAGGAACCTTGGAGGAAGACCTAGTAGCTATTTTCCTTTTCTTTTATCTGTATTGTACTTCCAGTCATACTTGTACTTTTACAGTTCGTCATGTATTCCGACCCTTTTTTACATTCATCACTCTTTTACTAGAACAGTTTACTTTGTTGTTGAATCTTATTACATTCTAGTCTTTGTGGTTACTTCTTGTTGTGTTATTCTACTATGTGTCTATATAGGTTAAAAGGGAAATACATTATCGTTTAAAGGAAACACCTTTCTAGTGATAGTCACCAGCCCTTGGCCTATGGAAGGCAATATTGGGGTAGTCGCCGCATGGTCCCCAAGGGATGAGTCATAACATATTTATATAATATTTTTTTATGATACAACAATATTTTACTCAATACCTATTAAAACACCAATCATTGGTTGAAAATAAAATAAAAATGTTTGTTGTAGATTTCATCTTCAATGATAATGAATAAGGTACTCTGGAATGAAATACTAAAAATCAAAAATAATTAATTTTAATCTATTAAAAAAATTAGTTAATTCGGAATGATAAACATTGTATACAAACAATTTCTGACACATGTCCGACTAAACTACTATAATTGTTTGAAACTATAAACCCCTAATATTGGATAATTAGAAAAACCTAACAATATATATATGAATAATTATTATTAATGGAAATTAAAAATAGTGTTAGGTGTGAATATTATTATAACATATTATAATAATAATTTTTTTATGGTTGGTTGGAGGAGATTTTTCTTTGTATAAATAATGGTATGTTGTTTTCATTACTCAAATATCTTTTCTAGGGTGAAATCACTTTTTTTACTATTAGGTTTCATTATTGATATATTATATCCTAGGATTATATTAAGAATCAATTACACCTTATTTTCTAGGAAACCCATCCATCACACAAAAGTATTCGTAGTTTTTTAGTGTATTATTTTGTGAAACGGAAATTGCGTCAGGAAGAATTATCATTTATTTTAATATATAATCCCTCTATGACAGTGTTTTTCTTTCCCATGATTGTTATAAATATTTTTTATAGATTATATGAATTATTTTTTATGATTCTGATAATTTTATATATACCTTTTTAAAAAGTAAAATCAAAGACTCTTTTTAAAGATGTGGTCATTCAATCAGTTGTATATCAAAAAGATATATAAATGATGTGTTTCAATTGTTAACAAAAACTATGATTTTTTCCTCCTCGCCACATTTATAAACATTATAAATTTTAATGTATATTTTATTTGGGACACATTATGATATGGTTTTTTAAATTATTCACTTTCAAATTATAACAAATGATTTTGAATGGATATTTCACTTCATGTTTTTTAAGAATGGATAAAATGTTTTGTGAATTTATTATTATTATAACATATATATTTACACCCTTGTTTAACACTTATTATGTAATGTTTCAATTATCAAATATATTATATTATGATATTGTTCCTTCAATAAAATTATATTATTTACATCTATTGATCTCATTAGTATATGGTATGTGACGTTCTTAGAAATATTGCGAACATAATTATTTTTTTACATGCGTTAATTAAGATATGATTATGATTGTGTATTAATGGTTATGGGAATGGTCATATATCACTATCCATTGTTGTTATTTATTTTTATATATCATGACATAGTCAGACCTAGGACTTATGGGTTTTCTAAAATTTTCAAGAATTAATAAAATGATTTTGTTCATAGATGTGTAGGAATAATAGATTTTCTCACATATGTTTTTATATTCTTATAAATTTTCCAAAATTTTGAATATATTTTCATGTTATCCTAATTTTTCTAGTTGAAATGCATTACAATGAAATTCATTGTTTTTGTGATTATGACTTACGATTAATATATTTGTGCACGAGTTTTTATTGATCACATAATTTATGAATATTGAGATGTATTATGAGACATGATATAATTTTTAGGATTTCATAGTAATATTTTTAAGATATTATGTTTATCTAACATGATATTTTATTATCATAAGTGGTATTTTGAAGTTTTATTATGATATTTTTGTCTTAATCATGATATCCTCTTTGTTTATGATCTCACACATTATGATATTTTTTCCCATTCCAAGAATATGTGATCAAAACTTTCTTATGATTTCCATCCCACTGGTTATGAATATGATTATACAATTTGTGTTAATTAGATAAGGGTATAGAGGATAAAAATATGGCAGGCCTTTTTTTCAATTGTAAAAAAATATTACTTTTATATTGGTAGAATCCATTAAACTAAACCTTTCATTATTTGGGTTGTATGAATAATTATGTGATGTACTATCTAAATAATGGGATTATTATTATTTGTATTTTATTTTTATCCTGGGTTTCATTAGAAGGTCTGAGAGATGGGTTTTTTTTAATTTTTTGAGATAATTAAGAGATATTTTGTGAAACCCCTGGGGAAAAGTCTTAGTAGTGAGTATAATAATAAGATAACATCCTGATGTTTTAGTCTACTATATATTTTTTTGGATTACATTTCAATTAAATCAATTTATATATAATACAAGTGGATTAAGGATCTTGCATATATGTACCAATGTGTAATAACCTCAACCTATGTGTTTTGGGTATTTACTCAACTGATATGTGTTTCATGAAAAAGTTGCATACCTACAGACATGGTTTGACACACTCAAAGGATATTCTATGTTTAATCATAATATCATTACAATCCATTAAAATTAATAAAAAAATATAGTTCTACTATACATATTACCATAGATAACATAGATTGAAACTTATATATTGATATGATAAAATATTCATTTTACTTATGATATATACCCACCATGTTTATAGTTTACTTTTATAAAAACTTATTAATTTGTGTATATTAATTAAAAAATTTATTTAGTCAAGGTAATGTATGTATGTTGAATTAATCATGTTTAATATATGTGTAATTAAGATGTATATATTATACCAATGGGAAACATAATGAGTTTGGTTATAGAATGAAAAAAATCATAGAAAATATCACAAAAATATCTCATAATATAGTAAACAACAAAATTCCATTTGACTTACCTAAAACAACATTGTGGGAGAACTAATTATTCCGTTATTTACCAGACTAAATCCACAAATTTTTAGCGGGCAATCTAATCCACAGTTTGTTAATCAATGGGTCAATTCAACAGAATTTTTTTTACACATTCCATAATTATCAAACCTATTGAATGTAAATTTAGAGGACTATCATTAAGGAAGTGATAAAAAATAGTGGTGCAGTCTCAATATGAATACCATAGAAAAGTAGGAAATAAAATTCAATGTTGGTGAAAAGTTCAAAAGGGTAATTTTTAGTAATTAGTTTCCTTCCACTATTCAAATAAAATAGGTCATAAATTTTGATAATAGAATAAGAAAGTGGACTCATATATTGGATCATATGACTAATTTTCCATATGACTCAAGAGGTATTCCTATGGTTTAATCAATTATATTAATAGAAAAATAGACTTATTTTATTAGACTAAATCATATCCTTTGAAGGGTATTAAACAGAAGAGATTTTGGTAGATATGATTATACAGTTAGATATGATATTATGATGAAAAAAGAATATTTAAACACTCAATATTTCAGGGGTTTTGATGATAATAAAATGAAAATATATATTATGGGATCTCAAGAGAAAAATTACATCCTAGAAGATAGTTTAACCGCCTACATAAAAAAATGTGATTAGAATAATCTAGGAAGTTATAAAATAAAAACCTATATATATTTTGATTTTTGGGATAATGTCCATATATATTTTAATATAAAAAAATTATTAGACAAATAATCAAGGGATTTAATTTATAGTGTTTCAAATGCAACAAGTCACATAAACCAATGCTCAATAGTCTGAGGATTGTTTATGAAAATTGACCTCAAAATCCTACAAATCAAAGGTATAACTGTATTTAATTTTCAATTAATAATAATAATAATTTGATTTTTTGTAATTACATAAAACATTTCCGTTAATCTAAATTTATGGATATAATGTGGGAGTATGATATTTTGATCCCTAGTATATCGAGGATGTTTGTTATAGAACTAAATCACCACAACGAGGATTTTATTATTGGGGAAAACTTCTTGTTATATTTATATTCTACACTAAAAGGATGTTTATGGTCATATTATTCATTATATTATTATTAATTATTACATTAGTGGAATTTAATATGATATTAGGTTTGATGATATCTTTTTACAGGGATCCTGCATCAATTATGGTAATGTGGACATCACAATTCATATTTCAAATCAAACAATGTACATATAGAAGTGATAGTATTACTATGAAATCTCTAGGAAAATTAATCATGATTGGTGTTAAGCTCAAGTGGTTTGGGATAAAAATAGTATCTGAATATGACTCTATGGAATAAATAAAAGAGTTTTGTAGTCTAACCTAAAATATTTACTTCTATGCTGCATTATAAATTAACTCTTGAGTACTATCTATATTATGGAAACCCTTAATTATATTTATTGTCAACTGATATTATGAATTAAGAGTAAATAATTTATTTAATTAAGGTATAATGTAATGACCCCATATTTATCTATACAATTTTATTAATGAAAATACATGTTCGATAGTTTTTCCCACATAATACAGAGAAATTAAATAAAAACTATAATATATATAGGTATAATATAACTATTAAAAGATACTATTTATAAAATGAAATTTAATTTTTAGGTTTATGTAGGATTTACCAAAAATATGAAACATGATTATAATGAAAATACAGATTACTTTTACTAATAATGAAATGTAATTAGTATAGCTAATATAACATAATGATTTATTTTATGGTTGAAAATATATTTTTCACCGATTATTGTTTTATTTCATAAAAAGGGATGTTATTATTAAATAATATTAAAATATATAGATAATATTACTAATATATTAACAGTAAATGATTTTTTAATCGATATGATATAATAGTAATGGTTAGTTATTATTTTTAAATCCAATATTCCATTTTGAAAATTTTCCATTATATTTTAATAATTTTATTTAAATATAGAATTTTATAATTTACTAAATTTACATTTACAAAAATAGATTCAATTTTATATTTATCATAATAATAAAATAAGAGTTATTATTATGATTTTTATAAAATAAAATATTTTCATATGAATTGTGAAAATGTCATTTTTGATAATAATATGGATGTTATGACCTTATATGGATACAAGAATAATGTAAAACATATAAAATCATTTCCTTTAAAAATATGTGTTTTATAAGTAAAAGTAAAAAATTCAAAATTATTACGATAGAATTAATAACCTATATCTTATATTTTAGTTCATAGGTAATATTTTATCAAAAATATATTTAATAAATTATTGAAATATAATATAAAAATTAATTTTGAATAATTTTAGAAATTTAATTAAATGAAATGGATTTAAAATTTATAACTACTAATTTTAAATGTTATACCAAGTATTGATTAATTTATATGTACTAATATTAGGTTACCTTATGTTAATACTAGTAACAATGATAAAAGATAAAATAGTAAGAGTAAAATATATTAGTGGAGAAGAAATGAAAATTGATTAACACATGTGTTGGAATTTGTGGCTTAACTGATGATCTACCTTATCACTTCCCATATCTATTATATATCAATTTTAGTTCCACTTTCCTTCATTACGACATGTAACTAATAATTTTTTTTGGTATTTACCAAAATATCATCCCTTTACTAATACAAGGGGAAATTTACACCTCACTTCTTCTCAAACAAAAAAAATTGAGTTCATCTTAAGGTTTAAAAACATATCCTTATATATACTATTTTATTTAAGGATGGTCGGGTAATCTCAAAAGTCTATCCCCAAAATGTTTTTATCCCCACCGAAATGGAGATAATCCTTATAATAATGGATAGATTCATAACTTCTCTTCCATTATTTCAATTTCTTTATTCTCATTTATTAATCCAATTATTACTTTAACCAAATTATAATTTTGATATATATATAATTATTATAATATTATGTTTTTATAATTATTTTAAAAGAATTAACTACGCTTCCCATTTTTTCAAAAATTAATTTGAAAACGTGAATCACGTGTGGTGCAGACTACTAACTGTATGACTCAATATGTTTCTTTTTTTTCAATAATAACTTCACAAGGATGCTTATAATAGTTATTTTAAAGTCTAATTATTAAATTTTGGAAATATTATATATTTTTTAATGATGAACTATATTACTCTCTTTCACAATTTTTTGTAAAATGAATCCATCATCTATTCATAGTTGTGAACTACATCCTCTATTGTTTGATTGAACCCATTTCTTAATTTTCTCTCCATCCTACATGTATGTTCATGAGTATGGTTTTAGTGGATACATATTTTTTTTATGATACAACTGTTTTTATGATAAACTAGCGAATCTTTTAATTTTATGTTTAACAATTGCTTATCATTAATTCAACTATTCTAAACAAAGCATACTTAGATGAAAATATTTAATTCAAAATTTGTAGTATTTTCAAAATAATTAATTCAAGTCTTAATTAATTAATAATTAATATATGTCCCAATTATAAAAACTAAATTATATAACTATTCTTTTGGTGTAATTATATTATAGCTAAATCACCAAATAAATATCAATTATCGTGGTACATTCATGTTTGGTCCAGTTTGAACACATACATGATCAATATTATAAAATTATATCATGGATGACTATGTACACTTAATTATTTTTATTATCATATATAAATATATAAATAATTATTTATTTTGGAAATGATTCATTAATATTTAACTCATTAATTATGAAAACACCCTTCATTAGTTTAACATCGTTGAAAATAATTTGTTCTGATATCATCTTAATGGAAAATGACTAAATTATGGATGAAAAGATATTAAAAAATTATAAATAATTATAAGAAATAAATTATAGTAATATTAATGTAATTGGTATGATGCATGTTCTTATAACAATGAATACTAGAACCAATACTGCAAACTACTACAAAAAGAAAAAACTATAAAAACCTCACATGTGAAAATACAAAAAATTGACAAATATACATATATATTATTATTATAAATGGAAATAATAAATAAAGGTAGGTATTATTTCTAAATAATATTATATTAAATTTTATATAATTTAATTGGACGTTAGATCTAATTTGGCTAATAATGAATAAAGGTATGGGGTTTTCGTGACCAAATTTTTTCAATGTTCATAATAACTCTTAATTGACTATTACCTTTAAATTTTATTCTATTCTAACCTAGGGTGATGTTATGTTTTATTTCAAAATTATTTTTTATTAAAATAATCTTCTCACCATAGTCATTATTCTGGATGAATCCATTGTTTAATAAAAATGAAAACTTCCCTGGAATAATTCTCATTTCTATTATTGGATTTTCCCTCTATATTTATGTTTAACATTACCAATATTGTTATACTATATATTTGAGAAATATTTTATGGATTAATTTATATTATTATGTTAAATATATTATCCCATTTTCATAAAAAAAATTAATTTCTCTTTTTAATGATGTTTTCCATACATAGGCAGTTCAATGGATATAAAATTATTTTACATCCATTAAAAATCAATTATTTTCACTTCGCCTCCACATTTTTTGATAAATTATTTTTATTTATAGGGAAATTTTACTTGGAACCCATTAAAATAGGGTTTTCAAAAGCCTTCTCCATTCTTTCTCATTAATATTATGAATGTAACATTGACATGAACTTTTATAATTGTGTTTTAATGTTTTGTTGCATTTTTTATCAATTGTATATTTACACAATGGTTTATCTATAATGATGTAATGTTTTGATAATCCAATATACTTTTTTAATCTATGATTCGTTTTTGAAAATGATAATTTTGATATTCAATAATCTTTAAATACAATCTTATGTGCTGTTTTTTGATGTTTAGGAAACCCATTGTTTTTTCATGGCTTTATTAAGATTTTTTTATTATTGATTTTAAGTGGAACACATATGTTTTATGATGTTGTATGGGGTCCAATATTAAACTACAAAATGTTAGCATATATTTATATATCATGAGATTGTGATTCGTGGAAATAATGAGTTTTTTTTTAAAATGCATTGGCATGATGGAGTTACTCAAATTTTCAATTGATCATGACAGAAAGGGATTGTAAGCATTGGAATATGCATAATGGGTTCTCTCACTCATGTATTAATTAATTATGATTGTTAAATAATTTCCATATTTATTAACATGTTATGAAAACTATTTATGATTTATGTATTTTACTTAAAATTATATGTTTACCTGATGACACCTTATTTTTAATGTATTCTACACTTTCAAAAAATGCTCACATGTTTTATGAATGTTGAGATATATTTTGATCCATTCTAAAAATATTATGCTTCCTTAATGATATAAGGATTTTATTATGTATAATTAACATGCTTTTTTATTATAATATAATTTTATGTAATCTTTTATCAATATATTTACGTATATTTCATGTTCTCCTCCATGTTTATGATATAATACATTTAGATGTGTTTTCAAACACTATGTTTTTTAGCACACTCAATTCTCGTCTTTTGCATCACTTAGGTTATAAAGATGATTAAATAATTTGAGATGGATATGAATGAGTCTAGCTGATAAAAAATAAGGAGAAATATTTATATGTGTTAGAAAATAATATATTCATATAGATAATATAAAAGACACCAAATATTTCTGTCACTGGGTTTTCTGATTTTTTTTGAGTTGTATTATCTAAATCATGAGATTATCATACTATATTTGTTAGGATTAGCTTGGGTCACATTAATGGTTTTGTTATAAATATCTATAACGAACTAACATGGGTTATGCTAAAAACCGGCACTTGAACCAATATGTTACGTACACAAAGGGAATACCCAATCCCCAAGGGCTTTCTACAAACACCCAAACATGAATCAAAAACCAGAGTGAATGATTCCTCCCATACTAAAAAAACACCTGGAATAAATATACATGAAGGAAGAAAAAACAACATAAATATAATTAAATATATTCTATAACTATAATAAAACAATGAAAAAAGGACATTAAATTTAACCAATATCTCCAAACAACAAGTCCTATTGTAAATGAAAAAAACCAAATAGCTACTGCATTGGATGGCATGAAACTGTACTATCTCACTATAGTTCCCCGCCTTTCCATGCATTCGAAGACTTACATAGGTCTATGAATCACCGATGGGTGGATAGGGTGTGAGGTATTATGATCAATAATATCCCACTTAGTTGTTCTATAATATTTATCTATATAACAATTATTTTATGCTCATTTCAAATAAAAAAGAGATGATATGTTGAAAAATTATTTTATAGAATACATCATCAAAACATATACATTATAGTAGTTCTAAAATAATAGATGGTACATCAATTTAACAAGATATTTTCCATATCATATTTTATGGTCATAATGTTCTAAATCATGGTTAAAATAGAAATCCAAGAAGTACAATAAAAATTAATCAAAGGTATTACTACAAACAATTACTATAGGTTAGATAGGTATATTACTCATACCATAGTCAATAAATTGAAAAATCTAGTTCCCATAACACATTCCTACGAAGTAGAGGAATACCCCATGAGTAACCCCCACACTGATAAAATTTCAATATTAATCTCATAGAACAGATAAGTAGGAAATAGTGGAAATTCCAATCAGAATACCTCGCGATAAATAAAAAATCATATAGATAAAAGCTTCACGATAATCATTCCATAAAAGTACCCATGTTAACCAATGTGGTCATTTTTAAAATTCATTCATTAATTCCATTTCAAAATAATTTCAATAATATATTTTAATTTTTTCAAAACACCCATTTTCTTTCCATATATAAACAAGCAGTGAAAACAACATTTAACTAAAAAAATTTCTCAAAATAATGAAATCAATCATGCCAATTCCTTATATAAATAAATTATTATAGAGGGAAAAATAAGGATCATCAACATAGGCTAGAGATGGAACAATCTACCTTGAAACATGGGTTGCACATATCCTCAACCAGATCCAATATCAAATAAAACCAAATGAAGTCAATGAAGTACCTAGAATCCAATCCATATATCATGATTGATCCAATTAAGAAAATAGTTGGTCATTGGAAATGATGAAAGTTAGAATATAAGGGGTAACCTGAAATGTGGAAATCCACATACATCCAGAAAGAAAACTAGATGCACCACAACCAATAATGGAGAGAACTCTAGAATGAGATCACATAAAATATCTAGAAGAATACATGGATAATTAGAAATTTAGACCAATGGATATGGTATAACAACCCTTTGAAACCACTACAATCAATGGAAATGATGAAGAAGAAATATCACCCTATCATAGAGACGCTCCACATGTGAAATATAGATAGAACATTGAACTGATCAATATAGAAGAGACTATGTAACAAAAAACACCATATTGGATCTTTGGATGGGGAGAAACTGAGAATATGTGGTTGAATGGACACCAAAAACATGAATGATTCCCTAGTATATCCCTTCTTAGGGAATTACATTTTCTGTAACTCTTCTACATGTCATGAAATCTATAGTGTTCAAGTTAGCAGAAAAAAATTTCTCATCATAATAAAAATCCAATATTTAAATTACCCATGAAAAAGAACCACTTGTCATGGCCTTTAATATTTATCAATGTAAATTATTTTCACAGAATTTCCCCCAATGACCATTATACATCTTGCAACATAGTTATAGAGGAATAAATCCTTATACACCCATTATAATAGACCAGTTAAAAATGAGATTCCAAAAAATATTTGAATTCATCATTATAACTATCCTCGCAATTACATCTCATCCTTAGAGAGACAATGAAAAAGGAAATCCATGATGAGGATATGGATATACCTAATAGATCAGTAGTTGGATGTTACAAACTATCCACCATAAATACCTTCCATCCGTTCAAAGAAATGTGGAAGATGTAATCTATAGTGAAAAAAGATGAGGCCACTACTCTCTCAACAATGACTCATGTTCCAAAGTCATATAAGAATATGATCTTCATTTACATAAAACTCCAAACAAGGAAATCGACGTAACTCACAGGACATTAAATTGAGATCCAATGATCACAAAGTGTTAGTCTAAAACAAAATCATATGGATATAAATCATTTTTCCCAACATTGATTGTGAGCGGGACTAGGAACATACTTGTTGCGTTGAGGCATGTAAAAAAATAATGAATACCTATCAATTGAACTAGAAATTCAATATGATAATAAACAAATATGAGATGCTCAGTAACCTCAAACGACACTATAAATCTAAAATCAAAATTTCCTTGTTTTCCAAGATGACGGTGAGCCAACTGAGTATAAACATTAATGAAAACCTAGTCACTAATATAAATTTCCAAAGGATGGTAGCATCGACCCGTATACAATTTCTCCCATATCTAGGATTTAAGGAGACATCGATGTACATCCAGAATATTAGATGATGTCTCCTAATCCAAACATTGTCCAACTAAAGTCACTTCTCCCACTTAATCCCATAAAAGAGGTGATATGCACGAAAACCATACAATGGATCAAATTTATCATTACCAATTGATGTCTAATAACTATTTTTTATAAAAAAATCAATCATTTTTAGATGGATATCTCATGATCCAAAAAAATCCATGACACGAGCACAAATATTATCTTTACGGATCTGAATTACTCCCTCTGTATGACTATTTTTTTATAGATTGTATGTTGATATCAAATTGACCTAAGATCCCATAGTATCACGGAAACTCATCCAGAACATCAAGGAAAACCTAGGATCCCACTTCGAAACAACTACAGAAGGACTCCCATTTCACCTCTCAATCTACTGAACATATAGCTTACCCAGATCATAAAAATTATTGGTATCCTTGACAATAATTAATGGAAAGAATTATTCAATATATCAAAAACTACTCAGATAGAATTCCTCCTGTTGGGAGTCCAAGGTATTCCAACGAAAAAAATTCATGGATACATTTTCCCATATCAAGTTCGAACTTAGTAGTGGATGGTGATAAAATGAGGGTTTCAAGTGCTTCGTCTTTATTTGTTGGCAGGTTTGACAATGGGAAACATAATCCACAATTACACAATTCATATCTAGCCACAAAAATCATCATGTCATATCATAGTACATCTTCATAGTGGTTGGATGGATGGCCCATGAAGATCTTTGATAATTAAAAAATCCTAAAATACTCAATGATTCTTGGATGGAAACCCACATTCCTAAGTGGATAAACCGTCTAAAATAGAGGGACCAAGCATAAAAGGTCTCCCCAACATAAATTTTTTTAGAAATATTACTAACCTCATAATCCTAATGCTGACTATTCAAAACAAACACTAGGAGATATGAAGATCACTAAACACTGGTAAAAGCAATAACTAAAATACCCACTTAATCATCCACGTGTAAACCACTAAAAATACCAATATGGATCAAAATTTCCATTGATTCTAGAACATATTTCTATGGTGTCTTTCTACTGAAAGAGTCTATAATAAAATTTCACTTCCATGAAGTGTAGATGATATTGATGAAATATGTCTGAAGGTATTCTACCCATCATCTCTATCTTAAATTCATGCTTTTTTGAGAAATGATATAAATAAAACACTTATGATGGAAAAATAATATGAGTCATTCCTTAAAAAGAGAGTTTCACTAACATTTATGTTTATGCATAACTACAAAAAGATCTAAATCATGAGGCATTAAATTATTCTCATGCATCTGATGATGACAATAGATGTAAGATACCAAATGATCATCCTTCATAAGAATGAATCCCAAACTATCTTCATAAGCATCTAAAACACAATTTACCCCTTAATGGGACAAGCTATGATCGAAATAGGATCAGATGTAAGATATAATTTCATTTCATCGAAAAAAGATTGACATTTCTCATCGAATTTGAATTTCACCGCTTTCCTGGTATGATCAGTAAAATATGAATCCATCATTAAGAAATCCTTAAAAATCACTTTTTAGTATCGAACAAGGCCAATGAAGATATATATCTCAGTGAAATTAGGTCATTATTTCTTAGGTATTAAGAAACTCACCATTTAAGGATAAAATGCTATTCTATGATCAGAAATTTTGTTGTCCATGAACATTACTTGTTGAATCTTGAATCTACATTTCGAAATAATTCCATACAAATGCATAATGCATAGATTCTTAAGAACAAAATAAAATGGTGAACATATTAATTCTCTTATTTTGAATAATCTATAATTCCACCCACAAACACTTCCAAAATAGTGTCAATATATTGATGGAATATCTGATTCATCAAAGTTATAGGAACTATACGAATGTTTTCCATTCCAAAAGGAAGAAAAATAATTTCATAATGTCTATAACTACACTTGAATGTTGTATTCATTATGCCTACCTCAAAAACTCTATGTTGATGATAGTCTAAGAAAACATAAATCATTGAAAAATACATTACTCTTTAATTAATAAAAAATAATCCACATGAGTAAATGGATAATTTAGCATAACAATTACCTAGTTTCACTTCTGATAGAACACACACAACTAAAGTGAACCATCTGCATTCTTGGAAAAGATAATAAGGGCTATCCATGGAGAAATACTAGTATGAATGAAGCCTTTTTTTCTAATGGGCCATCCCATCAAATCATAATCTCTTTCATCTCCAATGTTACCATTGTATAAGAATGTATCGATATCAACTACGTACCTAAAAAATAGTTCAATCATAAAATCTACCTCCCTATCTAGTTGAAGTGTGGAGAATTAATTTTGGAAAATTTCAAAAAAAATTACGTAATAAGAATGGGAATATAAATAATAGACGAAATTTCATTAGGATCAACCATAATAGTAGTAAAAAAGATCTGATCTGTTGGCAGGAAGGTCATGAATGTCCAGACCTTGGGTCCCAATCCCCCTAAAACAGAATAGATCAAACATTGAATGTTTGAAATGAAACCAGAAAATGAATATGGAAATGAAAATCCATACTGATTATGATGTCAAATTGATATCTATTAAGAACAATAATATCCAAAAATAGCTTTGTATCAGCTATCACTAACAAACAAGGACACTGAAAACCCCTCTTTTTTTCATTCAAATAGGATTCGCTAACTTCATTACCAAAGGAAATAGGTTCTATTTAAATTTTAATAATATAAATAATACATGTACATATAAATGATTTTAAAGTACCTGTATCAAATAAAGAAATCTCTTTGGAAGATTCAATAAGGTTGTTAACTCCCACTATTGTCGGACCTATATCGAATACAGTTGGAATCTATTATATTAATTTAATGATCTTCACTCCTCAGTCATCTGGGTGGAGACCTCTAGTCCATGAAGCTTTTGACAAAACTATAGTATCCATTTCAACTGACAAACCCAAACTAAATGAGGTGTAGTCATAACATGATAGAAGCATAGTAAGTGGCCAACACATCCAAAACCATTTCACATATTCATATGAATATAAAAAATTTCCATATGTGTCTGACATTTCCACAGTAACAGTAGGTTGTATGAACAATTCTAGAAATAGCAGATGGTGCATAGGGGGATCACTACTAAGACCAACCACCACCAATTCTGTTGTGATCCTGCGATTTCGTTTTATTTCCATGTGCACCACTCCAGCTGCCAATGGATGGAAGAGTAGAGGTGGAAAATATAACCTTACCATAAATATACATATATACCATCATAGAACTATCTTCCTTCTCCCCATATGTATAAATTTTCAGCATAAACACCTATAATATAATATTCATTAGAAACCCCTATATTTTTTTTATGAACCATCAGTTTTCAATTTTTCAAAGAATCCAATGAAAATAGACAAGCTCAAAAAACATATTGGTGTATTCTGGCACTATAGAATATCCATTTTTCATGGAAATAACTATAGAATATTTTCTGGTAGTAGACAACCCAGGAAAACGACATGACGAAATGGGTTTTGAAAACCTTAGAATCATATTCCACATGACTATATACCAAACCCATAGAATCCCACCATCCCATAATAGAACTCTTTAGTCTGAACGTTACATGATGTGCCATGATATTTTCAACTGTATCTAGGAATTAGAAGAATGGATTGATCATATATAGCTAATTTTCTACCTCTTTAGGTTCATTCAATCATTTAAAGGATGGTGAATTCTCATGAAATAATTCTATTGATCAATGTCTCTCTCCTACAACTATTGGTTGTACATCAACAATTGTGTTATAAACTCTTGGTCCATCCTGATCAATAATACAAACTACCAATATGATATTATTGATGATATTATGATCTATTATTGTATTCCCATGAGGGGAATTAGTTTCAACCTCACAAGAAACTCATGGAAGAAGTCTTGGAGGTATACTACTACACACCAAATCATAAAATGATCAGAAAAAAAGAAAAAAAATATTAATTTATAACTGAAAAACAATATTCATAAAATTATATTTAAAAAACCCCAAATATAGACACACATATCCCAAAATCCCTGCAAAAATGATTATCATCATGAAAAGAACATACCAATAACTTATTACATGATACATCTCAAGTCCCAAAAATCCTCTCTCTATTGTAATAGGCATCATATGATAATGACTCTTGAAGACATAAATCAACTAATATTAAATTTTAATGAACTGGCCCAAGTTATCCTCAATCTTTGAACCTTAACCAATCAAACACAAACTATAAGTTCATTACCAATACCTGTGGATGGGAGACAAGAACCCAAGAGACAAACAAAAAACCCTAGGGAACAAATTCATCGAGCCTAAAAAAACATATAGAAAATATATATACAATGGAAGAAATAACAATGCCACGATAATGAAATATATTCGATAACTATAAGAAAATAGTGGAAACAAGAGGACTGTGAAATTAGCCAAAATCCCAAGATATAATTCCACATACAAATATCACAACCAAAAATCTATTCCATGTGATCATGTGGACAAACTCCCACCATATCACCACCAGTAACCCAACTCAGCTAACCAATTGCTTCGCTGCCTCTGTATAGTGGCTTACCTTTCCCTACATTGGAAGACATACATAGACCCACACACCCCTGAAGGTGTGTGCATGGTGTGAGGTAATAGCCTCATTAGGATCCAACCCATGTGTTA
The DNA here is from genome assembly GCA_963277665.1 of Viscum album. Lineage (NCBI taxonomy): Eukaryota > Viridiplantae > Streptophyta > Magnoliopsida > Santalales > Viscaceae > Viscum > Viscum album. The sequence goes on along the minus strand of OY728134.1, from coordinate 352,939,439 downwards.
CATAAAAATTCTCTATATAATAATTCATGAATTCTCATATGAAATAAAAAAAGGAATGATAAGCAGTAAAGACATTTTATAGAAAAAAAGGTAGACATTTCCCATTTATAAGAGTTTTAAAAAATATGCAGGTATAAAATTTCAAATAATATTTTCCATATGAGTGTGGAATCATAAACATGTATATCAATGTAAAAATAAAAATCCAATCAATAGAAAACAGAAGCACAAGTATCATCACCAAGGGTCACTATAATCTAGACTATATAACTACTCTTACTACAGTCAATCAAGGGAAAAATGCAGTTCCAAGATCAAAATCCTATGAATAATAGGAATAACGCATGTGTAAATCCCCCAAAAAATATCAATATCATCCCCCTGGAACAATGTGACTAGGAAAAAAGGAAAGCCCCACAAAAAAACCTCCCAATAAATTTAAAAAATCGTGATGATTTCCTCAGGATTGGTCTTCCAACTATGTACCCATGGTTACCTATGTGATTGTGTTCCGAATTCATTCTAATGTTTTGAAAACTATTTCCAAACCATTTCACAAATCTATTTTAATGATCTGAAAACAACTGTCTTCATTCTATTTATTGCCAACCAGGGAATCCATGTTTCATTAAAAACACTATACACCATGCACAAATTAATGATGCCAATTCTCTATATAATATAATTTATAATGTTGGAATAATAATGTTCATCAACATGGGAAATATACAGAACCATTTTCCATGAAACATGGTTTACAGACACCTTCAACAGGTTCCACCAACATTGAAAATCCAACATTGTCAACAAAGGACCTAGAATTCAATCCACATCAAAAGATTGATCGAATTTAGAAAACAAGGGGTCATTGAAAAATATGTTACCCTCATACCTCCAAAACAAACACTCATCACACCACAATAATTAATGTAATGACCTCCATAAATGAGATCTCATAATAGATATGGAAGTAGACATGATGTAAAACCAATTTAGACCATTGGTTCTAATTACAAACCCCATGGGAACCACCAAGATTAATGGAAATGATGAAGTGGAAAGATCACCCACCTAGAGAGATGCACCACCATCACAAAAATAATTGATTGTTGAACAGATCAACTGAGAGAAATAGAGAAAATGCATCCAAATAGACATGAAAAACCCAAATGACACCCTAAAAAATCCCAAATTAAGGAATTACATGACATGTAACTATTTTACAGGGCATTAAATATACATTGCTTATATACCCCAAAAATAAATTAATGTATATTAAATATCTAATATTTAAATAACTCGGGACGTTTACCCACTTGTCACATCCTATATTCTTTCTAATCGTAAATCATTTTCATGAATTTCACCAAAATTCAATTACATGTCGTTTAACATGGTTACATGGTGTGAAATCATCTTGAATCCTGCCAAAATAATAGTTAAATCTATGAGACCAAAAAATTCATGGATCCACTATAATATGTATCCCTCTAATTCATTATTAGCCATATACAAACAATAAAAAAGGAAAACCAGAATTGGATTAATGATATACCTAAAATATTGATAACTAGATGTTATGTCATCTACCACAAAATTTAGTTGTATGGGGAAAACTATATCATTGGGGAGTTGGTATTTAACCATAGATACCTATCCTACTCATGATTCTAGGATACAAGGATCAAAACCAATGATATTCAAGTGTATAATTTATAGTCTTGATATGGAACTATAATATAAAGAGTAACATGAATATGAAAAGACACTTCTATTAGGAATGGTTTGATGAAATGGGATTTTGTTGGGATTTTTATTTCGACTACCATGATAGAAACATTCACAAACACCACCCAACCAATGTGGAGTGGGAACTAACAATAAAATTTGGGGGGATTGTGCAAGGGTGTTTTCAATATGCTGCTAGAGAGTATTTAAGAATGTGTGTGGGGATTATGTGAGTTCATTCAAGGATTGAGGTGATCAATCATGTAAATTATATAGGAATATCATGTTCATCAGATGATGAATACCATATTCATCATAGAAAGAATCCCATGCTCATTACATAGGGTAAGAACAAAATTTAACATCTTATGTTGAGGAAATGTTCATTCATTTTAACATCGTGTTACTAGGATGGCATGATATTTAATTTAATTCCATTCATATTAGACATTGTTTTGAGGCTTATAAATAATGATTAATATTACCAAATATGGTGGTAGGAGAGAAGCATCTATGGAATCTACATATTCTCATTGAGGTAACGACAAATAGTTTCCATCAGTGATGTAATGATTAGGGATATTGAATCAAATAGATTTGTGATTTTTGATAATAAAAGGAATGCAAATATCTTATTTCATGTATAATAATAGACATTACATATAATAGTATATGTTATTAGGATAATATGTTAATTTAATAATCCAATAGATGCTTTATGGTACTATATTAGGAATTTGTGCCGATGATGTGAGTTGAGATCATGGTTTTAGTAAGAGTAAAAATAGATTAAGTGAATAAGAAGAACATGGAAACATAAATTCATTATAATATGTTAAATAAACTGATGTTCAATACAAGCCCCTATTACATGGATTTCATGAAAGTTAGGGGAATCTTTAAATATATACTTACATGAAACATGAGTCTCAATTATAAGTGTTATGCAGGGATATGCATGACATGGGTTTTACCGAATATGAAGGTATCACAAACTCGAGAGTCAATCAAAATATATTGATCTAGAATAGATCTTATTCTCCATGTGTATGAGATCTATAAAATTCATAATGATCACGATCCTATACATTTAAGGACCAATAATTAGTCATTCATGAAGTAAAACTACCTATAGGAATCCATGCTTCTTCATGTTTGTGATGGATATAGATTCATGAGTTGACAGATTCACCCATAATTCCATAGGTTTTATCCTCAATATAGGAGGGTTTGTGAGGTACATATTGTTATTGGGGGATTCATATATATGTTTGAAATAATATCACTCTCTTAATTGAGTTCAATGTTTTGAGTCACTCTGTTTATTGATCAAGAAACACTAGATCTTCACAAACCCTTTTCCATCAATTCGTTTATTTCTTTATTAGTCATAATTTTCTAATATTAATATATTTATATTTTGATACCATCACAATTAAGTTTTACATATAAAAATTCCACATATTAATTAGTGCTAACAGGGAAGATTAATATTATATTTTATGGCTGAAATAATGATTTTTAATGATGGTTCCCTATTTTGTGAATAAATGGACCTCCATTTTCCTATAAATCCTATGAGGGCCTCCGTATGGGACCAAACTCATTCACAAAAGATTTCAATTTTCTTATATTTTCATGAAAAACAACCATAAATGAGTTTTTTAGGAACCAAATAGAAATAATCATGGTTCTAATAATTATGAGAATGGTCTTCTATAACTAGCCTCTATGTATAATTTATTCCAGGCTCTTCTATGAACTAGACACTTCATGAAAACATAGATACATGAACTGAAACCTTCAAAACATGAATTATGAAATTTATAGAATACATCCCAAATGGATATAGAATGAGTTAATGATATTACTTCAAGATAAGGTTTATAGTGTAAAATATTCAAATTGGAATTATTTTATGTACCATAGCTAAGAATGATCCCCTAGGGGGATTGAAAATGGATGTTTAGAAGCATTACAAACTATAAAAAAGGCCAAAACAATATGAATTTGGGTTGAGGGATGATATTTTGATGTTGGATACTATCCATGATGTCATAGGTCACTATTTCAAGAGTAATCTAGGGTTATATTTATTCGAAGGTGTTGTAGTCAATCAATCAATAATGAATCTTGCTCTAATCATGGTGAATTCCCATTGAAACCTGATTAGAACTATCAATGGGGAATAGTTAGATTATGAAGAATATCACCCTAACTAATATTTCATCTTCAACATGGTATTAATAGACTACCATATAAGATATACAAAGAAGTAGGATCTACAAAAAACGATGTAGTTTCATAAAAAAATGGGCATGAATATAATGGGTTTTCTAGTAGTTTGTTGAATTTGGGGAGGATCTCCTGTGTTTTGGTCTTAAGTAAATGTCATAGACCAATCTGTTCCACATTTACCATAACATGGAAGTCATAGTAGAGTTATCGTATATCTGATCATGATATACCTACTCATTCGACACTCACCACAAGGATGCATGTATCAGTTTGTGGGATGTTAATTTTATTTTTAGAACCTCCATCCATGTGTCAACGAATAATAAATTTATTATATAACTAAATGATTTTCATACAACTATGAGGTGTTAGTAATAATTATAGAACATCTAAATTATATTAAAAGAAACCGATAAAGAAATCAAAATATTAATGTTATGAAATACAATAAATTGTTTGCAATTTTCTAAAACCTACCTCAATATCAGATTATAGGGAGAATAAATAAATGTACAAGATCCCTATAGTGTGATTTGAAGGTCAAATACTAGTTAATATTGGCGGAAATCACATTTTTAATATGGGTTTATAGTGTGAAGGCCCACACCTGCGAGGATGAGCTGGGAAGAATCATCAAGATATTCCTCTATGGGTGGTTGTTTAATGTTCATGACATGGACATAAGGGTGTGGTAAATAATTTTTATTAAAATGTTGTTGTATAAAATGCAAATCTACATCTATGTGTTTATACAAATTAATGAAAATCAAAACATATTATTGATGATTATAAAATGGATGGATAATCCCCTACTTGTGTGTAAAATGATTCATTTCATGTTTAAGTAGATTATTATAGATGTTGATGGATAAGCGTATCAAAACTCCAACCACCCAAACAAAATCAATTTATAATATCAGATAATAAAAATCATTCAGAGACGACTAATGTAGATTAAAAAAACTGCGGTTCTTATGGGTCTTAGATTCATTACCTATCTCAATTTTACCCCTCCACGCTCTCAAATAGGTCTACCAAAGATTCCATTCTTCGAACCACTGATCAGTTTCTATAACATCTCACCACCAGTGGTGGATTATTTGTAGTCTACATCAATGGGATAATTACATTATATATATATAAAATAAATCCATTAAACAATTAGTTCTGTCGTATTCATTAGACGATTACATGAATGTACCTCAGGGTATTCCATGAATGTCATCCCAGAGATCATATGTAGTCATAGAATACGTTCACATGTTAGGATTGTGGGGATCAAACTAATTAACCACCCATTGATGTTCTATTTTTGTTCTTCCATTAATATATAAATCGTTGGAAAGGTGCATACCCTATAGATATTTTGAGGGAGGCATTGATATTTTCAAATATAGTGGAGGGGATCCCACAGCGACATCGAATTTTGTGTGATATATTAGGGTAGAATTATAGAAATGAAAGGGTATTTCTATATAGGGATTGTTTGTGGCACCTTTGAGGGACCATGCACCACTGAGTATGGTTCCTAGGGAATGTGTAGCCCATGTCAAAATACTCATTAGAAAGTGAGTCCGGGTGAATAGAGAATATTTTAGAATATCTTCAATAATACCTAGTGAGGGAATTGGTAAGCACCTATATTTCACATTGGAGTGGTTTGAAGGTGCATTATTCTTGGACATATTTGAGAGTTAGGATAACATCTAAACATTCAAATCTCACAATGTGATATGTTAGTAGAAACAATGAAATAGAATAATCTTTCATAACCAAAAAAATAAATCATTGTTAAGCGATCCCTATATAGAATCCATATGATATATAGAGGACATTAAGATCTATATCTACTTATGAAATATAATTAAATATTTGATTGAACATGCTTGAGTTTTATGGGATATTCTCTCTCTTAGAGATCTTCTAGAAATTGGATTGGAATGTGGTGAAACATAGAGTAATTCCAAAGATGATGATTCATGAGAGATAAATATATTATTATGGTCTTATATGGGTGGTTACAACCCCAAATATCACCCTTTGGATGAGGTAAACATCCTTGTTTCAGTGTATTAAGGTTGATTTTCACTATTTTTATTGGCTAACATGTTTCCATATAATTTTATAGTAAATAGTGACTAGGTAAGAATGGGAAATCATACATTAGACATTATAGTGTCTTTATTGGGATAGGGATGACATTGAGACCCTAGGTCATCAAAAAGTGGAGAAAGCCCCACTTCTTGATTGCATGGGAAATGGATTTTATTCAATTCATACTGAATAATTTCCCTAATTTTAGGTAATAGTTGTTTAACTCATGTAGGTGATAGTCACTTACAATACAACAATTTACTTTTAGTACATAATATTTAAACACTATATGTTGAAATTTTCACAATGTTATCACAAATTTGGCACACCCAACTATGGAGAAACATAAAACAGCCATTAATGAGCCCATCAGTATAGAGATTGTGTCACTGATGGTACATTCCTTGAGAATTTCAAATATTGACTTGTAGGATAGCATGGTGGAATAGATTAGGTATAAATATGTGTATAGGGATGGATAAGAAATCTCAATTAAGAAATGTCACCCAATGGTTATTAATGGATTTTAATCACCTCTCAATATGTCTTCTGAACATAACTCCTCTAAATTTTTTTATTCTTAATTATAGCTCACTTCCCACTCATATTTATCATTGATGACATTGATCATAATATTTATATATCAACCAAGAAGGGAACTACCCATTCACAAAGAGCCTATATCTAAATTGTTAACTATGGAAACTACACAAACAACATAGCTGATTGAAGAGTAAATGATAACTGAGAGGGTATATGAGAATCCATTTTCCGAGGAGGCCATTAATGTATCTAGGATAGGATTGTCTAAAAATAACTAGGAGGTGAGTTGGACATCACTATTATGGGTTAGTTATTATTACACCGCATATACCAAGTAATTTTTGGCATTGAAAATCCAACCCACTATGGAAGGGTATAAGGAGGTTCCCCTATCACGGGAAAAGGATCCAATGCTTCCTTTGGAAGGTGTAGCTGGATAGGAGTCCTCTACATGGGATGTTGAAGACATCATCCTCCAATAGGATGATTTTGTTCCTTTATTACCCATGACTAATCCTAATACAAAGATTCACATGGTATTATCACAGTATGATCATTCCCTAGTGTAAATGGAGTACCCATGGTCAGGCCTCAATTTTGATAATTGAATGAGACGTTTCAGGGAAATGAAGAATAAATTGATACACATTCAAAAAAATAGGTGAGTTTTTTGGATTTATGAGATCCCATCATTAATACCTACTAAAGGATATGGTTGGAATAGTGGAATACCATGCACTCCATATCATAACCTAGTATTTTGAAGGCAAGAGGGTAATCTTTAAATAGAAAATGTACTCTATTCTCATGCAGGTGTAATAACTTTTTTTGGTGATTCCTATCTTTGGATGGTTGAGAAAAAGTATATCATTACGGATGAGAATGTTATCAACAACAATATAACCTTTATTCTAGTGGAATGAACATTCTCTATATAAATGATCAGATAGAAACAAATCAGACTATATGAGAACAGACAACAACATAAAAAATACAATTGGGTGTTGAGAGAAGTAGGGTCCCAGTGCATATATATGAGGATTGATCGTAAGTAGAGGACGTGATGAGAGAGTTAACCCAGATGCAACCAATCATAGAGTTGACACCAAATTATTGGTCATGTCCAAGTAGTCAATTAACCCCAATCAAGCAATAAGGGCCTTTTAGTCATTTTAAAAAAAATGATATGCTCGGATGTGTGGATAAACTTATACATTCATTGAAAATTAGTAAACAAATAAAATGTTCAAATATATTATTTAAGGATTTTTTTCTCAATATTATTAATTAATCAACCAACTAAAATATATAAATAATGGAGTTTTAATTTTTTTTTTATTTTTTAATATTTTTGTTACGTGATTAATTATTTAACTAATTATTTCATATTAATAAAAAAATTTATTGGGGTTAATACTTTAAACCTTAGAACATTTCGGACCCAATAATGTGTATTATCTGATTATTAATTTGGTATGATATAATTATAATTATTGTGAAAATAAAAAAAAATCAATTTCCTTTTCCACCAAACTACTGGAAGCACATAAAAGAAAGAAGAGTAAACAAAGAACACCCTATATAACATGCATAAAATCAGCGTGGTACTACATACACTCCAAGAACACCACTGAATCAAGTCATTTATTACTATGAAAAACATATTAATAGTGACACAAACTCTTTATATAAAGAATATGACCATAAGAAACTATCTATGGAGGGTTTCTTTATTGAACTACATGGAAGTGATGAAATCCATAACATAGAGTCAATTCCATGCACTCCCAAATGGAATCAAGAACACAACCAACAAAAATATTGTTCCAAACATGATAAAATAAAATAAATCACTAAAGAATCATGATTCATAATCCAAAACCTAGATATGTTGAAAAAAATCAAGATCTGTAACCTCAATAGTCGTCTATGACCTGTGATCGGGTTAATCTATATAGAATAAAAATCTAAATAGTTCCTCAAATTCAAGGAGGCACCACGATCTTGATATAGGGGAGTTTTGGTGGAAAAAATGCCTTAGTTACCCCTCTCCTCTACTGAGAAATCCTCCAGATTGAAGCAACAAAATCACCCTATGAATGCCCTTAGTAGACTAGATAAAAAACATAAATGGAATGGGATTTATTACCCCATATAATAGTGATAAAGATGAGTAATGATCAATGTATATAAATGATTCTGGATATATTACAAAAATCCTTGGATTAATTCCCTTTGGATAGCTGCGATTCCACAGGTGGTTTACCTAATATAAGACAACACTATTGGTAGAATAAGTTGTTCCACACCATTGTAATAGAGGAGGTTACAAATATCCAAAATGAGAAAAAAAAATTCACTAAACAATATCATCCAAAATTGTTATATTTTCCTTAATAAACAATCTAAATTATGAAACATAAACAGGTAAGGAAAATATGAATATTTCTAATAAAAAGAGATAAGAAGAATAAAGTTATCAATCAACTTGAAATAATTAAACCCCATGAAACATAAATTCCTTTTAAAAAATATAAATTAATTATAGTCATTAAATTGAAAGAAAACATTATAACATATATAGGGGCATAAAATAAAAATTTCCACCTTGTAATTAATTGAATTGAATTGAATAGAAGTTCTCTCATAATATATGTAATATAATTGTGACTAGGATAATTAATATAAGGAGGAACAAGAACTAAGAAAATGGATCAAACTCATTCAAAAAATCGACTACATTATCCCCTATGGGTATCATAATGACTCTCACTATGAAAAATTATATAATGTAACTAAAAATTTCTAGTATAATGTCAATGTTTTTTGATCTATCATGGAATAAACTATTATTAGATAGATGTAATGAAGATTGGCAATCACAATGGAATACAATACGATAAGCAGATAAATAAAATTCAGAATGTAAACATTTTATCCTTATAACCTCCTTGATGTCTTTTGACAATGATATATACTCTAACATAGTAGGGAATAAATAATCCAATGATTTCATTTCTAATTTCACGGATTCTGGACCACCGTATCTAATAAAAAATTATGATTGATTTTTGAGTTTCATTATTTGAAGCATATTCAGAGTCACGAAAACCAATAATGTCATTACAAAAAACTAAAATTTAACCCATATCGAATTGAATATCTATTAGAAACAGATACTTTCTTGAGGATTGACTTCAAAGAATGCTAATATGGATTACCAGGTATCCCCATAAACCTGCTAAAAGTACAAACAAGAAAACATACATCTGCACTAGAATAGTCCATATCATACATATGGCTTCCTACCAAATTAGTATATGTAATATTATTCATAAAGGAACCCTCATCATCATTTTTAGAGGATCTTCCCAAAGAAAATATAAATTTTTTTCCTAAAGGAATATTAATAGTGATGATATGCACAAATGGAATCATTTTTAACACATTTTTGACATTAGAAAACTGATATAAGTAAAAGGTTTGAGCCTTGATAGCTGAAATAATATCAATACCAATGAATAGATTGGTACATCCCAAGTTATTTATTTTAAAGTTAGTATTAAATTGATTCTGGAGTGAATTTATAGTCTTCATATTATCAAAAGTAAAACTACTGTTATCAAGATATAATAATATATTAATATATTCTTGTTTAACTATATTATAGTATATACATGGATCATACATACTTCTGAGTAAATTATTTTCAATCATAAAATAATCAAACATTTTATAAAATTTCATAAATGATTTTTTGAACCAAGTATAAATATTTATCATGAAGGAAAACATGATTGGTTTTATAAATATTTGGTAATCCTTTCAAAATATTCATATAAAATATTTCAGAATGAGTACAATGGAAAAATAATTTTTTACATATAATTTTTCAAAATGAAATCACATATGGATTAAAAATAAATAATAATACTTATAGATGAAGTTTTCAAAAGTTGGGAGAAAATAATAAAATATTGAATGCCTTCCCATTGATAAAATTATTAGCAAACCATTTAGGCATTACATTTTATTTTAATTACTCAAACATTGTTTTCCTTATTCTTATATAGCCGCATTGAACCTATAATATCATGGTTATTAGGTATGTAAAAAACAACCCAAGTGTTGTACAAAAAGATTAAACTAATATATTATTATATAGAACCTAACCACTAATTGGATTTTATGGAATTAAGTGCTTTCATATAAGTTTTATATTCATATATAAATAAGTAAAGAGATACATGAAACATGTATGAAGCAATATCATCCTTATTGAAGTAGACTAGAGGAATAATAAATCTCCTATCACTATATTGGGTTACCTGATAATTTATTTGATTATCTGGATCCACAATTTAATTATCATAAGTTGTATAGGAATTGGGTTAACCTTGTGTCTGGGGAATGGGGGGCAGAAAAACCAGCAATAGACATGAGTTCAAATTAGTCTTTGTATTCTAATAAAACATTATCACCAATGCGTGATGGGGATCTGGAATATTGTCTATTATTGTCATCAGAATCGACAGATTCCATTCCATTAAGAATGCGATGAAAAAACTCATGAAACAATATATTATGACTAAAAAATGAAATTTTGAAAACCTGGTCTATTAATCCACAGAAGATTCCCCTTAAAAACATATAGATAACACAAAAATATACATTTCATAGGTGTTGGAGATATATTATCTATATGATAAGGAGTATAAGATGTGTATAAAAATATAATTATTTGAGGAAGGATCTGGGTTGATCCATTCTAGATCTACACATGTGTTTTAAATGAATAAACAAAAGATGGGAATTAATTAATAATCTAGACTACCTAAGAGGTAGCCTTGACCCAAAAGGACATGTGGAGTTTTTACTGGGAAAACATTCATCAAACACTCTCAATAACATCCCTATTAATCCTTTATAGTAATCCATTTTTCTGTGTTGTTACCATAACAGTCTGATACCTTTTTCATCACTCATATTCACTAAATTAATTGAATTCAGTTGATAGGTATTCAAAAACATTATAAAATCTTATGGGATTGATTGTCCTACAAGATTCACTTTATACCCCATCTTTCCATTTCATAAAATACTGAATGGTGTTAGACTATTGTTTGATTATGTGACTCTAGTCATTATAAGAGTATTCATCAATAAATGATACAAAATAAAAACCCACTCTATCGTTGGTGACCCAAGAAGGAATCCATTGATTAGACTCATCACACTCAAGGGTTCGATTAGCCTTATAAATTAACCCACTTCAAATAACTTGTTGGGTCATTCCATATACACAATATACATATAATGGAAAACATCATGTAGTGAAATAACTCAAAATCCCCTATTATATACACTCATCAATACCCTTGGAATTAATTCCCTAACCATATATTCTAAATGTTGGTTCAACGAAGTAATGATTCACAATAGGTGTTTCATTAGTTTTTGTAAACATTATCACCTAAAAATAAGGGAAATTAATGATTTTTACTATCATGATAGTTATGGATTCTCAAGAAATCCTGATAATAATATTGTCTTATTTAAATTTTTAAATATTATGTTCAACCATTCCTTGGGAGAAGAGGTTTGTTTTTGGTTTGGGAACCCTCCTACCATGCTCAAGAATTTTAACATTTTTATTAACATGAAATAAAAAAATATTTCCTATTACATTAATAAGAAAGCTCTTTTAATTACCATAAAATACCTCACCATATTTAATTTCCCTCAACTCTGTTTGGAATTACTTCGTAGGATACATGTGGAATGAACAATCCAAATGAAGAATCCCTTCATCAGATATGGAAATGTTAAAAACAATTAACACACAAGTTGTGTCAAATTCATTCTCAAATAACAATGAATGATCATTATTATTGTCTCTATAGTCAGTATTCATATAAAAGAAATTCTTATTAACATGAGAAGTTTGTTTTCATTGAAAACACTTTAATATATAATTATTTGACCTAATACTGGGCCTTTTGGATTGATATCTTTCCTTCCTGCATCCCCTATACATACATCTACCAATGGATTCACATTTATCCCTAATTTGTAAAACCACTACCTCATCCTTAACACTACCCTTCAAGTGAGGTGTTTTGATAGTAAATCATATTTTATATATTGAAGAGTAAGTGTGATTATTTCATTCAATATAGATTATTTATCATAATTAATGTAATTATAAAATGAGGTTTAAAGTATTATGGATTTGTCTTAATCATCTAATTTAATGTATATATTTGTTAGTTATTACATGATTTTATTAAACTCAACAATGTGTTCCCTTACTACAATTCCATGACACATTTCAAAACTGAATCATCTCATTTTTTGTCTGATATACCAACATGAGACATAGACATGTAATGATATTCGATTATAGACCATATATCATTAGTAGAAGACTCATATGGAACCTTTCTAAGGACATTGTATCATTAATATAAAACAATTAAGCTATTAGATTTGCTATGTGTTTCTTCCAGGTCATCAATATATCTGAGGACGGTCTATCCATCTGGGAACAGGGTGGTTAATTTTTTATTGCCAAAAAGTGATTCAAATAAATCATTGTCATGTAGAAGGATATTCATTCCAATCCTCTATAGATTCAAATATTTTTAACCATAAAAATTATCAATATAAAAAACATAGATTCCATTATCTACATTTTAGTAGGAACTGATACTATGTGTTATGATTAAGCTATTAACCCCTAGTACATACATGACCCAATAATTCATATAATCAAGTTACATATTTGGTATGAAATAATTAGAATGTTTGTGATATGAAAAAATGATTTCTTCTTCAAAAGAACTACTAGAAGCTAAAAACAGAAAGAATAGTAACAATGGAACACCATATATAATGTGCTTCAAATCAGTGTGATCATATCTTCGTGGTGAGAACACCACCAAGTTCATTTGTTTAATAATAAGAAAATTGAATGAAATGAAATGAAAAGTAGATGTATAATGAAGATGATGAGAGAAACTATCCGAGGAGGCGAACCATATTGAACTAGGAGGCGGTGATGAAACCTGTCATGTAGAGTCAATGTAGGCCACTCTTGGACAGACTCACAAACAGACATACACACCCAAAAATGATATAGCTCCAAACATGATAAAAGGAAATTAATTTCTATAGATCCATGAATCGATACATGAATCCTAGTTATGATGAAAACAATTCAGGATATATAACCTCTTTTATTTGAATAGTGTTCCTAGACACAAGATCGAGTCGACCCCCAATGAATATCCCCCAGAAGAGTACTCATGTTCCAAGATGTTGTATGAACATGATGGTGGTGAGTGCCGCTTGCTGGAACACCTCAATCCCCCTTCTTCTACATCAAGAAAACCATCTTTTCATAATAAAAAATCACAACGGGAAGACACATAGTGAAGGATATACAGTCCTTCTAGAGATAGGGATTTATTACCCTAAATTATATCACACCTGCGAAGAAATTATCTCCTATCACCAGAGCATCATGAGGCACATAAAAACAATTGGATGAAATCCCAATCTATTGTTGTGATCCCATGGACAGTTCCCCCAATAAAAGTCATCACAATGGGTAGAATAAGTGGGTCCACACCATTGACAATGACGAGGTTCCCCAAATAAAATCTTAGCCAAACATTCACAACTAAGAGTATCCATAATCCTTATAACACCCATGATCAACGGTCCAAATCCTGGCACTTATATATATATATATATTCATAAATAAATTATAAGCATTGAAATGTGAATAGTCCCTATGCAAGAATATACCCCATATAAACATAAATCTCTTAGAAAAATGATGAATGAATCATGTGAATAAAATTAAAGGAATTAAATTTCAACCTATACAGTGGAATAAAAGATCATTTATCATTTATCATTCAAAAATATTAATTTTTTATATATTTTTATTTATTATTTAGTATTCATTATTGTTGTTTTAGATATCCTACTGTTCATTCATATTTCATACAAATATTTTTTAAATATATATTTTGAGTGAGATTTGAACAGCTTGCCTCTTCGTTATTCAAAAAACGACATTACATATACAATAAACTGTTAATGTGGCGAGTTAAAAGAATTTAATATATTAATAGATAAATACATTTAAAATCGTATATAGAAATATAAATAGTAAAGAGTTATAATAAAAAATACTAGAAACCAAAAACAAATAATACATAACATGATATACAAAATAAATAAAAACCAAAAACTAAAAATAAAAAAGTGCATAGTAAATAAAAAATAAAAAATAAAAAATAAATAGTAAATAAAAAGTTAATAACTAATAATAAAAAATATATATAAATAAAAAAAATAACAAACAAATAACGAATTAATAATAATTAAATAATGAACTAAAACTAAATAAAAAATAAACATATTATAAATAAGCTTAAATAAATAAAATATTATAAATAAATAATTATTAAATAATGAGAGTGCAATAAATTAATAATATATAATATGTTAAATAAATTAATAATAAAAAAATAATAAATAAAATACAACTATTAATATATTTCAAATAATTATCAAAAAAATTAATGTTGAATTTATAATAAAAACTAATAAATTATTAATCAATAATTAATCAATATATAAAAATTTATTTGTAAATAAATAATAATTTTTTTCATATTATAAATAAGAAGTAAATAAATTAATAAATCAATAGTAAATATATAATAAAAAATAAAAAATAATAATATGTAATATGTCATAATATAAAATATATATTAAATAGAAAATAAAAATTTAAAAATTATATAATACAAATTATATTTCATTATATAATAATTTATTTACTAATAGAAATTAATAAATAAATAAAATGAAAAAATTATATTTAATAAATATTTCACAATACATAGTATGTATTTTATAAAAAATGATGTATAGAAAAAAACATATAAAAATAAATTTACATCATTATATATTAATGCACACATATAAATAGAAGCACAGATTCATGCACACACCATCTACGGAATTCATAAAACATTATACTGTATATTAATATACATAATTGGATATAAATATCTATAAATATATATATAAATATCTATAATATTTTTATATAAAATATATAGAGATAGATTTAGAGTATGTTAACATATATATATATATATGAACACATATAAATATTATTATATTAATATAAATACATATTAAAACAAGTTAATATAAATATCTAAATATGTACACACACAAAAAATATTTAAAAACATGTAAACATAAATACTTAATAATATTTATATATTCAAATAAATAAGTCAAATTAGAATACATACATGTAAATATCTATGCATAGATACAATTATATAAAATTAAATAAAATAAATATATATTTAATAATTAATATACGTAAATGTATAGAAATCCATACATATATATATAGTAAATCAACTAAAGAGAGAAAACCAAAACAATTGCAATACCCAAAATTAATATTAATGTAAATCCAAAAAACTAAAATCACATATGCCCCAACATTTATATGAGAACACTCATAAATGATGAAGAAATCAAATTGAATATTTAAAAAAGCATGGTATTCGAATAAAAAAGATTGTTTTGGTCGATATTTTTGACTTTTAACCATTAAAAAAATATGTACGGTTCTCTTTAGTTAGTATAGTGCAAAAAATTTTAGTCATTGACATGTCATTAGACAGATCCTAGATGGACACCCCTGTGAAATGATATCGATATATACAATTAATGTATGATGGTAAACTAATATTAAAATATAAATAAATTTTATTATATTAATAATTAATATATTATTATAATTTTCTTTTGGTGATAGTTTCATTACCTTTGGTTAGAGTAGTTAGGGAGAAAAAACAGACAGCTGAATCAAACATTATGGTCATTTGATTGAGGCATCTCATTTTTAACTTATCATAGAATTAATTTATGTTTCAAAAAATAACAAACTAATAATTATTAATAATTTCGAATTAAAAAATAATAAATAATTTGTTAGTTAAATAATATATAATAAATGACTACAAATAATAAAAAATGATTTTTATGTTAAATAATAATTACATATTATATATTTTCCCCATAAATGTAGCATTTGATTTTATTACAGAGCCACTAATTTGGTGTGATAATGATGGAATAAATATATTAGGTACAATAATATTAGATTGATGAACATGTATGTAATGTCCTGGACATCCCTAGTCCCTTAATTTGTCAATGTCTAGTGTTTGGGGTGTTTCAGTAGGCTACATTAGCTCATTTCAAGTGTTTTCTATTATTCTAGTTTTTCTATTAGAAGGTCATGGCAGTGTCTCACTGTAGGTAGGTGTTGTCAGTAGGTGGTGTAGGTAAGTGGAATTGGTGAATGGAATCATTGACTTGTTATTTGTAAAACCCTGAGATTTTATGAGATATATTATTTTTAATTTATTTTATGTCTTTTATTATACACTACACCAATATTAGCTTATACTATACACAACACCGTATTAGCTAGCAGTATATGTGACAATATTTTTGGCTCTTGTTACACATAATTTCAAGTTTCTTTTGTGGAAATTATTCTACGCAACATAGAGTATATATTTTGATTAATGTATAAATGAAATAAGTTTTTATTATGTTATATGAAACACCAAACAGATCTTTCACTACACGCAAACCTGACTTGGCTTGCATTACACACAATCAAGACCTTCCTAGATAGCGTGTGTAGTACGCAATACCGAGTTTCACTAGACGAGATTTTATTATAATATTATTATGAACAAGCCGTTATGAATAGTAATACCCACATTTTGAAATTTTATAAATTTTATCTTTCAAAATGGATATCATTTTTGGATTTAGAATATGGAAATTAGCCAACGGTGAAGTTTTGGTATTTTTCTGCAAACTTTCAATTTTTGTTGAATAGTGAAAACACTGAGTTATTGGTTAAAACATACTTTTTATTTAAATATTAATTTAATTAATATAAATTTATTTTAGGTCAAAATAGATATATAATAATTATATAAGTTCAATGTAATTTATTAGAATCATTTTATAATAATTTTGGATATATAAAAATTTTATTGAACATTTCACCGTCTTTTACCCACCTCCTAGGAGCATTTGAAATTGAACATAAAACATAATTTTACCTCTTCCGTGAGTTCAAATTCAAATATCTGAGAGAAACGGTTAATATCAAGGGGTAAAATGTTGTTTAACATGATAAAAATAAATTTTCCAAAATAGTAACTTTTTACTTCTATTAATCACGTTTAAAAGTAAATAAGATAATTAAGGGTAAAAATGGTATTATTATTACCCTAATACATGTCCTAATTCTATTGGATAAGTGTAATTAGACCAAAAACAACCTTAGTAATAAAATATTACGCTTTAGGTCCACATGGATTAGATTAGGACACTTATTATTATTTTATTTAAAGAAGTGTTAAAAGAGGTAAAATCAAAGATTAATAAATAATAATTTTTAATATATGGTTATACATAAGATAAATTCGAATATAAATATTAATTAAAAATATAAAAATATTTCACACATAATGGTATTTTATTTATAGTTTTTAGACAGTTAATAATTTAATTTATTAATGACACAATGATGATGCGGTTTTTACCTTATTAATTATATATTAACATAATTGATGCTATAATTATACAAATAAATGTAATTTGAAGATGTTTTATAAATTAAACTAATGTTTTAGTATAACAGGACTTGTAATTAATGATTTAAATAACTTTTTTTGGCCTAATAATGCTGTTATGATTTTTAAAAAAATAAATTAAAAATATTTTTAAAATTGACATAAAATAGTTTTTAAAACAAATATTATATTATTAATTTTTATTTAATTCCTAAAAATCCAAGGATCTAAGAAATGACTTATATAAGTTAATATATATTAATAATGAACTACTTGGGGTTCCTTTGGCTTGTTATAGTAATTTTATTAACCATATAGTGTAAGAAAGTAAGAAGACACGGTAAAAGTTAAAGTATTTGACTTAGAGTTAAATCTAATTGATAAGGATAAAATAGTAATCTAAACGTGTCTAAAACCTATTGTTTGAGAGTATTTCGCACATACCTAGCTTAGATTCGAAATAAATCAATTTGGAGCAATTAAAAACAAAATATGACTTTATTATAAAATAATAATTTATGTTTTTCCGAAGGTTCCCCTCTCCTCCCCTATAAAAGGGCACCTCCCCCCTATTCTCTTTAAAAAATTTTGAGATTTCATGCTCGGAAAATCCCTGAAAAGTTCCCTTATAAACATACCTATAAAAAGTATAGAGGTTCTGGTCTCCTCGAAAGACCACCTCTAGATCCTTAAGAGGAAGCTGAAAAGAGGTGCGTCGAAGAAGAGGTAATCTCCTCTACCGATTTTTAATGTTGTCTTTCTTCTTCAACATCTACTTATTTAGTTGTTTCATTATAAATTAATGAAATCAGAATAAAAAATATACTTATATATTATTATAAATATGAAACTACCACATTTCACCTTCTATCCATCCTACGGAAAACAAAATCACCACGCGTGTGTACGTACGGAATATTGTCTCCACACCGTGGTGTAATCTGTTTTTCCACCACCACCTTACTTGGACGGGTAAAATGGTGTAAAGTATTACTATATATAGTTATAATAAAATCATACTGATTCTGATATATTATATCATCCAGTCCAATTCCATTCAATAATTATAGGAATGATATCATCGCTTGTGTGTACGTACGGATTACCGTCTCCATGACGCGATGAGATTCATTCTCCATGTTAACCATTCGAGAATGATTAAAATGTATATATAATGAATAATTATAAAATATATTAAATAAAGAAGCTACTATATATATATATATATCTGTCATCTACCTAATTCCATTCAAGTCAATAAGGAAAGAAAAACAATGTTCATGCGTATGTACGGCCTACCGTCTCCATGAACGATGTATTTCATTTCATTTATCTATCTATTATATATATATAATAAATATATATGATATATAAATCATGATTTAAATTCTGGAAGTAAGTAAATCATGATAAAATTAATAATAATAATAAGAAAAACAAGTCCAAACATGTACGATAAATAAAACGTTTTTACCCAAAACACTACATTAACATGGAATTCAGAAAATAATGGGTAATATAAAGTGATAAGTAACCAAATATGATATCATAAAAATTAATATGATTCTTTAATAAGTCAATGACATTATTCAAATCATTATAATGGAGGTTCGGATTCATACGATGCATATTGGACATCATGTAAGGGATAATTATTCCAATATCGTTCTTATCCGAGATTGTTTATTCGTAAGTATTTATTGGGGTTATTGTTATCATCCATGTCCATGTTTTATAAAAGTGATTTTATGTATGTTTAAAGTCCATTATTCCCATTTTTTTCTGTTACCACATTATATTAAAGGAATATTTCTTTTGTTTACGATACGACGAACTTTTTTACTTTTCCGACAAAAGTATGAGGAGAATGTTTTTTTAACTTATTTGACATGAAAAAAAATTATGGTTTTATAACACCTTATTTTCAAGAAGCATACTCTACAATATTTCATTACTGTTATCAAAAAAATCTGCTTCATTTAAAATTGCATGGCATTTTGTGAAAAGAAAATGATTTTGAATGTGAAAGGATATTTTACTCAAGAATTTATTTCAAGTGTTTTATCAAAACCATTTTCCATATAAGATGACATTATTTTATATGTGTATGCTTCAAGTATAATGTCTATATGATTTACATGGTCTCACTTCTGTTATGATGAAATGGTATCCATTTATTTTATATGGATTATGTTATGATGGGATGATGTTGATGAAACCCATTTTATTCTTTGTTTTATGATGAATGATTTATGTTTATGTTGTGTCAAATGTTAGAATGATTTCATTATGAGATGGGTGGGACCTATATCTCCCTCCAATGAATTGGGTAACGATTTATATCTCATGAGATATAAATGGCCGGAACGGTAAGTTAATCCGGTTTAGTGTTAAAGGATTGGAACGAGGAGTGAACATGATTCAGAAAGGGACTTTGTCCACTAAGATGGTCTTGGAAACAATTCCTTGGGTACTATGGAAATAATATAATGTGCATAATGGTTTTCTACAATTACATGTTTTATTACTATTATATTTTATCATGATTCATGGTCCATTATGATCTATGCCTTACGTATTGCCATGTTTTATGTCATTGCTCATGACTTTGATGTTTAAATATTATGTTCATGTTTTGAAGTTAAAATGTATATTGTTTGTTTTTTTTCTCCATGCTTACCCTTACTGAGAATTTGAGCTCATCCTTTACATGTTTTATTTTCCCCAGGATATAAAGAAAAGTTTTAGGTATGAAAAAAAGGAAGATCATTATGGGAGATGTTGAAGATCATTCACCAAGATTAGAGGATTATATTATGAGTTTCCAAAGACAATAAACTATTACAGTACTTGTGTGTTTGTTTTTGTTAGGTATTAGATATTCCAAAAATGTAATGTAATTTCCATGTACATCATGCTTGGGTCTCTATATTGTCGGTAGGTGGTGTCAGTGAGTAGCATTTGTGAGAGGCATTAGTGACTCGTTTCTAGTTGGTGGCATCAACGAATCGTTTCTAGTATGTAGTAATATTGAGTGGAATCGGTGAGCGACATTAGTAAGTCTCTATTCGTATGTGGTGTTGATTAGTGGAGTCATTGAGAGGTGTCTATGACTCACTGTTAGTAGGTGGTGTCAGTTATTGGCATTGGAGAGTTTCGTGGGTGAGTGGCATCCTTGGGTGACATCGATTAGTGGCATCAGTGCATCATGTCATTGAGACACATCCGTGAGTGGCATGGGTGAGTTGCATCAGTGGTTCACATCAGTGAATTATGTCGGCAAATTGGCTATCATTTTATCCCCTCAATTACACTGTAATTAGTGATTAATTTCATGCTTTTGAAAAAATTTTGAGTTTCACCCCACTTACTTATTATTTAATGTTACGTTAGATACCTATTAGATTTAACCGGTATTAGATCCAATACAGAGTATATGAATGAAATCAAAAATACCAAAGGTTTGTGGAAATATTGAAATAGTAAAACCATGTAATATTGACCAAGATTTTACTTTTTATTACTCTGAATTAATTGGCCTGTAAGGAGCTCTTTGCTAGGGTCATCACCCCACCACCGCCTTCTTCCCTCTATAGTTCGGCTCTCCCCTCCTCGTTGCCTCAGTCGGCGAGTTCATGGAATGCGGTCTTCCTCTTGCGGTGTCATCGACTATGTGGGATCGATCTTCTCGGTGCTCAATTGGAAGTTTCGTTAGGGTCCTTCCTTGAGTTTTCGGCTGCTGTGGTGAGGGTTTCATCACATTCCTGCATCCTTTGTGGGTGTGTGTGGCTGATCTAGTCGTTGTGTGAGGGCTTGACGGAGGTGGTGGAATTTCGGTTCAGGTGATCCTCCTTTTATTTGGGCCATTTTTGGTTTTGCGACTTGGTTTTCAGCTCCGGCATGGTTGTTCATAGTCATCGTCAGGTTGCGGAGAAGACTTGGATTAGGCTACGAGATCTTCCCCCTCATGATTTTGTGGTTTTTTTTGTGATTTCTGTGTTTATTCATCTTTTGTGGTGATATTTGGAGATTTGTGTGTTCATAGGGATCTGCTCTGGATGTGAATGACGGTATTCCGACGGTGTTTCATACGAATGCGTAGGTAAATATGAAAGCTGGTTTGGTTGCTGGAAGGTGGATCTTCAATGTTGGGGTTTTTTTGGTGTTGAATGCTTGATGTTGTGTTTGGAGACATTGTCTGTGGAATCGATGTCTTGTTTCTATGTCTTTGATGATGTTTATATCCTTGGATAATGATGATCGGTGGCTGATGGTTGTCGGTGACGTGGTTTGATGTTGAGGCAATGAGGTTTCTCTGGCGACGATGATCTGATGGTCTCGCCGATGACATGGAATGATGGTGATACGTGATGATGGGCTCAAATCTCAAGGCGTGGCACGTGGAATATGGTGGGCCGTGGTTTGGATTTGAAATTTTAATTTTGAAATTTGGATGAATCCTATTTGAATTTGGGGTAATGGTATGTATGGTTACTTGTAACCCTTAAATCGGTTTGGGTATCAGGAACCCATAAACCAGCTTTTGAAGATGAAAAAATGATTAGCAACATTACTCTGAAATAATTTCCCTTCTATTGATATAGTATTTGGCCGTTTCCAAATATGAGATCCTCTCTTCTCTGAAACCTTCAGTTTTGTTTTGGTATTCCTTGGGCCTTTCATTCATGTGTGTTCTTGTGTTTTATTTTTCCCTTTAGATCCAGTTCTCTATTGCTGTCTATC
Source organism: Viscum album (assembly GCA_963277665.1). Lineage (NCBI taxonomy): Eukaryota > Viridiplantae > Streptophyta > Magnoliopsida > Santalales > Viscaceae > Viscum > Viscum album. Next base: position 352,916,385 of record OY728134.1, on the reverse strand, counting down.
ATATTACTCAAGCACCCATGTTCTAGCATAAGGAGGAGTTACTAATAATCAATTGGTCTAGGATGGGATTTTTTAATCTCTCTTTTAATATTGTTTCATTATAAACTGAATAATAATAATGAAATAATTATCATTTTTACCAATAATTTATAATTTTTGAACCAATAAAATTTATGGTTAAGAAAAAATGTTCGATGTTACAATCATGGAGACTGTTGGTTGTAATCACAGTTCAGTAACATTTACAATTTTCAATTTTTAGGATGAATAAAAGATGAGTGATATTTAATACATAAAAAATTATAATTACATCATAATTATCATATTAATTTTTTATTTACTGTTATATATACCATCTATGTGATACAGTAATAAAAAATGAACCTTATTGCTTTATGAGGTGGTTTTCCACCAAGCACAAAAATTACATTATCACTTATCAATGGATGGAAAGGTAAGAAAGAATATGATATATTAATTGTAATAAATTATTACTATGAAATTAATATAATATAAAATCATTAGATAGATATAAACATACATCTTTGATATGCGATGACAACAAACAATTTTCATCAGTTTGCGTAGTGTCCTACCACCATACACATGATCAATGGTTTCATATCCCATTAGATAGAATATGAGATTGATGTAAATTATTATATTAATAAAATCATATATATCTATATATATATATTGGAAAAATTTTGTGTTTTTATTAGAATGATTGAATATGATTTTGAGGGTCTGGACGAATAAATATAACAACAATCTCAGATAAGAATAATACATCTTCTTTGATAAATATCTTTCATTTTTCAAAAATATCCTAACATTTAAAGTTTTATAATAAAAAAATAATAGAAGGAGTTAGGGAGGGATTTAATTAAGGTAATTGAGTTTATATTGGACAATTATTAGATCCTTGTAAGTGTAATGAGAATGGGAGTGGGGGTTCCCTTTTATAATAGATGAGGAGTATTATTTTTTTAATATATTCAAAACTACATAATAATCGGAAGTCACTACAATGATAAGAGCCTAAAATTGATAAATAGTGGAGTGGATGGATGATATATTAAATAAAAAATAACCCATTAAAAAACATTTATTTAAACATGTCATTCAATTTACCCCTTCAGATTTAGTCCCCTAGAGAAAATATTTTAACATTAACTGTAGTAATAGATTTTTTAAAATTTTCTATTAATTATAAAAAAAATTCATATGAAATTATTATATAATATTAAATGATATTATTATAAATATTTAATAACTTCTATAAAGTTCCATTCACTAAATTGGACTATCTTAATTTATAATTAAACCTATAGCACTCATTAAAAGATGATTTTTGATGAAATTTATTTTTCAATTAAAATATGATCATACATTAACTATATTACTAGTAATAATAATTATATGAATTTTAATTATTATTTTTAGGTACATATTATTTAAATTTTATTAATATAATTTCACATTAGGGTATATTTTAATAAATTAAAATGTCTAATCATTATTCACCTCCAAAATGTTTTAAAAAAAATATGTTTTTATGATTAAAAATGAACTTATAATAATGTATATTATATATATGATATAAATATAATAATTTGAAATATTAATATTGTTATAATAATTTTTTATTTATATCATACTTAAAAACTAATTTTTTTCATTAAAATAAATCATAGTTTACTAAAAATTTGGTATAATTAACTATTCACAAAAAGATTTATATTTTTCACCAAATTAAAACAAATCACCCAAATATAAAATAAATTTTTTTATTTCAATATATATTTTAATTTTATGTAATAAAATTTATAACAATAAAAACTATTTATTTATATTTACTATTAAAATTCAATAAAAATAAATTATAATGAAAACATATTTTTTTAGAATTATAAAATATCTTCATTAAAAATGTATCGCTTATTAACAAATAATTTATCAAAAAATTTATATATATTATGACCATTATAATTATTTTATAAAATATTTAATCTTATTCAAACCAATATATTAATTCCCATGATATAACAATAATATTTTAATATTCATTTTTTATTGTGATTAGTGTTTCATGTCACATAAGCTATCAAACATTATGTTCTCTTTTTAAAATCTCAAGGAGTTATATTCCACCACTAACGAATATACCATCAAAATATTATATTTATTAATAAGGTGAAAAATAGGGAGTGTAAATTTTCATTATATCATCTTTTGATTCATTTGATGCACCCTCAAATATGTTGTTTAGCCATAACACTTTTTCTAGATGAGTTTTTTTATTTTTGAGAACATTATCACTACGATATTACAAATTATTAAACTACTCCTCATATGAGTGGCATTTATCTGTCAATTATGATAGTCAAATTCTTTACTTTTTATTTTTATCATATGTGATTTCTCAAGAGGGATAGGTGGAACACATCTTGTTCTTGGGATAAGTTTTTTGGGAGTTCTAATCAATTAGACATAGATCTGTTGTGATCGAGGATCTCAAAGGGGATTATGTATCTAGGAAAAAGATTTACATTATTCCCAAAACACTCACAATTAATCTATATAGATAAATTAAGGGAAACCTTATCCCTAACTATAAACTCTATGTCTCAGCATGGATTGTCTGAATATCATTTTACTGACCCTATATTGATTTTAGATGATGCTAAATGGATTGAAAATTCTATACCAAGTCGTGGATATAGGTTATGCCCAATTGGATTATTCTCTCAATGATCATTCTAGTGTATTAGTGTCTGACACCACATCGCATACATTTCCACATAAGGATCCATTTGAATTTTGTAATTGATGTTGTTGTTATATGAAAACTAAAAACGAGGATGTTTTTTACCGCAAAATTTTTGTAAATAAATTTAATGAGTACCTGGAATATCATCTATAGTTAGTATGGTTTTCATTGATGTAACTTCCATCTAATGGTGATATGAAGGGTTGAAACTATGTTCTATCTCAAAATATTTCTATTTTATCTTACAAAACATCATGTTAGACATCAAATCATGATATACATAATATATACATTCCCTCCATGAAATACATAAGATTTACTTATGTATATCTTAGTGAGATGTTCGAGAGAGAAATAAACCTTGACAATAATGAAATATAATGAATTTATATTATTATAGTCCACCACCCAGATGGTTTTATTACTTTTTTGTTTCAAAGGTATTCCAACGATGATGTAAATGGTTATGTTTTCCCATATCCATTCGGTTATGTGAAATGATTCCATCATACACACAAAATTTGTTCATTCCACAATCACTTGTTATCATTAAAGGCATTAAGATAAAAATTCCAAAATATCACACTTCATGTTTTCCCTCAATTTTTTGGGTTAAATATATTCCCATGATAGTGATTTCATTTTAATAGAGATGTATGGGCTATGTAAATAATCCCAAACCTCCATCTGAAGATCTAATTTCGATGTGACACTTTTCCATGTTCCAAAAAATATAACATTGTCCTCAACAATGTTGATTTCAAGAATGTTCGATACATTTTAATGTAGAACCAAATCATATTTATAGGCCACATTTATCCTATCAATAATGGATGGATGGGAATTAATTTTATAATGGAATGGTGATGATCATTTTATTATTCCCATATCAATCCATTTTTGGGTTTTGTATATTGAATCCATCTCAATTATCAGCAAGGATAAAATTCTTAAAAACATTCTACAAAGAGAATAAATAGTCTACTCTTAATTCCCAAATTTATAAAAGATTTATAAGGCACATTTCGTGTTTAGATCAATGCATCTTACGTGGAACATATTAATCACATTGTTATGAGTATATATTTTTGGTTCTTATGATTAATATATATTTTGGAATTCACGACATAAATGAAAGGTTTCTAGAATGTCAATGAAAATATTACAATAGCCAACTCCAAGTCATGGTTTTGATAGTTATTCTCATCAACATTAAATTACCATATTATGTAGGAAACTCATTTATCATTATTCATTTTTAAGCTACAAAAAAACATTCATTAACGAATTGTTTTATACCAAACAATTTCACCACTTTAAGGAGGCATGAGTACTAGTGTATTGATAAACCTCTTTTAATAATCCATAAATTTTATTTCTTATTCATACGATTCAAAAAACATTAATATTTTCCGATTAATCTTTTTAGATGTTTGGAAATTGGAAATAAGTCTCTAAGAATTCATCAACAATACCAAGATTGTACAATGAAACTACGAATATCCACTATAAATAATGCTCTAATACACTCTTCATAAACAAATATCGTAGAAGGGTCTATATATATCACTGTTGTAGTGATTATTATAACCAAGAATAATAATTCATCGATACACAATAAGAATTTAATCTAATATATATATATATATATATATATTATTGTCTCCAGTACAACATTAAAATGCAATTTTTTTCCAACATTCATTAGGAGTGGATAAAAATATCATTGATAAATATTACAACATCTTTCTCATGGTAGTCTCTATATACTCTATTCATTATTTCATTAAGGACTCTGGTTTTTCTAGTACTTTAATAGAGTATTATATGGATTATTTTTAAAGACATGAACAAAGACAACATGAGATTCTGATCCTCAGTGAGCATAAAAATGTTATTTGAAAAATATTAATATCATCTACGAACAATTTTCATAAATAATTAGATCAAATATAATATGGATAATTAGATAATAAATATGATGTCAATATTTATATTAAAAAATTGTATTTACCCTAACAATGATATATTATTTTTCTTCATTTTGAATTTTTTTATATGTGGTCATGAGCCAAAAAAATTAAATAAATAAATAAATTTACATATATTATCATGTTGACATAATGACGTAAATCCTGTATAAATAATTAGATATTCCTAAAAAATATGGTTATTATTATAACCAATATATTAATAGGATCCTTTTGAGGGAAACCATTGGAGAATCATTGGTAGATGAAATTAGATCGAGATGAGATTGAGCCTTTTAGACTAACCAAGTTTGTGGATCCTACTAATGATGGTAACATAATATTATTAATTAGAAACTATTGATCCAAAATAAATGTAAGATTATATATTTTTGTTATTTTTATATGTTACTTCATTCCAATAAAACATGGAAAAATATCATGAAAAATAATTGATTCCAACAAAAAAAATATTTTTTACTGTCGATTTAATTTGTATGTAGATTATTTCCCTCCTGATTCATCTAATTATTTCATGACTGTTCATGTTAAAAAAGGATCAAAGGCAGAGTTCTTTTTTATTCACATTATGGTTGATGTAATTATACAAAATTTCATCCCATCTTCATCATTGGATATTCTTTTGTACCATGATTCAATTAAATACCTATTTTTCAATTGTTGCATTAACATTCTTCAACATAATGGATCGATATTACATTTGAGTTTTATAATTTTAGGTGGGATCAAGTAGTGCTGATAGAGGATGGTTGGAGGTGGTCTATATTAGACTTAGGAATCTTGTTTTTTCCATTACTACTACATGAAAAATATGGTTGGCTCGAAATATAAAATTTTCAGGTTGATAAGAGCTCAAATCCCAATGATATTTGATGATAACCGCTAGATAGAATAATAAATGAGATTCACAGATAAAATAGTGGTGAAAAATTGGTGGATGATGAAATAGAAATGATATCAAAAGTTAAAAAAAAATAATTTGCACATTTGGTAATCTAATGATACACACCTAGTGGGACCCTCTCTGTTTCCCTATATATTCTATGAAAAGAAAATATCACACATTGTGTGATATCATTTAAATGTTGTGTGATCCATGATGGATGCTTGGATTATACTATAGTGCGTACACATCCATGGGAATGTTGTTGTATGCAATCATGGACAAATTTTAGGGGTATATCTGTGTACTTAGAAATCAAAATTAGAACATGGGTCATTTCACATGAAAGACTATGAGTACTCATACATGGATAAGTTCAAATGGGTTGTATCATAGGCACGACCAGATATACATGGGTATAGCCAGACAACATTGGAAGGGTGTCAAAAAATAATCTTAGAACCATTCATTCTTACGTACACACCATTTATATAGTATTTCATGTCATGTGAGGAAACAACATATAAGAATACCCTGGGTTGTCTAGGTTAATTTTTCATATCCTCATATCAGCAATTTTCCCCTCTTAGTGTGTTTGATGCCTTTGTTTCTTCAATTTGAACTATTATCAATTGAGTTTGTTCCATTGATCCATCCTCTTGAGGGTAAAATGCTTCATTATTCCAATATATATGGGTAGTGATCCCCTATAGATAATGAGTGTTATATTGACTTTGTGGAATCCCTCTAGGAGACTACAGTGAGATAATATATCATTCTTTTTTTAACCATAAGTCAGGTTTATGGAATTGGAATGAACTCATTGAGTTTGGAATTGATCCTCCATCTAGTAGTGAATTTTTGTTGGGTTCACCGTATTTTTGGCATATGGTTCCCCACATAGTTGGTTTATACAGAATAGGTCTTTGGTGTCCCCTATTGGTCTTGGGGTTGATCCCCAATCTATGGATCACGATCTTCAGAGATAAGTCAGTTTTCTTGGGTAAATCCTAATGATAATGAACTCTTGGATGATTGTTTCTAGTGATTTCATGGTTCAGGGATTGGGTTCTACCAGAGTAGTAATTGATTCATGAAGAATAATGTGTATTGCAATATTCTTGAGATCACAGGGAGGTGTGGTTTCCATCAATGGTAAATCTAGTTGTTTTTTATTAATTTATATATAAATAATTATTATCACTTTACTAATCCATATACATTGTGTTTATTTTTATTTTGGCGTCATACTAGATATCATTATATTGACACACCTATGAAATTTTCCTAAAAATTTCATGTCTCAAGTTGACATTGAAACATTTCGATGGTGTCCAAACTGGATTTGGAGAGGGTGGATCATAGTTTAATCTATAAAAACTGAGAAGTTTGCGAGGTAGATTAATTCAATAGTAGTTCCTCCCTTATTTGTAGGTTAGTCTCTCTATATTTTTTTGTATCTCTTATATTTTTACCCTTTATCGCCTTCATTACATTAAATTCATACTTTGATTGAGGGAATACAGATGTATTCATGAATTGGATTGATTTTGTTTTCATTTTAGAATAATATGGTCTAAGATATGTGTGTTTGGGTCTATTTACTATAGGATAATTCCACCCATGTGTGGTATAGTCCTACTCAGTGTTGGTGTCCATCCTCTATCATATTGGAGGTTGGGTTGTGGATTAGACCCTTAAGGGATAGTTTTCGAATGATTGGTATGAGGAGTTATTTCTTACATAGCAATAAAGTATATGAGATTGGTTTGGTTTTTACAGAAATAGTGTTAACTATTTATTTATTTTTTGATTTCATTCTAGGGACCAATTTTTTTTAGAAGCTGATATATCCATACACAATGACCATTATCACCATCTATTTGAATCAGTTCATGTGGAAATTAGTTTTTATGAGAAATTTAGTACAATAATCATATTATAAAAGATTATTCTTTCTATTTCTATGTATATTCAGGCTCACATATATATTCATTTCTTTTGAAATATCTTATTTATTTATGGGTCCCCCCATGAAGACATCCAGGTAGGATTTCACTGTGTGATCATTATAATGATATTATAATTGACAAGGCTTCAGTACAGGGTATTGTATTAGATATAATACCTCTATGTGGTTTAAAAACAATACCACCACCGATGGAATAGTAGTCCATTCTACATGTATAAAATTATGATGCATGTAGGATGAGTGTGTTGCATGATTTTTAGAGGTAGATACCTATAGATTTTTAGGGTTAGCTAGAGGCCCATGTGATTGAGGACTAGCTAGAGTAATTCCCTTGAGTTTTCTTTCTTATGAGGTCACCTGCATATCAAATATACGTCCACATGGAGAGTCTTATCCAAGTAAAATCTTATTGATGGTGGAGTTAGGTGACACGATCACAATAAATGAAAATTATATCATGCATATACATCAAGAATCACTTCATATATAGGTTTTACCTAGACATGTTGAGGACAATGCACATACATGACCTTTTTTGTAGTATGGTGGTATGACCCTAGAAGAGTATTCGATGAGGTTTATTATTATCTTATGGCACTCCATGGATATTTTGTTTAATCTTTTAATCAGTTCAACGACATTTGTGTAGGGATTATGCAATGATATTATGGATTAACTAACATCTCATTTTTATCACATTAATATCATAGTTCTGGATATAGACATAGTGATGGATAACATCTTAGAAGAGAAAAATCTGAATGTTGGATCTAGTACTAGGAACCCATGCGATGAAACCATTGTTGAATGTAGTGGATGATAGTTACCAGGATGAAGAAATGTTAGTCACTTCATCAGAGAATCTTAGGATAGTGTATTTGTGGTGGATATATCTCAAGGAGGATCTTATCAGCTGAGGGATATGAGGGGTTTCTACTATAATTTTTAGGGACATCATTCTTGATGTTTTAAAACCTATCATGTTTGTAATTACGTAATAGACTTTTGAATCTCATTTATATACATATGAAGGATCTAAGATGTCTATAGGTTTGAGAACATTGATGTGGGGGATGTAGAGTAGAGGTAGGTGGTCAGAGGTGTGATCAATTTCCAACACCACCACATGTGGTCCACCCTCATCTTAGGGAGATGGTGGTTTTAGATGAGTCTATGTTTCACACGGAATTAGGGGATGACCTCCTGGACGGGAGATTCAAACATTCCGATCGTTTTCTAACGGGTTTGTTCGTAGAACCGGAAACATCCAATGATTCAACATCTGTTTGGACCTACTTTCCAAAGGTAGGTGCTCATTAATTTGTGGACTAATGAGGATTAGGAATTTTCATTGGTCGAGAGGATGGGAGGTCGGACTCATCACACCTTTTTTGAGGGGAATTATTGTCTACTCCGGGACTCTCTTTATAGATTTAAGTTATGTTTGTGAATCCTTATTACATTAACAAGTATAAAATGAGATTTCCTTTAATCAATGATTAAATATGCAAGAAATTTAGAGAATCTTTTATATGTATTTGAGGTTCTTCATCAATAGAGAATCATCTGTATTTATTTAGAGATTCTTGGTCAATGGTATCCTTCAAAACATTTATATAAAGGTTTCTTGGTCATTATGATGACCAGGCTGATTTTAAAGCCCCTCAGTGGGGCACTTGAAGTATATCGTCATTCAGAAGGACAAGGATTATTTCAAAGTTGGGATCGAACCCATAAATGGGCTACCTACGTGTCCTTTGTTTTGGAAAAGGAATCAGAACCAACGTAGTTCGAGAAATGGAGTATGATGTTTATGATTGATGGCTCAAAGAAGAATGTCATAATTACTTTTACACTCTAAGCTCACGTGAGTCATGCTCGGTGTGAGAAACAAGAGGTATTGGTAAAAATTAAACAATTTTGCCATGAAAGATGCAATCATAAGAAATTTTTTGGGGCTTATGTATGTATGACTGCCCAGATAGATGAAGGTTTAGGATTTACTTTTAGGGAGAAAATCCATGAACATGGTCCATAAAGTTATATGTGCTTCATGGAGATTTGAATACTCTAATTTTGGGGCTTACTCCTAAGGAGGATGCCCAAGTTAGGAGGGGATTAATGATTGGGTTTTACTCCTGAAAAGGAATCCTAAATCAAGGGTAAATTAGGACTAGTTAAGAGAAATTTAAGGGGGCTTTGGGTTTACTCCTGAAAAGGAAACCCAAGATTATGACTGGGACTTACTCCTAAAAAGGAGGTCCAGGTTAGGGGACTTGGGGCTTACTCCTGAAAAGGAAGCCCAAGATTATGACTGAGTCTTATTCCTGAAAAGGAGACCCAGGTTAGGGATTAAGGTTTGGGGCTTACTCCTGAGGAAGATGCCCATATTTGAGGTTGGGGCTTACTCCTAAGAAGGATTACCAATGTGAGGTTGGGGCTTACTCCTAAGAAGGATGCCCAGGTTATGATTCTCTCATCTTAAAGGATGAGGTTGAATGAATGAACTCTCCATATTTAATGACATAAGGATATTTAAATCACTAGATTTTGAGAGATATTCTATAGAATTCCTTTTAGATAAGGAAGTCAAATCAAGAAATCATGCCATAAATGGCTTTGAAGAGTGTCTTGAAGACTGAATCTTGAAAAGGATAGGTGAAATGGCTTAAGAGGGGTAAAATGGGCATGATGGGCACCCAAAAAGATAGGGGCGCGCAAGTCTTGAAAGGCGCGCAAGTATTGCGGCGACGCGCAAGTATTGGTCGCGCAAGTATACTTGCACGACATGAGGGGTACTTGCGCGATTCTCAAATATCATTAGAATATTTGAGCGACTATTTATAAATCACTTTATAATCCTCTTGAGGCTCTTCCAGAAAAGGGACGCGCAAGTTATATTGAAGGAAATAACTCAACGCGCAAGTGTTTGATAAGTTTCAACACTTAGGCCTTCCTTCTTCTCTTTAGATCTTCCGTTCTAGGTAAGAAATTACCTTAGAAGTGTTCCGGAAGCTTTGAGAAGAGACTTGGGCGTCGGGAGCGTCAATCCGAGTTTCTGGAAAAAGATCATTTTGAATGGGGGGGCCACAGGGTCTATTTATAGGCAGGAGAAGACCCCGGTCGGTTACCGGGAAGTTATCAATTTAGGTCGCGCAAGTCACTTGCACGACCATAAGGCATCGTGAAAGTAGACTTGCACGACCACTAGGCAGCGCGCAAGTGTACTTGCACGACCATGAGGGAACTTGCGCGACCTATGGGCAATGTTTTCTTTGTTCATCCCTTTGTAGATTTTTATGTTTCTTCAAATGATGAATCACTTTGGACTGAGGTATTTCCTTTTTTTTCAGTCGTTAGACTCTGTGACGGAAAGGAGCGTCAACAAAAGTCCCCCCTAAGAGTTGGATCCGGAGAGAGAAGAGGATTTGACTCTGAGGTGAAAAGAAAAAACAAGAAATCTGGCAGTTTAAAGTCATGCATGTCAGACATACAAAGGCTAATGTTTAAGGTCGAAATAGCTTTGACCAAAATGGATTAGAATTGACTCAATTCCTTGACAACTCATCTGAAAACATAGTACCATACTCATGTATGAGAGAAAATATGTAAACTATTGCTTAAGAATATTTGAATATGAGGAGTGGTATGAAAAGGAGATAAAAGGCATTAGAAGAAGTAGTTTCCAAGAATGAAGTTACTATTAATTAAAAAAACCCGTTAGGGGGTTGAAATATGCAGGGCCACCTAAGGGCATTGGCTGCATGGTCAAATAAATAGTATCTTTTGGCTGACAAGTCTGTTATGTGGACTGTTTATGCAAGGCCACCTATGGCCACGTGCTGCATAGTCAGGTGAAAGAACTCTCAAAAATTTACTTTCCTAGTGCTAAAAGCCAGTGAAAGTTTATGGAGATTCAAATTTTCTAAAGTATAGAGTTTGTTGTATGGAAAGAGGTACTTGAATTTGGAGAAGATATTTTCAGACAAGATTATCGAAGAACTGGATGAATATCACTCCTACGAAGGTCTGACCCAAACGTAGGGAAGATGAATAAACCATATACTTGAATACATTCAGATCATGAAAAAGGATATGGGACAAATATGTTAAGGATGGATAATTTTTGCGGATCCCTACATACTGTCGTTTAAGACAAATACGGACAAAAGAGGCATTCTTCCCAAGAATGAAGTTACCATTATTTAACAAACCCGATAGGGGGTTGAAATATGCAGGACCACGTAAGGGCATTGGCTTCATGGTCAAATAAATAGCATCTTTTGGCTGACAAGTTTGTTATGTGGACTGTTTATGCAAGGCCACCTATGGGCACGTGCTACATAGTCAAGCAAAAGAATTCTCAGAAGTTTGACATTTTTGTGACTAGAAGTCATGAAAAGGGTAATGAAGATCTGAAAATATTTAAGGTTAGGATTATAACACATAAAGATGGGTATTGTCCAATATATATAGAGATACATGGGTCAATGATAACCATAATCATGTTGTGGCTGGGTCCGGAATTGAAATTTTGGACTTCACTACGTATCTCATAAGAATGAGAATCAAGCCATACGTAGTTCTTGAAATGCAGTTTAACGTCATGCAGGACGAAAGTATGAGAGATCTTAGTTTAGGGTCATAGAATTCGGACCATAATAATGAATACACAGTGTGTATTCATGAGGACTTTTCAGCCAAGGGACTGAAAGTGAAATTTGGGGTTAGGCCCAAAAGACTTAGGTCTGGATTCGAGGGATACTCAAATGTTCCTACGTATCCCATAAGGATGGGAATCAAGACCACATAGTTCTAGAACTACCCTTTGTACATATTTGGTTTGTACATGTGAAGGGTGAAAGGGGACTTTAGTGCAATGATTGTTTAACCTAAGATAAAAAGTTTAGGCATTACCATGTATGCATGAAGTCTTTTGAAAATGAAAACCATGATTGAAAAATCAATGTCAATAATAGTTCTCTATCAAATGAGGAAATCAAAGAATATTGTAGTTTATTGTCGTACCAGACAAAAGTCTTGCATAGTTTAACGTCATATAACAAGGAAAAAAGTGAATCAATGTAAAAAATATTGATTCTAGGGGCGGTTTCACGAATCAACATCATATGAGATGGTGGTGAACCGATGTGAAGAGATTATTTTTGGGCTTGAACCCTGGGAGGTTGCCTACATACCCAGCCTAGAGGGCAAGGATCAAAGTCCGTGTAGTTCAATTAAAGAATGAATTAATGATCAAGTTGTTCTTGGGGACAACGATCTAATTAAAATGTTGTTGGGATTTACACATGGTTAGTGGCCCAAAGGGAGTATTATGGTTGATATTTGCTCTAAGATCACGTGAGTCATACTCGGTGTGAGAAAAAAGAGGTAATAACAACCTTAACGATGCACAGTTTAATGTCATGTAGGACATAAAAAAGGGACTCTGCAGTTTAAAGTCTTGCAGTTAGGACTATTGGTGCTGCACAGTTTAGTGTCATGTAGCAGGGACAAAATAACAGTTTAATGTCATGTAGGACATATCACGGACTTTCTGTACAGTTTAGCGTCATGTAGTTAGGACGATGGGGACAATACAGTTTAACGTCATATTGGACGAAAGGGGGATAGTTTAAGGTCATATTCATGAACCGTGGATGGTGCCGTTTAATGTCATGCTGGACCTTTGATGATTATATAGTTTAACGTCTTTTCGGACATGAGGGACTTTTATACAGTTTAGCGTCATGTAGTTTAGGACGTCAGAGTTTAACGTCTTGCTGGACATAAGGGATTTTCAAATAGTTTATGGTCATATACATGGACCAGGGATGATGCAGTTTAAGGTCATGCTGGACGGTTCATGGAACTTTTTCACAGTTTAATGTCATGTGGGACGAAGTTGCAGTTTAAAGTCATACTGGACCATTGCTGTATAGTTTTAATGTCATATAGCAAGGACGAACTGGTGATGTACAGTTTAAAGTCATGTAGCTAGGACTAAGGTGAACCAATACGAGGATATCAGTTCTGGGGACTTTTTACAGTTTATCGTCATGCTGGATGTTGGAAGTGCCACAGAGTTTAATGTCATGTTGCTAGGACACAATATAGTTTAATGTCATCTCGGACAAAATATAGTTTAATGTCATCTCGGACAAAATATAGGAACTTCTGTACAGTTTAACGTCATGTAGATAGGACATAATACAGTTTAGTGTCATGTAGGAAAAAATCATGAACCAATGTGATTGTTTTTGGATCTGGGAACAATATTTTGTGTTTATACAAAATACTTCTTCAGAAATCTGGCATTAGTTAGAGTCGTGATGTGTTCTCCATCCATTGAGATTAGAGAATATGCTCCATTGGAGTAGACCTTATGTATTGAATAAGGTCCTTCCCATTTTGGTTCAAGCTTGGGAGGCTTCTTTCCTGGTATCATTGGTGCTCTGAGAACCAATACCAATTCTCCCTGAATGAATGAACGAAGACGAACTTTTTTGTTAAAAGCTCGTGCTATTCGATTCTGATAGATTTCCAAGTGGTGCAAAGTGCACAATCTTTTCTCATCTAACTGTTCCAATTCATTCAACCGCTTTTGGGATTGCTCATCTTTAGATAACTGATCACAAATGGCTATTCTGAGTGAGGGAAATTGAAATTCAATTGGCAAGACTGCTTCTGTTCCATATACCAATGAATATGGAGTTGACCGCGTTGCATTGCGAGTGGTAGTCCGATAGGCCCATAAAGCATGAAAGAGTTTATCAGGCCATGACCTCTTATCTTTATCCACCATCTTTTGCAGTATATTTGAAAGAGTCTTGTTGAAGGCCTCTATCTGGCCATTAGCCGCAGCATGATATCGAGATGAATGGTTGGACTTAATGTTGTATTCTTGATACAATTCCTTTACCTCAGAAGAACAGAAGTTGGTGCCGTTGTCCGTCAATATGGTATGAGGGACACCAAATCTAGTAATGATGTTAGACTTGATGAAGCTAACAATGCATTTAGAATTGACTTCTTTGAGAGGTACTGCCTCTGCCCATTTGGAAAAGAAATCAGTAGCAGTAAGAATGTACTTAAACTGCTTGGCCGTAGCTGAAGGGTAAGGTCCCACCACATCCATTCCCCATGTGGAAAATGGCCATGAGTATTTAGCTGTATCAAGCAACTCTGGAGGTTTATGAATGAAGTTGGCATATACTTGGCATGAATGAATCTTCTTTGTGAAATTAACACAATCTTGTATCATTGAAGGCCAAAAGTATCCAAGCCTTCGAATTTGATCAGATAGTCTATGTCCAGACTGGTGGGCACCACAGACTCCTGCCTGCACTTCTTTTATGACAGCCATTGTCTCTTCACCATCAATACATCTGAAGAGATCTCCATCGAAACCACGTTTGTAGAGAATTTTATTGAGGTGGTTTGGGCTATCATAAAGAGTAAAATTGACCACACGTCGCCGAATTGGATCTATCTCGGCTCTATCAAGTGGAAGTGTTCCATTTTGAAGGTATTCCCTGATAGGTGACATCCATCCTGTAGTATGACCATACGGTTCAGGAATGGGACTAATTTCATTAATATCCTCTGTTCTGACTTAAACATAAGGTGAAATTGCACGACGGTGGGCAATACAAATGGTTGTCTCGTCCCGATTAAGATCTGCTAAAGCTGTGGCTATATTAGCCAGTGCATCAGCTTGAGCATTTTGTGATCTTGGGACATAAGAAAATGTCGGTTCTGAAGGGAATTCCGACATTAACTCTCTGACGTAATCATACAAAGGGATTAATTCTTCTTTTCTGATGGCATAATCCCCATTGACTTGTTTGATTACCAGGTCTGAATCACCTTTCACCTTTAATTGATTCACTTGTGCTTGAAGCACTAACTCCAAGCTTGTAATGAGAGCTTGGTATTTATCTTCATTATTGGTACCACCTTCCCATAACAAAAAGGAATAAGGTAACACTGCCTTATCTGGCGAAATGAGCACAATTCCTAAACCAACTTTGTTGAATTTAGGATTTTCCATTTTCTTCCCTATTGGACTTCTAGAAGCACCATCAAAATACATTTACCATGTTTGAGGACTTTCTTGAATAGAGAAAACTTCCTCATCAGGGAGTTCGATATCTGAATATGTGTCTTCCACTGAAGGATATTCAGCCAGGAAATCAGCCATAGCTTGGCCCTTAATTGCCTTTTGAGACACATACCGAATGTCAAACTGCTGTAGAATAACCGCCCACCTTGCCAGAAGTCCTGTAAGCATTGGACGACTAAGGATGAATTTGAGCAGATTATTACGAGATACCAATTGGACCTCGTGATGTTGCAGGTAGTGTCTCAGTTTCTGAACTGCAAAGATTAATGCTAGGCAGCACTTTTCAATACTTGAATACCGGGTTTCTGCTTCAATCATAGTTCTACTAAGATAGTAGAAAATATTTTCATTCCCAGCATCATTCTTTTGAGCGAGAAAGGCACCCAATGATCGCTCTAAAGATGTCACAAAGAAGATAAGAGGTCTACCCTCAACAGGTGGCATGAGTACTGGTGGACTCTAGAGGTATTTCTTGAGAACATCAAATGCTTTTTGACATTCTTCAGTCCACTGGTAAGTGACTCCTTTATTCAATAATTTGGTAAAGGGTAAACTTTTGCCTGCCAAATTGGCGATGAAACGCTGAATATAGGCTAAGTGTCCTTGAAGTCCTCTTAATTCTTTCAAATTCTGAGTAGGTGACATACCAAGGATTGATTTGGTCTTCTCAGTATCGACTTCAATACCACGATGGCGTACAACAAAGCCGATGAATTTTCCTGAGGTTACCCCAAAAGCACATTTTAAGGGGTTCATCTTCAAATTATGTTGTCGAAGCTTGTGGAATATGACTTCAAAATCATCCAAGTGAACAAAAAGTTGTTTGGATTTAACCACCAAATCATCTACATAGAATTCAACAAACTTCCCTGAAATAGGTTTGAAGATACGATGCATGGCGCGTTGATATGTTGCACTTGCATTCTTTAAACCAAAGGGAATCACCCGGTAACAAAACACACCTTGAGGAGCTCTGAAGGCTGTATATTCCTCATCTTCTGGGGCCATTCGGATATGATTATATCCAGAATATCCATCCATTAAAGAAATTACTTCATAGCCAGCCGTCGCATCAATTAAGAGTTCTGTAATCGGAACTGGGAAATCATCTTTAGGAAAATACCGATTAAGATCTCAGAAATCGATGAAAACCCTAATTTGTCATTTCTTCTTCTTTACAGGGACAATATTAGCCAACCACTTGGGATATTGAACTTCTCTAACGAAGTTAGATTTGATAAGATTATCCACTTCAGCCTCAATTTTGGAAGCATAGGTTGGGTGTGTTCTTCTCGCGGCTTGCTTGAATCCTCGATGTTCTTTTGGTAAACCCAAATGATGAGTAGAAACATCAGGATCAAGGCCAGGAATCTCTGTATAATTCGAACCAAAAATATCTTTATTTTGCTTTAGAAAAGAAATATACATCTCTTGCTCTTCAAGGGTCATGGCCGCACTAATTAAAGTGGGGCGTGGATCTTTCTATGTACCCAGATTTACTTCTCTGAGTTCATCCATAGTGGTGGAGATACCCTCTTCAAATGCTAGAGGAGCATCTCTAAGATCTTCCTCTTCCTCTTCATCATGTGTTATTTCTTCCGTTTCTACTTGCAAAGTAGATGAAAAAACGAAATTCTCATGATCATAAGAGATGTCATAATTTTCACATTTGGAAGAAGAAGCTTCCATTTCCGACCCTATAGATGATAAAGAGTCTTCTTTGGGAAATAAAGAGGAGATGATGGATTGAGAATCGACATCATTATTCACCTCTGGTGTTGCTATAACTTCTTCTGGCCTGATTAGCAAAGTATAGACTTGTTGGACTTCAGCAGACGAAATGAAAACGTCACCACTTATGCTTTCATCACTCCTTGGTAAGTTACCAATTTCTCCCATGTTGTCTGGCTCGATTGCTGTAATTGACATTATGGATCCTTCCATAAGAGTATTTTGATTTGGGCCTATTTTGTCAATTTGACTGATAAGTAACACATAATCTGTACTCACATGTGAAAATGGATTTATTGGAATTTTTTCCAAACCATATGGAGCATTAACTTTGGTAATTTCCTTCATTGTAGATTTTTCTCTTCCCTTCATGTGAAAAAATTCCGCCTCAATGTATTGAGACTCACATGTCTTGAATGGGGCCTTCTCACCATACAATGTTCCAACTTGACCATCGAAACAGTATTTGAGACATTGATGGTATGATGACGGAATAGCTACATGCTGATGTAGCCAGGGTCTTCCAAGCAAGATATTGAAAGCTGAGTCTTGATCAACAATCATGAAATCCGAATTGGAAACAAGATCTCCAAACTGAGTTATGAGTTTAACTTCTCCCAGTGGTTCTTGTTCATTTTTATCATATCCTTGCAACATCATGGTAGAAGGAGATAAATCAGATTCTGTGAGGCCCAATCGACGAAGTGTACGAATGGGCATGAGGTTGACTCCTGAACCATTGTCAATGAAATCTCTTCGAACATCTATACCATTGACTTTTCCAGATAAGTACAAAGGTTTTATGTGCCCATGCACAACATCATCTTCATCTTTATCAGTAAAATATATCACTGAATGGCATTCTGCAGGATTATTCTCTATGTGATATATTTCAGCTGCAGCAATTTCAGCTTCAAACTCCTGAGGACTTGACAAAGCTTCGATGAGTGCTTCCCGAAGATCTTTTGACAGATTCAAAGAATCCAAAATTGATAACTTGGCTGGTACTTGGGCCAAGTGTTTCAATATATCATACTTTTGATCTAGAGGTCTGCGTTTCCCAATTGGAATATGCGGTTTAGCAGGTACCTTGGAAGCAGATGCTTTGGAAGCTGATGCATATTGTATTGAAGCTGGAAACATCCTTGGTTTTGGAAGATTAGACTGAATAGATCCATTTACTTGCTGAGATAAAGAAGATGGAACCTTTAATCGGTCTTCCAAAATAACTGTGCCAAAACTGAGTTGGCCATTGGTAGAAGAACTTGATTGTTCTTTTTGAGCTCGCTGAAGGGCTCTACCACTAGTTTCTGCAGCATATACAGTGCTAGCAGGGGTAAAATTAGAGTAGTGGCTTTGGAAAGATCCATGTCTTCCCCTATATCCTGAACCTCTATAACCTCTTCGGATTCCCTTATTTGATACAGGGAATTCAGGCTCATGAAGACTGGAATATAAATCTGTTAATTGAATCATATTAACAGAACCAAAGATTAACTCTTCGTCTGATAAAGACTCTGCCTGGTTAGCATGTTTAGGTTGTGCCGTTTGATGGGGCGGTGCCCATGGCTTTGAAGTAGATGGCATGAAATCTTCCAGAGTCAAAGACAATTTAGGCTTTGATACATACTCATCTTCTCCTGATTCCTCTTTCTTCTTTGAATTGTGCTGTCCTTTTGAGGATTTGTCTTTTGATGGAGGCTTTACTGCAACTTTTGTAGGAGACACAATTGGCTTCTTCAATTGTGTTCGCAAAATGGAATGGGTCCGATTGATTGTCTTTCTAACCATCCAATCATCAAATTTTTTCGCAGTTTTGCTTTTGACTTCCTGCCACTCGCCTCCTTCCTCTTGATCTGTAGCGGTAATACACGCTACATGAGCTGAAGAACCCTTCAATTTTACATGTCCCAAGTCGACCATCTTTTGCAGGAGGTCCTTAAAGACAAAACACTCCTGGATGGGATGCCCTAGCATTTGATGAAAGGGATAATAATTGGGACGGTCTTCATCTCCTTCCTTGTTTGGCCTCTTTGGCACTGTTAATTGAACCAAATTATTTTCCAGAGCTGAAATGAAGTAACCAGGAACTTGCTCACTTCGGAAAGAGTATGTTTTACTCTTCATATCCTCAAATTGTTTTCGTCGTTGATCTTTTTGATCATTTGGACGAAACAACCATTGTTGTTGGCGTTTAGGAGGTGGAGCCCTTCGAGAAGATGAAGGTTTTGAAGTAGAAATAGGTATAGGTGCTTGTTTAAGCATAACTGTAGCAGTTTCTGCTTTACCCATTCTTCTTCCTGGAGCTGATGGAATTACACGAGATTTAACCTTAGCCTGTATAAGGTAATCTTCAATCTGTTGAGCGATTGAAGTAAGGTCTAGAAACCCTCCTGTGTATTTCATAGGGATCAATGGTGTGCGTAATTCGTCACGTAAATTTGCCACACAGATTGGCAACAATTCCTCCTGAGGGAGTGCTAAACTCAAGGAATACGTTAATCCCTTCCAACGAGCAATGAAATCAGAGACTCTTTCATTCTCCCTTTGCTTGCAGTTTGTAAGATCGAAAAATGTTGTTTTTGGCAAAGCTGAGCTAAACTGAAGAAGGAATTTTTGACAAAGATCCTCCCATCCGATGACTGACCGGGATTGCAAGCTTGTATACCAGACAAAAGCCGGTCCTTGAAAGGTTCGCATGAAGCATCTAAGTTTCACTGCTTCTTGCTGCTCTGGAGTTCCCGTCATAGGATCGCAACAAGACACGTAATGCGTCAAATGTTGTTCGGGGTCGCCTGATCCATTGAAAGTAGGGAAAACAGGGTTTCCAAAACTGGATGGAGGAGAAATTAAATCTACCCATTCAGGGTAAACTTTCTTTTCAGGTTGAACTTGCGCCCGTTTCCCTTCCATAGTTTCTAACTGAGCTGTTAATGAATCAATAGTAGTTATTAACTTTTGAGAAAAGTCAGGTTGAACTTGGTTTTGGGTAGGTGCAATGAATGGAGCTTGGACAGATGTGGTGGTTGGTGCTGCAACTGATGGTAGGGCTGCCAACCGTTGTTGCATTTGACCCATAGGATTAGACCTCTGTGGGTGTACTGATAAAGGAGGATATTCTTGATCCATCTCAGTAGTTACATCAAATTCCTTCGGTTGTCGGACTTCAGCATTCTTATGAAGAAGACTACTCTGAAGTAGTTCTGCAATCAACCTTCTTAATTCTTTCATTTCTTCCTCCTGTTGTGCAAACCTTTGCTCTAATGAGAGCGATTGACCTCCTTCAGAGGAAGGGTGAGAAGTAACCTGATTCTTTCCTTTCCCCTTATTGGATCGTTTTCGGAGAGGGGGAAGTGGGTTACTTGAAGGAATACCCAGATTTTGGGTAAGCCATTGATTACGTGTGCGCACACCTTCTTCATTTAGGTCTGTGTGCGCAACTTCTTGAGCAGGAACCTCTTCGTCTGATCCCTCTGATTGAGCCTCATCTGGTGAATCAGCAGCAACGGCATTGATGACATTAATGGATGCACATTGCATGGAATACTTTCTATCAGCATTTCTGTGATATTGTCTTCTTCTATGTCCATGATGAGACATGGCATTCCATTGACTTGATCCCTCAGGAACTTCTTGGAGAACCGTCACTTGGAGAGAATCTCCTGATAGCTTGGCTCTTCGTTCCTCTTGAGTCTTATTCCCTAATCGATAGAATACTGACTTTATCTAAGGGAGGGATTGAGGATTTGAAAAAGTCCCCAGTCCAGTGGACTGGGGATGTTCTTGCTGCTTCCGCTCAGCTCCTCGAATCCCATTTGTTGACTCTGAGGGTTGGGTTAGAGAAGTCCCCAGTCTGGCAAGCTGGGGTGTCTCTTGACATGCTATGTCTGAGATCTTCTTAAAATCTCTCTTGATCTTTTGAATACTAGTTCAGAAATTAGCTGGATGCATTAACCTGTATCCACTTTTATCACCTGGTTCAACAGATCGTTGGATGATTTCCGAAACTTCTGTCATTTGATGACGTGTTTGCTCCAGACGAGAGGCTTGTTCAATATTCTCGCCTGCATGATGTAGGAGAAATTCAACAACTTGTTCTCTATATACTTGATTTTGAGAGGAACTAGTAGAAGCCTGTTCATGAGCAAGCTTTTGATTATGAACAAAGCCCATTGACTGTGGCCGGCCATGGGCAATAACATTGCATGAGACCATTTTCGGCGGGCTTTGCTGAACGGAAAGCACTGTGAAATGTAGTTCTCCGTGAACACCCCATCTTCTGATATGAACATCAGATGGATCATTGGCAATTAACAGACGCAATCTTCTTAGTGCACCAAGGCATGAACGTTGAAGGGTTCTCTGTTGCTTTTCAGCCTTCGGATACCGAGAGACTGATAGAGATGCCAATTCAATCTGACGTTTTATCCCTTCTATTATCTTAAGATGATTTTCATATTCATCGTAAGATAATACCTTCTTTTTTAATTGACAAAGAGTCTTCCATATGTTGAGACGAATATCATGGATTCCATCATCCGTCAACATCTTTGGAATGTCGTACTGGGAGTCAGCCAAAGGCCAAAACATGACTGGTACTTCACCTTTTGCCAGTTTTTTCCTCATGTTTAGCATTTCCACTTTATCATTAAATGAAGATTCTTCTACCTGTTTGGACCAGAGTTGGTGTTTCCTTGTTGCTTCATCGGATTCAACAAGATTGGTAGAGAAATCACTATTCATGCTGGAAGATGAATGACCCAGGGATGGTTCGGAGAATAACCTGAACCCCAGGCTATCTTCTGATGGAGAAAGAGTTTCACGTGCCGATAGTAAACCATTAGACATGACTGCTTTTACGTTTGCAAGTGCCTCGAGATAGGAGGGCTTTCTCGTCACTACATTGCCTTCTGAAGAATTTTCGAGACAACGTGAATCACTACTGCGGAGAGGACTTTCGCAGCGAAGTTCATCACCATGAGGAGGACCATCATGATGGGTTACAAAAAAAGATGAAAGCTCTTGCTCCTTGGTCTTCTGACCACATAGAGGGTTTATGTGGCTCTAATCTGAAGAAGAAACTTCAAGATTGACCGAACTTTCATGAAGAAAGTCATCGTGAGGAAGTGTCTGTTGAAGACCTTCAGAATTAATGTTCCCGTTATTGGGAACTAAGGGAGTAGAATCTTGAATTCTGACAGATAAATGTCTGAGGGCTTCAAGAACTCCAGCATCAATCAAGGCTTGGTTACATATTGGCCTTTGATCTCCTGACTGTGCTGGGCAGATCTTTTTCTTAGATGCCTTCTTACTCACTTTAGAAACCACTTGATCACGAAAGTGATTGCTCTGGGCAGGTGTATGTGCCTGATCAGGAATGATGGCCAGGTTAGGCTGATGATCTCCACTCAAATCAGGTGTATGAGCCTGACTTGGTTGTCCGTATGATATGGGGGAGTATGCCCCATAACCCTCTTGGACTGGAACAGATGTGTGTGTCTGTTCCGGAGTGAATCGTTGATGTGTCACTCCATTGCTAGGGATAGATTTATGTGTCTATCCCTGTGATGGTGCTGAAGCTGTTATGATATCCTGGAAAGCATCTAGAATATGAGCAGGAATTTTCTTCTGCTCTTTCACCATTGACAAAATATGTTTTTTGACTTCAGCCGCCGGAACGGGGATATACGTCCATTCCGGGCTTGGAGTAGGTGATGTGCCTGCTCCTGTCCTCCTTTTCCTGTCAGTGAATCCTGACAGTACTCAAGTGTGGAGGCAGAGAGTTGAGTCTGCCTCCTGTTTGTCATCGGGACTTTCTGACTGAATTCTCCGTGCGCTACCAAGCGAGACTGTTGGTAGGCTTGATTAGTATTAGTAGGTGTATGTGCCTACTGATTACACTTTGCCAAACGTGGTTGACGAGATCCATCATATGTAGTCAGACGAGCCTGCTGACTAACTGGTGATGTATAAGCAGTTGTATGTTCCTGCCTATAGTACTCCACCGGAATTTCCTGGCGGGATCAACTTGATGCTGCCAGACGACTCTGCTGGACAGCAGAATTAAAACGGGCAGGTGATTGTGCCTGCTCGTCATTTGCCACCAAGTTAGGTTGGTGGACTTCTCCGGAGATGGCAGGGATGACAACCTGCCTATTGTTAACCGGATTCCGTCTCTGGCGGTTCATCTTGCCTGCTCGTGTTCGAGGAACCTGAGCTGAATGCCTGGAGTTGGTACCCTCATCATGTTGAGGGCGCACTACCGCACGAGTCTGACAGCGATTGTTGATGGGAGCCCTTGGGAAGGGCTCATGTCTTTTTTAACTAATGCCCTGAGGGACCTGCTCATTCACTTCCTCAGAGTAAGGGAGTGAATGGAAATTGCGTTCCGGGGAAAACGACCCGAAACGGTTGGAGACGGTAGTCAGCACCGCCTGCTTCTTGATTACTGGCCGCCATTGTCCGGACGACCAGGTAGAGTTGTTAACTTGGAGGTCTTGATGAGCGGCCTCCAGAGTTGGGATAGTACCATTGCGACGGTACTCCTTAACCAGTGCATTAGAAACCCAGCGTTGAAGACACTGAGTTGGTAATGTCATCCTTAGAGCGGACGACGTTCCAGTAGGAGTAGCAGCATTGGTTTTCACAGCAGCAGACCTCATAGTAGAGGTGTCCACAGCAGCAGTATTCACAGGGGTGAATTTAAGGAAAGCCATTTTGCAGAAAATCTTGAGAAAAGAGTGCCTTTTCCATATAACAGACATAATCAAGATGAATCCGGCCACTGCATCTTTTGGATGAGCATATGTCAATGATTTCTTTGTTGGCCCAAGGGGCCTAAGAAATAAGTAGAATATCACTTTATCTTGGTTAAGGATTCACGTCGGGTTCACCATTTTTGTTTCGCACGGAATTCGGGGATGACCTCCTGGACGGGAGATTCAAACATTCCGATCAGTTCCTAACGGGTTTGTTCATAGAACCGGAAACATCCAATGATTCCACATCCGTTTGTACCTACTTTCCAAAGGTAGGTGCTCATTAATTTGTGGACTAACGAGGCTTAGGAATTTTCATTGGTCGAGAGGATGGGAGGTCGGACTCATCACACCTTTTTTGAGGGGATTTATTGTCTACTCCGGGACTCTCTTTATAGATTTAAGTTATGTTCGTGAATCCTTATTACATTAACAAGTATAAAATGAGATTTCCTTTAATCAATGAATAAATATGCATGAAATTTAGAGAATATTTTATATATATTTGAGGTTCTTCATCAATAGAGAATCATCTGTATTTATTTAGAGATTCTTGGTCAATGGTATCCTTCAAAACATTTATATAAAGGTCTCTTGGTCATTATGATGACCAGGCTGGTTTTAAAGCCACTCAGTGGGGCACTTAAAGTTTATCGTCATTCAGAAGGACAAGGATATTTTTCAAAGTTGGGATCGAACTCATAAATGGTCTACCTACATATCCTTTGTTTTGGAAAAGGAATCAGAACCCACGTAGTTCGAGAAATGGAGTATGATGTTTATGATTGATGGCTCAAAGAAGAATGTCATAATTACTTTTACACTCTAATCTCACGTGAGTCATGATCGGTGTGAGAAACAAGAGGTATTGGTAAAAATTAAACAATTGTGCCATGAAAGATGCAATCATAAGAATTTTTTTGGGGCTTATGTATGTATGACTGCCCAGATAGATGAAGGTTTAGGATTTACTTTTAGGGAGAAAATCCATGAACAGGTTCCATAAAGTTATATGTGCTTCATGGAGATTTGAATACTCTAATTTTGGGGCTTACTCCTAAGGAGGATGCCCAAGTTAGGAGGGGATTTATGATTTGGTTTTACTCCTGAAAAGGAAACCTAAATCAAGGGTAAATTAGGACTGGTTAAGATAAATTTAAGGGGGCTTGGGGTTTACTCCTGAAAAGGAAACCCAAGATTATGACTGAGACTTACTCCTAAAAAGGAGGCCCAGGTCAGGGGACTTGGGGATTACTCCTGAAAAGGAAGCCCAAGATTATGACTGAGTCTTATTCCTGAAAAGGAGACCCAGGTTAGGGATTAAGGTTTAGGGCTTACTCCTGAGGAAGATGCCCATATTTGAGGTTGGGGCTTACTCTTAAGAACGATGCCCAATGTGAGGTTGGGGCTTACTCCTAAGAAGGATGACCAGGTTATGATTCTCTCATCTTAAAGGATGAGGTTGACTGAATGAACTCTCCATATTTAGTGACATAAGGATATTTAAATCACTAGATTTTGAGAGATATTCTACAGAATTCCTTTTAGATAAGGAAGTAAAATCAAGAAATCATGCCATAAATGGCTTTGAAGAGTGTCTTGAAGACTGAATCTTAAAAAGGAAAGGTGAAATGGCTTAAGAGGGGTAAAATGGGCATGATGGGCACCCAAAAAGATAGGGGCGCACAAGTCTTGAAAGGCGCGCATGTATTGCGGCGGCGCGCAAGTATTGGTCGTGCAAGTATACTTGCGCGACATGAGGGGTACTTGCGCGATTCTCAAATATCATTAGAATATTTGAGCGACTCTTTATAAATACCTTTAGAATCCTCTTGAGGCTCTTCCAGAAAAGGGACGCGCAAGTTATATTGAAGGAAATAAGTTGTTGCGCAAGTGTTTGATAAGTTTCAACACTTAGGCCTTCCTTCTTCTCTTTAGATCTTCCGTTCTAGGTAAGAAATTACCTTAGAAGTGTTCCGGAAGCTTTGAGAAGAGACTTGGGTGTCGGGAGCTTCAATCCGAGTTTCTGGAAAAAGATCCTTTTGAATGGGGGGCCCACAGGGTCTATTTATAGGCAGGAGAATACCCCGGGCGGTTACCGGGAAGTTATCAATTTAGGTCGCGCAAGTCACTTGAACGACCATAAGGCGTCGTGCAAGTAGACTTGCACGACCACTAGGCGGCGCGCAAGTGTACTTGCGCGACCATGAGGGAACTTGCGCGACCTATGGGCAATGTTCTCCTTGTTCATCCCTTTGTAGAATTTTGATGTTTCTTCAAATGATGAATCACTTTTGACTAAGGTATTTCCTTTTTTTTCAGTCGTTAGACTCTGTGACGGAAAGGAGCGTCAACAGTCTACCTACTGGATATAGTGATCTCTGACCATGAATCTCAACAGATTATACATGGAATGATTTTTTTCTTATCTATATTAGCTGCAGTTTTTATAGACACATTCCATGTAATTTCTTTCTTTATACTTCTTTGGTTCAATACATAGTGATTCTATTTGAGCCATTAGCTTTTACCTTATGCTTGGTGACTCAAACTAGAGGTGACTCAATGATTTCACACTTCTACACACAGTGCATTGTGATATATATAGTAAAGAAAAAAATTGAGGATATTATCATCATAGTGATGCAGCCTTACGATTCAATCATAGGTATCTTCTATATATCATCAATTAATGAGATTATTTATTTTTTTAGTTATAGGATATAGCGTGACTAGATTTTAGTGATGCATTTTTCCTTTTTAGTGAAATGGAAACCCTAGGAGTCTAGGATTGTAGAATTTAAAGGATATTGTAGTTGATTACACACCATATGGCTACCATGACACTTGTAATAGTGGTTTCTATGGTTTACCAGTTCACTGAGGTGCTGGCTGAGTATGGGGATTCATTAAAAATGATGTGGTAGACATAACTCCCAAAAAAATAGACTTCTGCACTGACTACAACCCAATAGGACCTCGGTATCTATAATCTCATATTGGATGGATCCCATAGAGATTTTCTAGCTAAGGTATAATTGAATGACTTGTACAATAAGGGATTAGTAAGACTCTATGTTTCCTCCATGGAAATTCTAGTGTTTTTCACCAAGAATGTTGATGAGACCCAGAGGATATTTGTAGATTACCGTTAAATGTAGAAGGTGAACATAGAGAATAAGTAACCACAACTGAGGTATAATGATCTCTTTGATTAGTTGAGAGGTCTATAATGGCTCTCAAAGATTCAACCTAGATTAATCTATCAATAATAGAGAGTACATGATGAGTATATACCAAAGAGGAAATTCATATATCTCAACGGTCACAATGAGTATAGAGTGAAACATTTATGGTGTGGAGAAAACCCTAAAAATGCTCATGGTACTCATGAACTATATAATTTGGACTTTATTAGGGAAACTTGTGGAGGTCTTCATCATTAATATCCAAGTGTACTCAACATTCATTGAGGAGAATGCGAGGAACTTGAGGATGTTTCTTGACACCATCTATGAAAACCATAGTTATTGGAATATCTGAATGTGTTATTTTTAGATATGATACTTCCACTTCCTTGGAAAAGTCATCTTTGAGGTAGGTGTTGTAGAGAACACATTGATGGTTTCATCAGTGCTTTCATGGGAGCCACAAAAGAGTGTTACATAAGTGTATAGTTTCCCTAGGATTATAGTGTACTATTAATGGATTGTACATGATTTATCTAGAGTTACCACATACAAGGAATCATTGATCTATGTGGTGAATCCTTTTGTGTGAACAAAAACGTTCTAGAAGTGTTTTTAGGAGTTTAGGTAGAGGATTAAAAGAAACTACTTCATGAGATATGTGGAGGAGAGTATAGTGTACGTAGTGTTCTATAATTCCTCTAATAACAAAAAATAGTTGCATCGTCATGAAGAGGAAGGATGAAATTTAATATGTGTATAGGCAGATTAAACAAAATGAAAACAACTATTCCACCCATGATATAGGGTTAGATGTAGTTTCCTTTTCTTAAATGATGTGGAAACACTACCTAATGACTAAGTGGTTTACCATTTACTCTAACAACAAAAGTATTAAGTATATATTCTTTCATAATGAACGTAACTTGATATAGAAGATATTCCTAGATTTATTCTAATACAATGAATTTGTGTTTGTCTATACTCTTTTTATGGGAACATGGTGGAATATAATATCAGCAGGAGATCTTGTTCACAGTTATTAGCGGAAGTGTGAGAGTAGTTACCCTTATTTAAGATATACTCAGTTGAAATGGTTGGTGCTTTATATATTTTGTTGATGGTTGTTACCCCAAAACTCTTCTAGTGTGTTTGGGAAACACATCATGGAGATACCAATTACAAAACAATATATATTTTTCTATCCGTTGGAAAGTATCATAGTAGATATAATGATGGTGCAAAGCATATAATTATATTCAAAGGAAAGATGATGGTACAAGTGATTATTTAGGAGGTGATGAGGGAGTTTTATATATCGTCTTTGGAGGTATATCCAGGTCTGGTGAAGACATTCTAAGTCCTCTAATTTATATTCTGGAGTTTAGGGATTATGTGTTGGGTAGTAGAAATTGTATCTCGATGCCTCACTGATTATATAGTGAAGGATGAACAATTGGTTCCAATTGGTTTATAATAACCCCTTGAGGTTCCATTGTGGAAGGTAGGTGATTTATATACAAACATTGTGATGGTATTACCATGTATGTCCTGGGGAAATAATGACATTTTTTTTGTTAATCGACCCACAATGTCTACCCACATCATCAATATTTGATAACAGAGTTAAGTAAAATGAATGTAATTATTGTATGTGAAAGAAAACATTTGGCTCCTTGGATTTATCATGATGATATTATCAGACCATGATACTCATTTCATATAATTATAATTAAGATGATAATATGGTGAATTTGGGAATCAATTGCCTTTGAGAAAAGAAAATCTACCCACAGATTGATGGCGAGACTATATAGACCATTTCTTTTGGTGGAAATGATGCAAGATTAAATTGTGGATTTTGGATATTTTTTGGATGATCCCCTACCCTTGGTGGGGTTTTCTAAAAAAAATATACCATTCCAACAATGTTATGATACCATTTTTGTCCATTAATTGGAGACCTTATAGATCACACATTATGGACTGATCATGGAAATTCAACACTCAGATGCCCTGAGAATATGTGAGAGATGATAGAGAAGCATTAGTTAATCTAGTAGTGGATTTGGTGGAATAGAGATTCCATATGTCCAATTTGGACCAAAAATGGGGCATATGAAGTTCGATGAGGGAGTCCATGTGTTCATGAGAATCTCACCTGGATATAGAATATATAGACTAGGAATAAGTTGAAATATATATCTATATTTAATTGGACAATTTTTTTTATTGTGTAGAGTTGATTAGGTGGAAGAAAATTTATCTCTATAGCCTTCCCTATATTGGTTACATGACTTCTTCCACATGTCATGTATGAGGAAGCATGGGCATGACCAGTCACATGTTATTGATTAGGGAGAGCTTGAAATCAAGGATGGGGATAACATTGATGATTACCCAATGGATGTGAAGGATCCAAAGGAGATAATACATCATGGTTGATCGATTCCCCTAGTTCGTTTCTGATGGAGTCATGAAACTACATGGGAGATCACATGGTTGTCAGAGACCCAAATATGGGCCCAGTACCCTCATCGTTTTTAGTCTGTTTTTTTTTCATTTTTCGATGCATTAAATTCTGGTAGAAAGAATAGAAAACTATTAAATTTCAATATACTACATCATAATGTTATATATATATATTGGAACCAAAAGATAATAAAAAATGATATTATGATGCTTTGTGACCCCAAATCAGATATTTGAAAAATATTTAAACTATTAATTTCGTGCATGTTGTTTTCTTAAATAAGAGGAATAATTTATTAATGGGGGATTAAATTCGAAATTAGTGGTCTTCATTGAGTTTAGAGTATTGGACATACCGTAGTAATTACATATTCATTATTGACGTCATATGGCTATTTAAAATCCATTTTTAACAATAATAATAATAATATAAATTAATATATTTATTTATTTTGTTTTGTTGATGTAGAAAAAAACTGATATAACTACAAGAATATTCCTTAATGCCTATGGTATTCCATATAACCACCTGATTTAGGGGAGACTTTGGGGAGGATTTATTAGAGGATCTCTGGAAGATGACATCAAATAGACTATAGACAGAGGATTTTTCACCAACAGAGTTCGTGGATCCCACTAATGATGGTAATGCATGATCATTACCCATCAGGGATCGATAAGAAATCTATTTAGAATGTTTTATTTTCGTGATTTTTATTCTGTTATTTATAGTGGTTGAAAACATATCAACTCCAGGAAAATAATTGATTCATGCATCGACTGTTGATTATATTATGGTTGATTTATTTTGTTCATTGATGATTTCGATAATCATTCAATTAATTCATAAAATAAGAATCATGGGAGAAAGGTAAAAAATGATCAGGTTTATTCTACATATTTAATAATTTATGAATTTCTCCCTTGTTTCTTTTCACGTTCCTCAAGGGAAAGTTCTATGGACTGCAGTTCGATGAAATACTCAAGTTTTGATCATTTCATTACCTTTCTTTAGCGCAATGAATTGATATCATGGGTGATATTCATGATCAAGGTAGTGATTGCGGTGCATAAATGGAAGATGATATAAGGTTTGACATATTAGATATAGAAATCCCTTTCTTCCAGATTTTGATGTCGAACAGTGATGAATTGATCAATAGAGTTTGTTTACAAACATGTCAGAGCCCATATATCAATGATCGACTAGAGCAGGGGATAATTTAAATCAGATATGTAATTTGAAGAGGAAATATCAGTGGTGTAACATAAAAAATAACATGTATAAGAACCAATTGGTTTCATATAATCCAAGGTTACATGTCATGTAATAGAAAGATACACAATATGTGGGACCCTCAATGCATTACTAGGGTTTTCATGGAGAGAAAAATATCGCATACCATGTGAAATATATCATACTCTATGTGAGGCATGTAGGTGGATTGGCATGTAGCATGAAGGGTACATATGGATGGGTAAACTAGGGTAAATAAACATGGATAGAGTATAATGTTAGAGTCATGTACTCAATATTGACTTGGTTTTGATGGGTTGGTACTTAGGAACATCTAGAAGTACTCAGCCATGGCCAAGTGAGCATGGGATGGAGCATGGGATCAACCAAACATACATAGGCATAACCAGATATGTTGGAGAAGGTGTTGGTAGAACTCAACATCCCATCAATATTTACTTTTACATAAGGAAGTTTTAGTTTTACCTGATTTTTTAGGTAGAAACATTCATAGAAAATTGAGGATGGGTAGACACACCATTTAATACATTATAATCACCATCAAACACCATTGAGGTTGTTTGGAAACCGTCAATTCATCTGTGTGTAACAATAATTGTTGATTTTATTCTCATTTTCCATACCATCGATGACTCAATGAGAATTTAAGTCCATAAATATTGTTTATGATCTCATCTAGAGGATGAATTTAAAATATATTATTTTCCAAGCCTCCGTGAGACTGGAGTGTGGTCCTCTATCATTCATTCTCATACACTAGTTGGGGTTCATGGAATTATAATAATACCCATAATAAGAGAATTGGTCCTCAATCTTGTAGGATATATTAGTTGGGATCATGTTTTTAGTTTCATATAATCCCCTGCATTACATGTTGATACAGAGAGTGTTTTGTTGTCCACTAATGGTGCTGGATGTGATCCCTAATCAATAAATATTTTTATTTAGAGAATAGTGTATTTCCTAGGTAGAGACCATTGACATTGACCTATTTTATTACTGAATTTTGTGATAACATGACATCTGGAGTGGGTTCTCCTTTAAAATGAATTTCATCAAGGATAATCGTCTCGCCAACAGTTTGGTTGAGATCACGTGGTGGTGCAGTGTTTATTTGGATAATATCATGGTTTTTTTATTCATTTGATTTTAATATCATTATTGTGAGTAGAACACTATTGAATATTTTTTGTTAGTGTATTTGGGCTCTCCAAAAGGACAATATTATACTCACCCTTTAATGGGCACTTCCATCTTGTGTTATTTCATATGCTGATGATAACCCTCTTTGATTGTTTCAAGGGAGGACATGCAGTGGGTGGATAATAGCATGATCTGTATATTGAAAGGTTTCTTTTAGGTTCCAATATTAAATACTTGACCCCTCTAATAGAGAAGGTTTGACACTCTGTAGTTTTTGGTTGGGCTTGTATTTGGTCCCATTATCTCATTTCGTACAGTATTTTTATACTCTGATTGTGGGGTTATGGATTTATTTATGCATTATATTCAATTTTTTATCACTTCATAATTTTAGGGGATTTATTATGTGTTCATATTTACATTTACATTAGGATAATGCCTCCCCTATGTGGGATAGGGA
The DNA here is from genome assembly GCA_963277665.1 of Viscum album. Classification (NCBI taxonomy): domain Eukaryota; kingdom Viridiplantae; phylum Streptophyta; class Magnoliopsida; order Santalales; family Viscaceae; genus Viscum; species Viscum album. Next base: position 352,883,631 of record OY728134.1, on the reverse strand, counting down.
AAATCAGAACTAGTTGCTAGCCCGCTATCCTATTTGATGTAGGGATTTTGTATTCTAGTTTTGGGCCTCTATGGGATATTATGTGAAAATGGTCATTAAGGTAGATGAATGATTATTGAGTCTAAATGGAAGGAGTCTGAACTCATAATTCCCATGTATTGGACAAAAATTTGTCTATGTTATATCCTTCTTCTTCTTACAATGATAACATTTTGAATGAAGGTCAACCTTAATGAAATGGTTATCTCCTTATTGAACATTAAATAAGTAATTAATCAATTGTAGGGGGAATTTTAATTAATATTGATCATGTTCAGCTAATGAAAATCAATAAAGAATAAAATTGACCAATCATTCTTGATTAAGTGAATCGCTACTCACCATGGTGAAGAAAATGGGTATATAAACACATTATCTAATTTATCATGTTGTTAATTATTCACCTAAGAAGGTTAAAATATTTCCATTCCAATTGGATTCATGGAAATTGGAAAATATCCAGTTAGGATCTTGTTTGAATATTCTACTTCTCATATTTATAGAAGACAAGTTAACACATAGAAGAATATATCTGTATAATTTCTCAACATGTGAATGTATTCAATTATGATATTCTCTATTGTATAAATAATTTTAGTAGGATAAAAATGTTCAAAATTATAAATATTCATGATTTAGATGATGATACCAAATAATATTCATAATTATCCAGGAATACGTAACTAAGTATATGATTGTTGGAAATAGAGATGGTGATTTCCATCTATAGAAAATTTATGTTTTCTCTATATAGGTGAGGTCAATACATTAGCAGAATTGAATCAAATTCAACTAATGTAGGAAATTGTTTTGTTGGATGTTCATACCACAAATATGGATAAGGATTGATTTATTTGTTTTGGATGTTATAATTTTATGATTCACCATCATTATTGGTAACAAAACTACAATGATTAGAGGTTGTGTGTAAATAATTCTTGGAAAATTGTGTGATATGAATGAATTCATATAACTAGGATCACAAAGTACATTAACTATTATTGAATGAAGAACTAACATACCTCAACAGCCATTATTTTCAGGATCCTCATACTTTTTTTGTGAATTCATAATCTCATTTGTTCTCTCTAAACCATGGAAGTTGTCTTAGTATGTTTTCGTCGAAATCCCATGGCGTAGTTAATTATTTCACATAGTGTCCTTATTCTATGATGTTTAAACATTAGAAAAAAGGGATTGGTTGGATAGATTATTCCATTATTCAATCGCATTGGTATTTTTATACATTTATTATTAAATAGCCAGGATCCATATCTTCCTTCAGCTAAATAACATCTTCCTCCACCTGAATAATTTTTTTGGATTATTCTTACCACACTTTTGGAAATTGAGATTTGTAATTTCTATAAAATAATATATTTCTCCTATATTACTGTAACACCCCGAGATTTTATGAAAAATATTCTTTTTAATTTCATTCATGTCTTGTTTTGTACGCTACACCCAAAGGAGCTTGCCCAACACACATCCTTGATTTGCCTTGAATTAAACGCAATCACGACCTTCCTCGATAGCATGTGTAGTACGCAATACCGAGTTTCACTAAACAACGATATGCTATTAAAATATTATTAAAACTAGCTGTTATGAAACGTAATAACCACTTTTTGAAATTTTGTAAATTTTATTTTTCAAAATGGACTTCATTTTTGGATTCGGAATATCGAAATTTTCTTAGGGAGATATTTTGGTACATTTCGGATAACTTTCATTTTCTGATGAATAGTGAAAATTACAAAATTTTAATTAAAAACAACCTTTTTAATCAAAATAATTAATAGTGATAAATTAGTAATTTCAGTGGTTTTAAAGTATATTTAGAATATATTTTTACAATTTAATGCAATGTTGGTCATTAGATGTAATTCTACATTTAAAATAGACATAATCAAATGTCAATCTTTTGATAGTTATTATCTCTTAAGAACACGCTATTTTTTTTGACGACGGGAATTAATTTTTAAATTAATTAATGCAACTTATATGTTCGTAATTTGGTAAAATAGACATCATTTTTGAGTTCATAATATCAAATATATCTTAGGTCTAATTTTTGGTATTTTTCTGGAAACATTCATTTTTTAATGAATAGTGAAACCACTAAGTGGTAGTTAAGAAAAATGAATTTTTCATAAAACATACTTTTACCACTTCTGTGAGTGGAATTTCAAAAATCTGAGAGACGCGGTTGATTTTAGTACATAAAATGTGGTTCAATGAGATTAAAATAATTTTTGGTGAACAGTAACGTTTTACTTTTTTAACGACGGTTAAAAGTAAATAGGGTAATTAAGGGTAAAAATGTTATTATAATTACCCTAAAACATTTTCAAATTCTATTGGATAAGTGTAATTCGACCAAAAACAACATTTGGAATAAAATATGATCATTTAGGCCCACTTGGATTAGATTAGGACATTTATTATTAATTTATTTAAAGAAGGGTTAAAATAGTTAAAATCAATGTTTAATAAGTAAATCATTTTTAATATAGGGTTATGCATACGATAAATTCGACTATAAATACTCATTAGAAAGATAAAACTATTTCCTAAATAATGGTATTTTATTTGTAATTTTTAGACTTTAAATAAGTTAATTTATTTATGGCACAAAGATGATGAAGTAATTATCTTATTAATGAAATATTGACATAATTGATGTTATGAATACCCAAATAAATGTAATTTGAGTCTTTTTATGAATTCCACTAATTTTCTAGTTTAATATGACATGTTATTATAGATTTAATAAACTTTTATCTAACTAATCATTCTTCTATGATTTTCACAAAAATCAATTACTAAATAGTATCAAAATTGACATAAAATAGTTTTTAAAATAGATATTATATTATTAATTGTAATTTTATTCCTAAAAATATATGGATCGTCCAAATTAATTATATAAGGCTATATTTATTAATAATAAACATCTTGGGGTTCGTTTGGGTTGTTATTGTATGTTTATTAACCGTATAGTGTAAGAACACAAGAAGACACGGTAAAAGTAAATTTATTTAACTTAATGTTAAATCTAAAAAATAAGGTCCAAATAGGAACCTAAACATGTCTAAATTCTATTTTATGAGAGCCTTTCGACCCATCCCCACCATATCTTCGAAATAAATCAATTTGGAGCTATTTAAAACCGAATTTGGCTTTATAATAAAATAATATTTTTAGTTATTCCAAAGGTCCCCTCTCCTCCATTATAAAAGGGCACCCCCTCCCTCTCTTCCTCACACCACATTGAGCCTTCCAGCTCGGCCAAACCCTGCCAAATTCTCTTCTCAACTTCCCTAGCAACATCCTAGAGGTTCTGGTCTTCCTCCAAGGCCAATTTTAGTGCCCTAAAAGGTGATCTCAAAGAGGCGCTTCAAAGAAGTGGTAATTTCCGTTACCGATTCTTTCACCTTTATTTCTTCATCCACTTCTTCTTCTTAGGTTGTTTCATTATGAAGTAATAACATCCATATAAATCATATAATGATATGTTATTATAAGTATGAAACAACCCTATTTCACCATCTATCCATCCTGCGGAAAATGAAATCACCGCGCGTGCGTACGTACGGAATACCGTCTCCACACCGTGGTGAAATCTATTTTCCACCATCACCTTACTTGGATGGGTATAATGGTGTTAATAATAAATATATATGATTATTTTAAAGTGATATTGATTATGAAATAGTATACATACACTCCAATACAGTCCCACGATCATGAGAACGATATCATCGCTCGTGCGTACGTACGGACTACCGTCTCCACGATGCAATGAGAGTCATTCTCCACATTAACCATTAATGAATGATTATAAAGTATATTTAATAAGTAATCATGAAATATATTACATAATAATGATACTGGATTTATGTGTATATATATGTATGTCATCTACTTAATTCTATTCAACTCAATAAGGAAACGAAAACATCGTTCATGCATACGTACGACCTATCGTCTCCATGAATGGTGTATTTCTTTCCATTTTCTGATTTATTATATATATGTATATTCTGAATATATATTATATATAAATCATGTTTTATATTCTGGAATTAAGTAATTATGATCTATGTAATCATATGAATAATTACAAGTCAAAACACGGATGAAAAATGAAACAATTTTACCCAAAATGCTCTTTAACATGGAATTTACAAAAGAACGGGTAATATAAAGTTATAAGTGAACCATATATGATATCCTAACAATGGGTATGATTCTATAATAAGTCAATTACATCATTTAAATAAATATACATGAGGTTCGGACACTTACGAAGTAAATCAGACCTAAGGTAAGGGAAATATCACAATGTCATTTTTATCTGAGATTATTTATACTTTGGTATTTACTGGGGTGTATTTTATCATCCACATCCATGTTTCCTCAATATGTAATATTATTTACATCCACCTACAATTGTTTAAATCCTATTTTACCCTTCGGTGAGTTTTTAGTAAAAGATATGACAGGAATATTTTTTCATTTTTCGTACGAGGTACTTTTTGACTTTTCCGACAAAAGTATGAGAATAATGTTTTTTTAACTTATACAGCATGAATTTATATTTAAAACATTATTTCCAACAATTTTCCTTTACAAGTTTTCAAGTTTATTTTTAATCAATCTCTTTTAGTTTAAAATTTTATGACATGTTATGAAAGGAAAAAAGTTTTTGATGTAGAAAGGATATTTTCCTCAAGAATGGAGTTCAAGAGTTTTATCAAAATTATTTTCCATATAAGATAATATAGGGTTATGTTTCTATCCCTATTATTACATGGATTTGATTATGTTGTGATGGAAATATTTTTATGAATTCCTTTATCCTATATGAATTGTTTTATAATGTCATGATGTTTAAGATTCCCATTTTTATTACATGGGTTATGCTATGATGTATGGTTTATGATTTTGTGGCACACATAAGAATGGTATCATTATGAGATGGGTGGGACCTATATCTCCCTCCAATTCATTGGGTAATGATTTTATATCTCATGAGATAGACATGGTTGGAACGGTAGGTTATACCGGTTCAGTGAAACAGGACTGAAACGAGGAGTGAACTCGGTTCAGAAATGGACTTTGTCCACTAAGATAGTCTTGGAAATGAGTCTTGACTAATTATAAATGAATCTCTATGATTATGTGTGAATGCCACAAAGTTTCATGTTTTATGTTATGATTATTGGGATTACATTTCACTACTATGACTTATCCCATGTTATGATATTATGATCTCTTTTGCAGGTTAAGATTTCCAAAATGTTATGTTCTTATGAATATGATGCGATTGATATTTCATTTGTTTACCCTTACTGAGCATTTGAGATCACCCTTTTATGTTTTATTTTCCCCAGCATATTGAGAAAGGTTTTAGGTAAAAAAAGGAAGATCTTTATGGGAGATGTTGATGATCTTTTACCATGAATAGAATATTATTTTCTGAGTTTCCAAAGAAACTAAACTATTATGGTCCTTGTGTGTGTTTTTGTTATATACTATGAATTCCGAAAAAGTAATGTAATGTCCATGAACGTCAGGCTTCGGGTCTCTACAGTTGGTATCAACGTAAAGGTTTAGTCATCCTTTGGAAACTAGGATGCGAGAACTTTTGTGATATCCCTAGAGATATTTCTATGGTATGTCTAGGGATGTCCCTAAGGTTAATCATAAGTATAGGTTATAGTCCTAGAATTTCACTAACGATCTTATAATTAAACCTAAGATGTTAGATATTGAAGGTACTCCCCCTTTATTATGTTGTTTTCCCTAGCATGATTTTTTCCTCTCACACTATTCTTTTTGGGTTTTAGACGATGGCTGGAACACGAAGAAACTGTGTTGAACAATGCAATAGAAAATGCAATGATTTTCCTCCTGAACAAACAAATGATATGGGAGATGGAGTGAAAAATCTTATTGCTATACTTACACAAGCTATGAATTATTCTTAACAACCAAATGAGCAGAGAAGTGAACAATATTCTATTGAGTCCTTCATGAGGCGACGTCCACCTTCTTTCAGTGGGTCTTCTGATCCACTTGTTGCTAAACAATGGATCAGTAGCACTGAAAAGATATATTCAGTTCTTCAATGTTCTGAACATGATAAAGTCATCTTATTAGTATATAGTTTGGAAGGTGAAGCTGATCAATGGTGGAATCTTATCAAGAATACGAGGCAAAGAGATGAAATTGATTCCATGGAATGGGATGAGTTCAAGAACTTATTTTTCAATAAGTACTTCCCTTGTATTCTTTAAACAAAGATGGAGAAGGAGTTTCTTGAACTAATGCAAAATGATGATGAATCTATTGGTATATACGAAGCGAATTTAACAGGGCTTGCAAGGTATGCATCTGGATTTATCATTCAACTTGAAATTAAAGTTGATCGATTCTTCAGTGGCTTAAAACCAAATCTTCGAAGGGAATTAGCTATAAGAGACTTCAATAGCTATGAAGAAATTGTGCGTAGTGCTATCAAGGTAGAAAAGGAAGTTGGTGTTACTTATCCATCTCATAGTTTTGACAAGAAACGAAAGATGGAGTTCAAGGAGAAATCTCAGAATAATGGTAAAAAGAAGATGAATGTTTCCTTATGCTCAAAGTGTGCAGAGAAGTATGGTGGAGATTTTCTTAAAGGGTCACGTAAATGTTTCAAATGTGGAAAGGAAGGTCATCGGGATTTGAATGCCACAATGATGTGAAGAAGATTTCAAATGATGCAAACAGAGGAAGGGATACACAGAATGAACCTACTATAATTCAATGCTTCAAGTGAAAGGAAATGGGGCATTATGCTAATAAATGCCCTAATCCAAGGGTTAGTGGTGATCGACATGAGCAACCACTTAAGGAAAAGGACAAAGGGAAGTCACATGTGATCACCATTTGCGATGATGGATATGATAACAATGTGGTTTAATGATTAAGTGTTTATGTAATGGGATTCCAAAATAATGTTGTATATAGTTTCGTGGAATATTGGAATATTTATGTATTGGTCTATTGTGGTTTTCAATAATTTTATGGTACTGGTAACCATGGAATGTGATTGAGATATTTTTGGAAAAAGATTATATGAGCATAATGATGGGAAAAAGAGAAAATGAAATATTTGACAGTATTCATGAGCTCATGATTGATATAAGGACTAAGTGATATCATGGTTTGAGTATATTGAATTTTGAGGATTTTGGTATGTTGAAAGTGTTAACTTTTAACTGCATTCATGTTTTCACTATGGTTCAATGGAGAATACATGATTAAGGCCTTTGAATGTTTGGAATGTAACCAACAAGACATATCTTATGATATATGGGGATCAACGACGGTATTAAATCTATGGTAATCATTTTCACTATATTATGAGAGTGGACTGCAGTATTATGGATAAGCCTAAAGATTAGAATGGATTATGTTGGACATAAGTTAGTATTGCTAAAGGATAGAATTTTTTTTCGATATTATTGATGGGATGTTATAGTAATATAGGTTTAGAAAAAGGACAACCTGCAGGACGGGCGACATCCCATCACGTCAGATGAGGCTATGGGAATCGAACCCACAACCGAAGTGAGACTGGCCTATATTGCCTACCACTGGCCTACAGGAAGTCCCTGTTTAGTAGAATCTAGTTTTATTATATTAAGCAGTATGATATATAAATATAAGTCCATTTTAGGAACCATATATGATTAATTTCACTATAGATGGACTTATGTATTTTTTTTATATCTGTTCTAAATTTTTGTTTGAGACAGATGGAATGACCCATCATTCTATCACACGATCTGCTAACACATCACAAATGAAAAATTCAACATAATTTCTTTAATAGATGAAGTGGAAATTGTCCAAAGAACGACCAACGGTGAGACTATACCGAAATCACGAAAGTATTTCTTCTAATCCCAATTTCATCAACTTTAGGGAAATCATCATGAAAACCAAAAATGTTGTCCTATTGCCCTTATATCTGATGAATCAGATGGTACCTTAGATCTTCACAAATTTATGGCTTTGTGATTGTTGTCTTTTTCATAGCCATGTTCTCTACCACTCTCTATCAGAACATGATTGTTAGATTTCTCTTCCTTGTCCATATTTTCAACTATGTGGAAACCCAATGATTAGTTTATTTGGGTAACCTTTACATTTCATACATTTGTTTTTTTAAAATTTTGGATATTGTATTCCTTTTTACGATGTGGGTTTCTATCAAAGAAACATTTGAATAGTAAAGCATTTATAACCCTGACGAATTTCGTGGTCGAAATTCATTTTAAGGGGGGTAGAATGTAACACCACGAGATTTTATGAAAAATATTATTTTTAATTTCATTAATGACTTGTGTTGTATGCTACAACAAAAGGAGCTTGTAGAACACACATCCTTGATTTGCCTTGAATTAAACGCAGTCACGACCTTCCTCGATAGCGTGTGTAGTACGCAATATCGAGTTTCACTAAACAACGATATGCTATTAAAATATTATTAAAACTAACCGTTATGAATAGTGATAACATCTTTTTGAAATTTTGTAAATTTTATTTTTCAAAATGGACTTCATTTTTGGATTCGGAATTTCGAAATTAGCTTAGGGAGAAATTTTGGTACATTTCGGATAACTTTCATTTTCGGATTAATAGTGAAAATTATTAAATTTTAATTAAAAACAACCTTTTTAATCAAAATAATTAATAGTTATAAATTATTAATTTGATTGGTTTTAAATTTTATTTAGAATATATTTTTAGAATTTAATACAATTTTGGTCTTTAGATGTAATTCTACATTTAATCCAGACATAAACAAATGATAATCTTTAGATAGTTATTATCTCTTAGGAACACGCTATTCGTTTTGACAATGGGAATTAATTTTTAAATTAATTAATGAAATTGATAAGATTTTATTTTGGTAAAATAGACATCATTTTTTATTTCATAATATCAAATATAGCTTAGGCCTAATTTTTGGTATTTTTCTGGAAACCTTCATTTTTTGATGAATAGTGAAACCACTAAGTGGTAGTTAAGAAGAATGAATTTTTCATAAAACATTAATTTTACCGCTTATGTGAGTGCAATTTCAAAAATCTGAGAGACAAGGTTGATGTTAGTAAGTAAAATGTGGTTCAATGAGATGAAAATAATTTTTGGTGAATAGTAACTTTTTACTTTTTTTTAACCACGGTTAAAAGTAAATAGGGTAATTATGGGGAAAAAATGTTATTATTATTACCCTAACACATGTCCTAATTCTATTGGATAACTGTTATTCGACCAAAAAAAACCTTTGGAATAAAATATGATCATTTAGGCCCACTTGTATTAGATTAGGACATTTATTATTAATTTATTTAGAGAAGGGTTAAAATAGTTAAAATCAATGTTTAAAAAGTAAATCATTTTTAATATAGGGTTACACATAAGATAAATTCGACTATAAATACTAATTAGAAAGATAAAACAATTTTCTACATAATGGTATTTTATTAGTAATTTTTAGACAGTAAATAATTTAATTTATTTATGACACAAAGAAGATGCAGTAATTATCTTATTAATGAAATATTGACATAATTGATGTTATAAATACCCAAATAAATGTAATTTGAGACTTTTTATGAATTCCGATAATTTTCTAGGTTAATATGACATGTTAGTATAGATTTAATTAACTTTTTTTGAACTAATCATTCTGTTATGATTTTCACAAAAATCAATTACTAAATAGTGTCAAAATTGACATAAAATAGTTTTTAAAACAAATATTATATTATTAATTGTAATTTTATTCCTAAAAATCTAAGGTTCGGAAATATGACTTAGATAAGGTTATATATATTAATAATAAACAACTTGGGGTTCGTTTGGATTATTATAGTATTTTTATTAACCTTACAGTGTAAGAACACAAGAAGACACGGTAAAAGTAAAATTATTTAACTTAATGTTAAATCTAAATGACAAGGTCAAACTAGGAACCTAAACATTTCTAAATTCTATTGGAAGAGAGTCTTTCGACCCATCCCTACCTTAGCTTCGAAATAAATCAATTTGGAGCTATTTAAAACTGATTTTTGATTTATAGTAAAATAATAAATTTAGGTATTCCAAAGGTGCCCATCTCCTCCCTTATAAAAGGGCACCCCCTCCCTCTATTCATAACACCACATTGACCCTTCAAGCTTGGAAAACCCCTGCCAAATTCTCTTCTCCACTTCCCTAGATACATCCTAGAGGTTCTGGTCTACCTCCAAGACCAATTTTAGTTCCCTAAAAGGAGATCTCAAAGTGGCTCTTCAAAGAAGAGGTAATTTCCGTTACCGATTCTTTCACCTTTATTTCTTCTTCCACTTCTTCTTCTTAGGTTTTTTCATTACAAAGTAATAAAATCACTATAAATCATATACTGATATGTTATTATAAGTATGAAACAACCCTATTTCACCATCTATCCATCCTACGGAAAATGAAATCACCGCGCCTGCGTACGTACGGAATACCGTCTCAACGCCATGGTGAAATCTATTTTCTACCACCACCTTACTTGGATGGGTATAATGGTTTAAATAATAACTATATATGATTATTTTAAAGTGATATTGATTCTGAAATAGTATACATACACACCAATATAGTCCCACGATCATGAGAATGATATCATCGCTCGTGCGTACGTACAGACTACCGTCTCCACGACGCGATGAGATTCATTCTCCACTTTAACCATTCATGAATGATTATAATGTATATATAATAAGTAATCATTAAATATATGACATAATAATGATACTGGATTTATGTGTATATATACTTATTTCATCTACTTAATAATATTAAACTCAATAAGAAAACGAAAACAACGTTCATGCATACGTACGGCCTACCATCTCCATGAATGATGTATTTCTATCCATTTACTGATTTATTATATATATGTATATTTGGAATATATATTATATATAAATAATGTTTTATATTCTGGAATTAAGTAATCATGACCTATGTAATCAGATGAATAATTACAAGTCAAAACACGGGTGACAAATGAAACATTTTTACCCAAAACGCTCTTTAACATGTAATTTACAAAAGAACGGGTAATATAAAGTCATAAGTGAACCATATGTGATATCATAACAATGAGTATGATTCCTAAATAATTCAATAACATTATTTAAATCATTATACAGGAGGTTCGGACACTTATGAAGAAAATCAGACCTAAGGTAAGGGAAATATCACAATCTCATATTTATCCAAGATTGTTTATACTTTGGTATTTACTGGGGTGTATTTTATCATCCACATCCATGTTTCCTCAATATGTAATATTATTTCAATCCACCTACAATTGTTTAAATCCAATTTTACCCTTCGGTGAGTATTTAGTAAATGATATGAAAGAAATCTTTTTTCATTTTTTGTACGAGGTACTTTTTGACTTTTCCGACAAAAGTACGAGAAGAATGTTTTTTTAACTTATACAGAATGAATGGATTTTTAAAAAATTATTTCCAAGAATTTTCCTTTACAAGTTTTCAAGTTTATTTTTAATCAACCTATTTTAGTTTAAAATTGTATCTCATGTTAAGAAAGGAAAAATGTTTTTGATGTAGAAAGGATATTTTCCTCAAGAATGGAGTTCAAGAGTTTTATCAAAATTATTTTCCATCTAAGATAATATAGGGTTAAGTTTATATCCCTATTATTACATGGATTTGATTATTTTGTGATGGAAATATTTTTATGAATTCCTTTATCCTATATGAATTGTTTTATGATCTCATGATGTTTAGGATTCCCATTTTTATTACCTGGGTTATGCTATGATGTATGGTTTATGATTTTCTTGCACACATAAGAATGGTATCATTATGAGATGGGTGGGACCTATATCTCCCTCCAATGCATTGGGTAAAGATTTTATATCTCATGAGATAGACATGACTGGAACAGTAGGTTATACCGGTTCAGTGAAACAAGACTGAAACGAGGAGTGAACTCGGTTCAGAAATGGACTTTGTCCACTAAGATAGTCTTGGCAATGAGTCTTGACTAATAAGAAATGATTCTCTATGATTATGTGTGTATGACACAAAGTTTCATGTTTTATGTTATGATTATTGGGATTACATTTCACTACTATGATTTATCCCATGTTATGATATTATGATCTCTTTTGCAGGTTAAGATTTCCAAAATGTTATGTTCTTATGAATATGATGTGATTGATATTACTTTTGTTTACCCTTACTGAGCATTTGATCTCACCCTTTTATGTTTTCTTTTCCCCAGGATATAAAGAAAAGCTTTAGGTTAAAAAAGGAAGATCTTTATGGGAGACGTTGAAGATCTTTCACCATGATTGGAAGATTATTTTCCGAGTTTCCAAAGACACTAAACTATTACGGTCCTTGTGTGTGTGTTTTTGTTATGTACTAAGAATTCCGCAAAAGTAATGTAATGTCCATGTACGTCAGGCTTCGAGTCTCTACATTTATGCTATAATTAATCAATACATTCTACTTCATACCACCATGAGAAACATGAAATTATCTATTCTCTATTTCTACATTATGTTAACATTAGACAATTCCATTATAGATATCAATGTATGGAATTTACACTCATTTTCCCATACTTACCTTTTTCCAAACAAAGAAGTGGTCTACATTACTTTTTGGGGGGATGAAAAAACAAGAGGCATTTCATAAAAGTATTAGGTTGTTTTATTTGTATTCCATGATGTAATCTTCATACAATTTCTTGAGGATTTTGATAATAATAAATATTATATATCATATAGTGAGAGATACTTTTCACGAAACCCATTTTCTATAATTCCTTCAACTCCATCACCTTGAACCCCTTCTCAAACATTATATTTTTTTATCAATATCAATGATTGATCAATTTCTCCACTCAAATTATTAAAAAAGAGAACAACCTAATATTTAAGAAATTACTTAATGATAGAGATTATATTTTCAATTGATTAGATCCAATTTTACATTACTTAATAATTATAATATCTGTATAAATATGGATGAATTTGTACTATAATGGCCAAAATTGAAAAGTTATTTTTCTCGAGGGGATTCAAAAGCTCATCTAGAGGCATATTTTGACGAAAAACATGGGTTAGATGATAAATTATTTCCTTTAGTCTCTAGAATACTACTCCCATTTGGTTAAGTATCACATTAGGAAAGTCATCACATTTCCCCTAATAATTATTTTTGTCTTAGTTTCTTCTTTTTCTATCCATTTATTGAAAAAGTTAAAATTATGGATTAGTTTTTTTATAATATTAGACACATAAATAAGAAACCATGAAAATTAATGGGATAAATAATAAATGATATATTTTTTAGAAAATATAAGTATTTATGTTACAATCAATGTTATGTTTGACCTATTTTTAAATTTAAAATCATATTTGTATTTTCATTCCATCACACTTGTTAACAAAAATATTAAAAAGTTATGAAATAATTTCTCATAATGGTGTCAAAAAAGGTGTGAAAAAAGTCCCATTTACACGAAAAATGTGATTATCTAGCACATATCAATTTGACATTTTTTGGGTTTTATCCCAAGGTTCAACTATTCCAGATCCACAAACACTTGTAGTATCCTTACATGGATTTATTTCCATAGAAACCACTTACTATATGTTTTAATAAAAAATATGGATGTATTAATATGTTCAGAATTGTACACATTTATTTCAATTGAGTTTTCAATTCATAATCTAAAAAATAACTATGAAATCACCTAATACCTACTATCGTAATCCAATCATTATAAAAAATATTATTTCATGTTTTTTAATATAAATATACATTAATAAAAAATGGACTATAAGTCCTCGTGTGTTTGGATGACAAGGTTCAATATATATATATAATAAAATATATAATCATTATTTTATTATCAATAATTATCTCCAAAAATAGAACTAGTCACGAAAAAATACCTAGAATAAACTAGAGAATACATGAAATAAATGAGTGAGCATGAAGCCCTAAAATAGAATAAACAAGATAAAGATTCATAACATGTGAGTAAAATCTATGACAGGAATTCATAAAATTGATGGTTCATGTGTAATCAGATGAAGAATAATATACAGATAATTGTATCTTAAGAACATATGATCATTGTAAATGTGGAGGAAAAATAAAACACAAAACAAAAATAAGTTGTGTATAACAACTGAGAAAATGTCACATTCTAGATAGAGTCTCATAATCAATTAGTTTAACTCCCAAATCACATATGTGATATTACTGAATACTAAAGCATTTCGTAATTCACACTAGGGATATATAATTCATGGCCCACATATCACATTCTTAACTTTTACATGAATATGTGGACCATATTAGGAAATGTATCATAAGAAATAAACCTAATAATTTCCCAAAAAAATAAAACAGGATGCATTATGTTTCCTAATATCATAATCTAATTCGATTTCCCAAGTAATCCATTTGTAAAATTCTTAAAAAGAATGTATTACACCATTAAATGTGTAACAACGTAATATTTTGTTAGACAAAATCTATTTTTTTGAGATGATTCAATTCAAACAACACTAAAAATAGTAATCTTTATATTGAATAACAATTTTTATACTGTGATATATGTAAAACTAATTTAATTGTTCACAATATACAACATAAATTTTTTATTTCTCTACCCAACAAAACTGACGTTAGCATGTGTTACACACAATAGTGGCATTCCATGATGGCTTGGGTAATATCCAAGACCGAGTATCACCAAATAAAGATACAGTAGTTAATATAAACATTATATTAAATTTTTATTAATACCTATCTTTTGAAAAATTTATGTTTCCTCAAATATAATATTAAATCATGGTTTACAAATTTATTTGAAATGATTATATACGAGTCTATAGAATATAAAAGATATTTTTATGACCAGAAAATATTTTTTTCCATAATAATTAAATTAATTACAATTAGTGATTGCTATTAATGTAATATATATCTTCTATATATTCAATAAAATATTTTTTTTATTTTTATCCAATATATTTATAGACATAAGATTCGAACAAACCTAATTTTATAGTTAAAAACTATATTGTGAAAAATAAGTTTATCAACCTTTTAATGAAGAACACATTTAATTATATTTTTTTGAACCTTCATTGATTTTATATGTGATAATAAAAATCATATTTTAAATATAAACATGAAAATTAGTTAATGAATATTTTTTTGCGATTTTTCTGTAAGGTTTTTTTTTGTAATGAATAGTTAAAAATCATGAATTTTAATTCAAAAAAATTTTGATTATAATTTATTTTTTTGGTTAAGTTAGATTTTAATTTGTTTTAAAATTTTAATTAGATAATATTTTTACCAATTTATAATTTTTTTTTCATTGAAATCAAATTCACATTGAAATTTAGTATAAAAACATAAGAATGTTTCTGACATTTTTTATTTAAATACCTGTTGTTCCATTCAATCCGTGGGATTATTTTTAAATCAATTTCTGTAAATTATGGGATTATAAATTGGAAAAATAGATTCTATGTCAATAATAATTATTATTTATAATTTATAATGTTTTCAACTTAGTTTTGACCACAAATATAGGTGGAAGTTATTAAAATTAATTACAATGATTAAGAGAACATTAATGTTATCAAAGTAATAAACCTTAAATTTAAGGCCTAAAGTTACCAAAAAAACGTGACCAAAACACATTTTATGGACATATTTCCTCCATAATCATTCCATTTATTACATTTATTGTGTTTATATGACTTTTTTTTATGTAAAAACATTTATACCCAAAACATGTATTAAAAAATTCAATTGGTGTCGTTTCAATTCCCAATAAAAGGACATGATATCTCCCTCTTCATCACAACAATAAAACCACATAAGTTCAGAAAATATCTAACAAAAAAACTTACCAACATCCTGATATTTATCCTAGAATCCAACCATTCGGATGAATGAAATCCATGGAAGCCTTTTTGCATAAACTAAATTGAGGTACCCGATTAAGATGTAATGTCTTCTCTCAATCTCCCTTAATTTATTTTCATTTGTTACATATCCAATATATTTAATAAATTATTTTACAAAAACATCAGTACATTTAATATAAATTTTTCTTATAATATGGTTTCAACCCACACTTACACACACCTCCATATGATGGGTAACAATCATACCGTTTATGTGTAAGATGAATTACCACCCCACCAAATGATTATTGTTCATTTTTTCATACCACATATCATTAAAAAAATCATGATTGAAAAAATATTAATATATGTTATATACTATATTTATAGTATCTTTAATCATCTATAATACTTTCACAACACATATATTTATACTTCCCATTTGGTTTAAATATGATTATTTCATTTGAGGAAGTGTGGACTACTACCCCATCAAAATGATGTCATTCGTTCACACGCTGCATGGATTGTATTAAGGATGTTTATAGTGATCATATATGATATATGGGTTTTATTAATGATAATATAATATATATGTATACACACATATTTCATTTACCATCTTTCTTTCAAAATGATAATAAAAACGGAAACACCGTTCATGCGTATGTATGGCTTACCGTCTCCATGAACAGCGTGTTCCACATCCTACATATATATTATATAGATTACTAAATTACAAATATAATTAAATATAAATTATACTTATATAATTATTTACTTTCCTGAAAAGATGATATATGTATAAGGACAAAATATATAACAAATTAACACACATGCACATAAAAAAGAAGATATTAACCAAAGTGAATTCTTAACAAATAATTGTTAACAATAGTGTAATATAAAGTCATAATAAAACCATATAAGTTATTAAATCTAAGTATATGGATCAGGTATATATTTATAATTAATTTATATTTTTTATATTGTAGAATTTTATTAGTATTTTTACGGTCATGTAACATGGTAAAGAGATTTCATCTCACCATTAATTTCCATGAGATACATACATTATTCACCACCCATTGCTTTTCTATATTGGTTATCCTACCAATGAATGTATTCTTGGATTCTTATAATTAATATTATTAGTATTCACATATACATTATATGATCTCTATTTTAGGGGTTTTATGTTTCAAATGATACCCAATTGGTAAAGTAATTTTGTCTCCATTTGACTTCTTTGAGACAAATTCCATGTTATTTACCTATATATTTATATAAATTGTATTTAATACCTTTGATGTTTTATATAATGTATCCCATTACATTCATGAAATTTTATGTTTTATTATATTTATTTTTTCTTACATTGGTAGTATTGTTCAAATTTACCATGTGGTAAAATTTTATTGAAACAATCTCATCACTTTTTGAGATAGTTTATATTTATGATTCCATTGATTAAATATTATGATCCATCTATCCAAAAACTAATGAATATTTTTATCCCATTTTTATTAAAAATATAAACATGTATTTGAACTATTTGATACTATTTGTTACATAATATAGTTATGAACATGTTTTTAAGGTAGACCAAATTTACCCTCGCTTCGGTTAAAAGATTATGTTCCTTTATAACCATGTTTTCTAAAAAGGGTTTCCAATAATATTATAATATTATTGTATAATATTTAAAATAAATATTTCCCTTTTAGTTTTTACTAATTATTTCAATGGAATCTTCTTGTATCATTAAAAATAATTATTTTTTCTACCATTTTTCCCATGTAAAAGTAATGTTTTTTACCTTATTAGAGAGGTATAGATTAAACTGATGTCATTTTGTTGAAACAAACTATACATGATTAAATAGCTACTTTTACAGAATTATTTTCAAATTATTTTCATTTAATTTGTTTTCCAATTGTTTTGAATTATCTTTTATATGTTTTCGAGGAAAATGGGTTTCAAAATGACATCAAGACTTTTTTATAATAGTTCTATGTATTATCAATGGAATGGTATTAAAAATGTGTTCAAACCTAATTTTAATTTTTCCAAGGAAATTTTTTTTCAAAAATATTTCCAGGAATATTGTATAGTTTTTCATTGGAAATCGTTTTCAAAATGATTTTATGGGTTTATACTAGGTTTGTAATTAATTTTTGAAAAAATAATTTTCTAATGGTTTTATGTTTTGAAAAGTCTTTTCATAGATGAAATGGAATATTAACCCAGAATATTTTTAAAAATATAAATCCATGTTATTTTCCATCTAGGATGACATCTATTCATGTTACTCATGCCCTTTTATGCAATTATCCATTGGTTCCATTCATATCCATTCAATAATGGTTTCTATTTGATGGAATGATCCACGTAACACCCATTTATATTCAACGGGTTATATGATTTTGAAACCCACATCTATTCATAGGTAATGATTTGTTGAAATGATTATGAAACCAATATCATTTCCATATTCTAGGATTTGATGAAATGTTAATGATACCAATATCCTTGAATGGGTTTTGATAAGATAATTATAAACCCGATATCTTTTAATTGGTCATTATATGATGATGGTTGAAATTATCATGTGGCACATGTATGATGGTTTTCATTATGATATATTGGGGACCCATATCATCCTCTAATTCATTGGGGTACTATGTATGAATAATTATTATAAATTTTATGTTTGAAGCTAATTACAAGTTCATAATTTTATGTATGTACCTTTTTTGTGTCCATAAATTTATGCATGGACATGATTACATATTCACAATTTTATGAGTGAACTGTAATATTTGATGATAATGTAATGTTTTAACTTGATTACTTATAAACAATTATATTAATGTAACATCATTCATGTACATTAGTTTATGTGTGTACATCATTACATGTTCACAATATTATTTGTGAACCTGATTTCATGATCACAACATGATGTGTGGACCTGATTGCGAGTCTATATATTTCATAGAGGGTTGGATTACATCTCTTTAACATAATATGTGATCATTTTTATACTTATATATGTTCATGATGTTATAAATTTATGTGTATGCCACAGTTCCATGTCTCATTTATGTGTTACAATTCAATGTAATAATATCTATATTTACGTATGATTCATGTCTTATAACTACCAATATTTATGACATGCTTTATGATTTTGATAATTGATTTGCAAGGTATGATTTTAAAATTTTTTCTCATGTTCTTATGCCATCACGAGCATGTTATTCTTACTCATTTCCCTTATTCACCCTTAATAAGAAATTCATCTCACCCTTTCGTTATGTTTCCTTTCCCCAGGTTATGAAGGAATGTTTTAGATTTATATAATAAAGGGGAGATCCTTACGGGAGACATTGAATATCTTTCACCATGTTATAGAATTTTGTTCCATTTTTCCAAAGACACTAAAATATTACGATCATCAGGTATTTATATTTTTAATATGATGTCTATTCATAAAAAAGGATGTTGAATCGATGTATGAAAAGTAAGGGACACTATATTTTCTATTAAAGGAAATATTTAGACAGCCACTGTAATCTAGGATGAGAAAACTTTATTGAGAACCCTTTGTAAAGGGAATACTCTCATTAGATTGGGGTCCCATAAATTCATCAAAGTGAATATTCCCAAAAGTTTGTAAAATAAGATGGATGCATATATAAGAGAAAAATTGAGGAGAAAAGTGATGAAATAAAATTTTCAAAGGAATTTAGAATGTCCACGTACCATCAACAGGAAGGGTTAGTTGAAGGAATAATATGTGAATCATCGGTTCACGACTGTCCTATGATGCCTTAACTTGTGAGGAATTGGTCAGTGATCAAAAATTTTGATGGTTAATTTCCACACACAAAACAATGTCGTTGGGATCAATTTTTAGGGGTGAAAATCCGATAAACGTACGTCCTGCCTACGATACCCGTGAACTGAGTAGTTCATGAACGAGGAGTAGTTTGCACTTCCCTGACAATATTAGATTAAAAAATTGTTGTTTATCGAGTTCTACCTGGGGAATATTTCCTCCACAGGCTTCTGGAGAAGCTGTCGCATGTACAGCAGATACAGATTCCGCATAACTCTATACATGTAACACCAAAGTAATTAAAAGAGGGAGAAAAGGAAGAGGTATATATATCATTGGGATGGTATAAAAAGGGAAAAATGACATAGAGGGTGTAAGAGAAATTTTTACCACACCCAAATTAGTTCACATATTCGATCATGTGAACAATATTTAGTTTTTTGAATCCATCACTCAAACCATATACAGAAAGTAATTCATGAAGGTACTCCCCATGAACCATATAAGAAGACCCTCCTCTTCCAACCTGCTAGGTAATAAAATAATATAATAAAAAATATTTGTAGATTACCATATGAGGAAGACAGTAAGCAGACTCGCATATATGGAACACAGTATGCAGACTGTCCTTTTCAACCAGCTCTTCTGCGTATCATTTTTTTCAGCCAACTCGTTCGTGAACAACAAACTTCACGAATAGACAGTTCGAGGCTAGCTTCTATGCGACCCACTCTTATGCGGTCTCCCTATGAAAAAAACAGTTTTCACCCACTGGTCCCTACGATTGGGGTTGCGCCCCAACACCGCTTCTTCAGATCACTGTCGAGCATCATTCATGCCCCTCTTGGACATTTCCTTATCTACTGTCACTGACCCGCATGAAAAATGGAGTCACACCACCACATTTTCTTGTCAGGGCGATGGCATTTTCAATTTCTCCTTTACGCCACCCCATATTCCTTCACATAAAAACATTTATAAGATATATTCATGTTAAACATATGAAAAAACACAATCACGTGCCTCCTATGCATGGTGACCCAGAACACCATCGATAATAATTGTTTGAATGTTCCTTACTTTCACGGACACATACTTTACATCCATCAAACTATGTGTCTCTAGTGATTCTGGATCGTTATAATCCCCCACACCCTTAAGATGCGGAAGTCCAATGTCCTATGGACACCTTTGTTGGTCTATGCACATTATTCCATAGAGGATCTACAAATATTTCCCCCAAAAACAATCATCATCCAGAGGAATATTTGTCCTATGTAGAGTCCTTTCCAACCAATGTACGCCTCAATGGAATCCATGACCCATGTCATTTCCATTGATCTGAGAATCCCAACAGTTTTAGTTTACATTTTTCATCCCTCCTATGTATGAGGAATGTAATAACAGCCTAACCCGATCATATCACTGATAATCATGGACTTGATAACAACGAGTCTAACTCTATGACATTAAGCTATGAGTTATTATCCTGACCACATGACTTTAAACAATACCATATTAGTCCATGGAACATGAAATTAATTAGTAATGACATCTTCCATGCTATATGACATTAAACTGTAGAATACTGAGTGATTTCAGATCGTTATAAACCTCCATGGACATCAGAAGAGGAAGGCTAGTGTTATGAGAACACCGTTTATTGACTATGCACATCATGCCCCAGTGGCACTGCTTATGTTGTCCCCCAAAAAACCATAAACCTAATTCAAATTCATCCTCAGGGGAGTCCTTTCCTACCTCTATATGCCTCAATTTATGCAATACTTCATATCATTTCTAATCTTCTGAGATCCTCCAGAATCATGGTTTGCGCGGTCCTTCTGTCTCCTGTATAAGGCATGTCAGAACATCCCAACATGATTATCCTCCATATAATCATCTTCAAAGCTATATGACATTAAACTCTAGTATACCCCATATAATATTCTGGGGACATCCCACTAAGGTATGTCCTCAATCATATAATGCCGAGTCGCATGACCTTTAATGTCATTTCATATTGGAAAGTTCACCACTCTGTACCCTCACCCACCGTCACCTTGACCTCTTCTGTCATGGGATCTCCCTCCCCCAGCAACAGGGGAGGAATCATGTTCATTGTTTAATCATTCAAATCCTCTTGTTTCTCACATCAAGCATGACTCACGTGGGTTTAGGGGATTGTGATTATTATAAGATCCACATAAATCTGATTCTTGAGAAATATGATTCATGATCAAATCAATATATGTAGGAAGCCTACTTGAAGGACCGATCTCAAAAGGGTGACTATAAAAAATGTTCTACCCAATCAGGATTCCTCAAATGGGATGATCCCACTCATAAGCCTCACTCCATATGAACTGCGAGAACTCTGATTCCTAGCCTAATTAGGATACATAAGATGCATGCCAGAATCCCTGAGCTCAAAATGGATCCCATCCAAAAGGGTCCACCCGATCATATCTATCAAATGGAAAAATTCAATGTATAATCCCCAACCCATCTGAACTATGAGAAATCAGATTCCTATTCAATCTAGGATACGTAGGATGCCTTCCAAAAGGCCAAATATCAAAAGGGTTCCCGTCTAAAAGGTTTCACCTAATCATGTCTCATCAAATGGGATCTTCTATGTGTAATCCCCACACAGTCTGAACTATGTGGGTTATGATTCATCTCTCTAGGGTTCATAGGAAACCAATATTCTGGGTCTGATCCCAACATCATGTCACCTACCATCTCCCTGGATGAAGGTAATATCAAGAGAACCTTATTATATGGCTCAAGTCAGTACCACGTCTATAGCATTAAATATATTCATGTCTATGATGTTCTTTAAAATCAAGGGTCTCCTGTGGAAAAACTCTTCAGGAATGAACCAAGTATTACCGAACATATGAAAACGACATAAATCTATAAGAGAGTCCTGAAATAGGAAACAATCCTCCCATGAAAAGGTGTGGATATCCTGACTTCCCATCATCTCGACCAGTGGAGCCCTTAAATGACATTGGTTGAATCCATAATCAATGAGTGCCTTCCATTGGAAAGCATGTCCATGAATCATGGATACTAGGGTCCCTAGGTGTTTATAGATCCATGAATAAACCCATTGGAGACCATATAGTGTTTTTATATCTGAGGAGGACCAATTTCACAAGTTCTAGACCCTACTCAATTACCCACTGGGATCAATCTGACTATAACATCTCATTTGCAAAGCAGAAGTGGTGAGTTACCCAGTCCATGCCAGGTAAATCTAACCATTGTTAAAGGAGAATGTTGTCGAACATGTGGAAAATAAATAAATAGAAAATTTTATTGGATGATGCATTTGTAAAATGGGATTGGTGATGGTCCTCTTCAGACCATTTCCGCATACCCAAAATGTGCCATCTCTCATGAGAAACATTGGTAATCATGTACTTGATAAGATGCCATACTACAAAAACAGTTTGAAACTACCTGAGATATTTATTGGGAATTATAAAACTATTCAAGAACCATCATGATGTATTTATATATATATATATATATATATATTGAATAGGAAAAATGTAGGTAAAACAGAATGTTTCATCAACTAAAAACATATGGGTCATGAATTCAAACTACTATATGTAATTTTTCATGATTTCAAGGTTTCCTTTTCTAATATGTGTTTCTCACCTTTTGATTTTCTATTTTAGTTAATAGAGTGAACTATATGGAACATTTTTAGCATTGAATGTTTCATATTTTGAATGTGTGGGCATTAAAAAAAATTATTTTCCAATTGGAAGCCTCATTCAAATGGTGGTATGAGTATTTGTTATGAATTTGAAGAGAAAGAGACCGAAAAAGACATGTTAATGGTATGTTTGGTTATTCAAGTATTTTCTACATTAAACCATAGAATCCAAATTTTATTTAGGTTTATGAGCCTTAATACTTTGTTCATATTTTATATTTTATGAAAGACATATTAAGGAACACATTATTGAAGCAGAGTAATGGTTTATGAATAATGATGGATGAATAAAGTATTTATGTCCTGGAATTCAAATATTATGTTATATAAATCGTTAAATATATAATTAATTCAGTATCTGTTATCCATTATGATGAAAAAGTATATGTTGAATAGTGATTTAATATAAAGGAGAAATTTTGATTAAGTTATGGTAACCGATAATTAATTATTGAAATTGAGATAGTGATCTTTGGATAATGATATGTTGTAT
This sequence comes from Viscum album, assembly GCA_963277665.1. NCBI lineage: Eukaryota > Viridiplantae > Streptophyta > Magnoliopsida > Santalales > Viscaceae > Viscum > Viscum album. The sequence continues at coordinate 352,859,501 of OY728134.1, read as the reverse complement.
ATGAATAAGTAAATTGGACAGTACAGATTACCCTAAAAAGAATTATTGAAAATTTGGTCTATGTCATTATGGATGAACATTAATAATTCTTGGATTTATATAATAAATCAAATAATAATTAGAATAATGAAGCATTCATGTATTCCCAATTTATATATGGTGAATCAGGTTATAAACCTGTTTTATTGTAATTTATGATGAGTGTATTAACATGTTTGGAATGTATAGACCAAGATATTCTTAGTGATATATGGGGATCACTGATAAACTAATTTATTGTCATTCTTTCAAAAAAATTTGGTTTTTATCATTTGAAATTATTATAAGGTTAACCATTTATGGGATTTTTATATTAAATCACAAATGAATTTTCTGGGATCAATGTTTTATCTCACCACATGGGGATTTATTCATATTGGATAACATACTATAACAATTAAGTGTTGATCGCAACTAAAGAGATATGGGATTCCATATCATGGATCTCATGATATGTTTGTGCTTTAAGAATGAAAAATTCAGCGTTTCATTTTTATGGAAGAGATAATGTAGAAATTAGATAAGTCATGACCGAACTGTGATATTTTACTTAATAAAGGGAATTATATCTAGTAAGTATAACATCACTTGAAAATTCATCAACCTTTGGGAAATGATTTTGAAACCAAAAAGGTAATCATAAAACCTTATTCTTTGAGGAATCCATTAGAACATTAGATAAACGTTGATTTATGAATTTCTAAATTTTAACATTATCTAAACAAAGATATCTATCACATTCCTCTAGAACATGATATATATATTTCTCTTCTTTATCCATGTTTTCACTTGCAGCTAATATTCTCCAATGAGAATACCTAGTCATATTTTAATTTTCTTAAGTATTATGGTTCCTAATTTCCATATTTAAGGGAGGTTTTATTATACAGCTTTGCAATGTGGGTTTATATGAATGAAACATTCTTGAAATAATCTTTTATTAAAAATGATTAATAATGAGGGAGAAATTTATTTTAAGGGGGAGTAGTGTAACACTAGAGATTTTCTGAAATATTATTTTGTATATTTTTAATTTCAATTATTAATAACAATAATTTATTTCTATTAAATAACTATGATTATCTAGTTTTATATGAATAAAAATGTTCATAATTCTATAAATTCAACATAAGTTTTAGCTTTCTCTACACATCACATAGATGTATGGTTGCGTTACACACAATAATGACATTTATCGATGGATTTTGTAACATACATGATTATGTATTTTGGAATAATGATATATCAGTTAATAAAAACTAGAAATTAAAAAAGACGTGATAAAAAACATAGGAAAAATATATGGTTTAAAAAATATAAATGATTTCATTGGTTACTAATTAATTAGAAATGAAAATATAATAATTCATTGAATATGAATGATATATTTTAATTTTTATGACCCCAAAAGATTTTTTCATTAATAAATTTAATTAATTTAAAATAGTGAGTGATATTAATGTAATATATAATTTTTATATTCAATAATATATTTCTTATATTCGTCCAAAATATTTTATAGACATAAGATAATAACAAACATAATTCTATGCATAAAAATTAATTTCATATTAAAGATCTTTTACCGAATTTTAATGGACATCACATTTTGATTTCAATTTTTTGAAATTTTATTTATTTAATATTTTAAAATAAACATAATATTTTAATGAAAACCAAATATATTATATAAAGAATAATGTTAGGTATTTATTTACAAGGTTTCCGTTTTTAATAAATAGAGAAAATATTGATTTTTAATTGAAATATTTTTTTCATATAATTTATATATAAGGATAAATTATATAATAATTTTGTTTCAATGTTTAATTATATAATATTCTCATCATTTCATTAAATATATGTCATTAAAATCAATTTCACATTGAGATTAGGTATAAAAATTTAGCAAAATTTTGGGTGTTTTTACTTTAATACCCCGTATTGTTGTCTCGTGAGTGGGATTATTTTTTAATATATTTTTACCATTTATGTGATTATAATTTGGAAAATTTTATACCTTATATGTAGTTAAAATATTTTTTAATTTATAATAATTTCAACATAGTTTTTGACATGAATGACTAGTGAATGTGATTTAAATTAATTACAATGTTAAAGAGAAAAATTAGGTTAACAAAGTAATGAACCATATATTTAAGGACCTAAACGACCTAGAAACTTGTTAAACACTGATTTTAAGGACATGTATAGGACATTTAACTTCCATAAATTTATTTGTTTAATTTTTTATATCTTTTGATAGGAATTACGTTGTTATACTAAACATGTTTCAAAAAATTCCATGTGTGTCCTTTTCCTTCCATATAAAAGGCCACCAATACTACCTCTTCCTTAATTCAGTAAAACCACATTGGTTCATGAAATATATTGATAATAAAATTCCTAAAATCCATACCATCCTCCTAGAATAATACCTTTTATATGAATTAAATCCAAGGAAGAAGTTTCGTACAAACCAAAAGGAGTTACATGATTAAGAGGTAAGGTCTTCTCTCAAGATCCTTTTTTTAATTTTCTTTACCCACACATCTAATCTATATATTAAATGATTGAAAATTATAGAATATAAAATAAATTGAGAATATTTTAGTATATGGTTTGTACCTACACATACAAACACCTCCATCAAATTTGCAATAGACATACTGTTTTTGTGTTTGATATACTACCACCCCTCAAAATAATGATTATTATTTTTTACTTACCACCTATCATTGTGGAAATTCTGATGTAAACACTATTGATATATTCTATATTAAATTTTAATTATTTATTTAATCTTATCTAATCATATAAAAATCATATCATTATACATTCACTTTTTTTAGAAAACAATAATTCCATTTTTCAAAGTGTGGACCTCTGCCACATTAAAACAATGAAATTCATTCACAAAGTACATTGAATTTTTTAAGGATGGGTTTAGTCAAAGTATATTTTATATATGTTATATTAATTAGAATTAAATAATTATATATATATACATATATATTTATATATTTATATATACATATTTCACTTACCTTGTATCTTTTAATACGACAATAAAAAATGAAGCAACTTTAATGCATTTGTAATGATTTCCCTCTCCATGAGAGGGGTGTTCCTTTTCATATATATATATTCTATATAATATTATAATAATCATATAAATAATATAAATTATATTAATATCATTATTTAAAATATTTAAACACTTATATAAGTATAAGGATAAAATATATAACAAATTAAAATACTTGAAAAGAACCAAGACGACATTACTCAAAGTGAATCATTACAATAGAGTCATTAAAAATCGGCTAATTTAAAGTCATAATAAAATCATATAATTTATTATATATTAGTATATGGTTTCTTGACATATTTTCTAAAAATTTATAATTATTATATCGGATTATATTATTAGTACAATGAGATTCAAGTCACAATGTTAGGTGATTTCGTCTCCCTTTTTATTTCCCTGAGATAGATGATTTATTCACCACAAATTATTTTTTTTGTGGTGTTTATACTGTCCATGGATGTATTATATCATCATTATAAATAAAATTATTTGAATTTTTATTTCATTTATTTGATATTTATTTCATCACATTCCATATTCTTGACCCATATCGTTCTATAATGTGTATATACTACATTTGAAATGTTATATCATGAATCTAATTTTTTAATTATATTTTATGTTTCATGAAATTTAATTATTCACTAATGGGGAATATATTTCAATGATTCAATTTGGTAAGATAATATTGAAATAATATCATCACATTTTGTGATTTTTTTATCATTATGCTTCATTTGATGAAATCCTATGATCCATCTCTAATGAAAATTCATGATTATTATTATTATCAAGTTATTCATAATATAATCATATATTGGTATCATTTTTAAACACATTGATACATAAGATAGTTATGAAATTTTTTTAATGGATGCTCAATATTACCCCTTTTTAGTCATGTTTTTAAAATATCCAATGAAAATGTTTTTCAAAACATTTTCCGGTCCTTTTTTATTTTTTCAATGTATTTTTAAAAGAAATGGTTTTCCAATTGTTTTCATGAAATATATTATATGTTTTAAATGAAAAACTTTTCAAATGTGTTTCAATACTCTTTTAAAGACTGAATGGGAAATGTTTTTAAAAATTATTAAAATCTTTTATTCTTGGTTTTCAATGCAATTTTGATGAATATGGATTTCAAAATTTTTTATGATCTGAAAAGGATTTTTAATGAAAAATTAATATTTTCATAATGAAATTTTTTCAAACTATCATTCCAAGATATTTAATATCACGGATGACATCTGTTGATTTTACTCATCCCCTTCTATGTAATGATCAATTGGTCTCATTCATATCCAGTATTTAATGGTTTATGTTTGATGGAATGGTGTTTATGAAACCCATTTCTATTTCATAGATTATATGATTTTGAAAACCAATTCTTTTCACGGGATATGATTTGATGAAATTATTATTAAACCCACATATTTTTCATATGTTATGATGAAATGAATTATTAATGATAACCATTTAATTTCATGGTCTACGATTGGATTATTATAAAACCCATCTCTTTTTATGTGTCATGATATGATGAATGTTAACATTATCATGTGGAATAAGTATGAAGGATTATATGATGAGATGGGTAAAAACTATCTCTCTTTCTAATGCATTGGTTAATGATGGATGACTCATCATTATAAATGTTATTCATGATCCTAATTACATGTTCAAAATGTTATGCATGGACCTAGTTTCATTTCCCTATGTTTATAGGTGAAACTAATTACATGATAACAATGTTATGAGTGATCCTTATTATGTGTTCATAATGTTATTAGTGAACCATATTACATTCCACAATGTTATCCATGGACCTGGTTTGATGTCCATATGTATGTGTGTGAACCTAATTACATTTTCACATTATTATGAAGAAACATAATTACATGTTCAATACATTAGGCATGGTCATGGTTCTATGTACATAATTTTATGGGAGGGACATATTTCATGTCCATAACACAAGGTTTAACCTATTTCTACATATATATGTTCATGATTATATATGTTGATGTGTATTCCATAATTCAATATCTTAATCATATGTTATGATACCATGGCTAATTATTTTTATTTCTTGATGACTAATGTCTTATGAACCACCAGAATTTATGACATGTTTCATGATTATGATCATTTATTTGCAGGGTATGATCTAAAAATGTTATTCTCACATTATTATAACCCTATGGTAATTTTATTCATAGTCATTTCCTTTTTTTACCCTTACTGAGCACTCGATCTCACCCAATTCTTATTTTTTCATTCCAGAGTTTAAGAAGGAACATTTAATGTACAAGTAATAGAGGGGATGATATTTAATGAATACATTGAAGATATCTTATCATGTTAGAATATTTTTGTCTATGTTTTCAAATACACTAAACTATTATGGTCCTCAGGCATGTACTTTGACAGTTTACAGAATATTCATAAAAGTTGATTTAATATCCATATTTATAATTTTCAAGGATCTATCAAACAATTGTATAGTGAGATAGATATTATTTTAAGAGAAATATATATATAATTTAGAATCATTCCCTAACATTTTGGAAAATGATAAAGTTTATTAGGGATAGATTGGTCCTAACCCAAAGAAGAGGGAGGTTTAGATAGACCTATTACCTTCAACCTAAATTATCATATGGTTTCTTAATATCCATGAATAATATACTTATGTTAAATATTTAATTTTTTAAGAACATATATCTTTATAATTATTCATTTTATTTAACTTATTAAAATGTAATATTCAATTACCTAATTATTTTGACTTACATTTGATGGATTGATAATGTTTAGGCAATATTTCGAAAATGAACTTAGTAAGTTTCATATCATCAAATAGATTATTATTTCATCATATATAGAATATTAATAAATAAATAATTATATGTTTTTTATATAAATTATAATTTTAAAACCAATCATAAATGATGGTTATGAAAATTGAACTTCTTCAAAATCACAGAGATGGGAGGTTTCATGTACTCATGATTACCGTTTACATTTTTAAATTATCTAGATGGAAAGAATATTAGTATTATATCATTTTTAAAATATTATAATTAAATAATAAATATAAAATTATCTATTTAAATACACTTACATATATTATCTTTTTGAGGAGGTAATGAAAAAATTAATCACATCACATTTTAATGGTGTAGTCCATTATAGACATGAACAACGTTATCATTTTTCAATGGATGGTAAGGTAAGAAATGATATAGAATATTAAAATGATAGAGTGATTATTATTTAATTAATATATTTTATAAATACTAAATCATTCATCAAAAACACAGGTGACTGGTGACGAAGGAAAATAAATTACATCGGTCCATGAGCTAGTATTTCACACTACAAACAATCGATGATTTAATTTCACATTTGATGGAAGATAATATAAATATAGGTCATTTAATTAATATATTATATATAATAATTTTGAAGATAATTATTTTATTACACCATAGTGATTGAATATTATTTTGAGAAGGTGGAATTCTAATTATAATAAAATGCATGGTTAATAAGGATACTAATTCATTGGACACCTTCTCTTGAATTTTAGTCGAATAATTCATTAGTTGTATTTCTAGTAAAAAATTGGATTTTCGAACATAGTTAGGTATATAATGAATAGATTCGGGTAATTTTTTTCTAAAACCATAGGTATTTGAATTGTGAAGATAAGGGAATATGAGGTTCCCTTTTATAGTTGTGCTGGAATGTTATTTTGAAATAATCAAATCTATTCAATAATGGTAAATAAATCACAAGAAAAGTTCATAAAAAATTTATCAATAATGGATTGTAGGGTTGATATATCTGATACCCACATCCACCATTAACAAAATTTATACATTTTATTACATTTACATCATTATCTTACCCCATGTAAATTGATTTTGACCTTAATTGTTGTAATACATTATTACTGTTTTTAAAAAGCATAATGAAAAATATAACATGAAAGTATTATATAAAAATAATTATTATAATTCAAAATATGGAATCCATTTTATCACATATAATTCATATATGTGGAATAATTTAACTTCAAATAATCCAAAATGATGTTTTATAAAACATTTAATCAAGAAATGCCTTTATCGAGTATAAGATAATCATACATTATATATATGAATAGTAATCCTAATTAAATTAATTCAAAAGAATTTAAATAGAAATATATTATATAAATATTATTTAAATTATTCCTCATTTTTGGTTTTTTAATTAATTATAATATAGAAACATTATTAACATTAGAATTATTTTTATAAAAATACATTTTTATTCCTAAAATTAAACACACATTAAAATAAAATATAAATATAATTTAAATGTAATTAAATGGAATTAATATATGTAATTAATAATTATATATATTCTAAATCAAATTAAATTGATAATTTATTATTATATAAGTAATTATAGTTTTACAAGAATTTTTATTTTCACATTTTACTAACAAATAATATTTTCTAAAAAATACAAAAAAAGAAACGTAACATAAATTTCAATTGATGATTTTAAAAATATATTAAATTTTTTTAAAAATTAAATAAATAAATAAATTATTTTTAAAAATTTTTCTTAATAATAATACATTTCATCATTGAAGAAAATTAATTTATAAATATAATAAAAAGTATTCATTAAAAAATGAGTGTTATTTCCTAGGAATTTAACATTGTAAGCATATAATGTTTTAATAATATATATATATTAAAAATCATTCAATCCTAATCACACATCCACAATGAAAAATAGGATATACTGGTAATATATAAATAATCATAGTTAATTTGGTCTCACTGTTCTATGTAAGATACACTATCAAACATAGTTCTATATTTTATTAAACTGTAGTTGTAATGGTATGGATAAATAAGAATCCATGTTGAAATTCATGATTAATTTTCATAAATATAAATCTTTTTTACTTGTAATAGTTTCTTATTATCGAAGAAATCGATATTAAGTATAAGTGTCCGTTTTATAAAAATTAGGGGTTTTATGAATAATTATTTCTTAATTCTATAAAATATTAATCCAGAAAAGGACCTCTATATGAATGAAATAAAATTCAAGTATAAGGTTATTTGATTATGTAATATTTAATTATGATTCCCTATCTCAAGTATAAATGAAAATTTTTAGATAACTTTATATATTTTGGATAATGTTATTAGAATAACCTAGAAAGATTCTACATTATTGATATGTTAAAATGATTAGGGATTTGAATATTACCATGTCAATTCATCCATTCAATGTTTTCTCGTAATGGTTTCTCACTTATTAATTAGGGATTCTATAGAAGAAATATACCCATAGGAAATAATCCTTCCAAATTTGTATCTCATAATGGTTAGAATTAGAACTGAGCAATTTTTTGTTGTGAAGGATTGGTTGAGATAGGCTATAATCCTTAGTTGTATCCATTCAATAGAGAAACCAGATCCAAAATGGAGGAACATAATTATAGTGAGTAATTTTATTATACAACATCTGCTAACATGACATGAATATTGGGACCTAGTTGTAGCTAAATGATGAATGAATTCTATAGAAAGGATATTTGAACTCACTGGGAGTTCCTAATTCCAAACAGTAACTCATTGAATTTATCATTTTAACGGTGAATCTGATCAATGGTTATTATGGCTAAGAATAGAAAGGAAATTGATGTGATTGATTTTATGGAATTATATCTTTCTAGAGATTTATTTTTTTATGATTTTTTAACATAAAGGGAGAAAAAATTAATTGAATTGAAATAAAAAGTTGTATATTTACCAACCACGTAAGAAATAAATTTCAAAATATTATACATTTATATAATAGATATTATCTTCGATCATGAATTTAAGATTACATCGTTTTACAATAGTTTTAAACCGTGATATTGAAGGGAATTAACATTTTGTGAATTTAAATGTTATGGGAAATACCACTATAAGAATTCATTATTTTCACACAACTATTGAAACATATTATTAAAACCATCTATATATTGTATCTAATTCGATTATTTATTATTAAAATTGGGAACACATACCAACGAATCCTCTCTTGGTCAAGCCTTCCCATATCCGCTCATAATTGAACTCCAAACCAGTAGATGCTACCAACCAACGACTTCTCCAACTCATCATGATCATCCTCCTCCAACATGCCTCTACTAATGAATCCCCTATTTCCCCAAACCACATCCACTACTCAATCATAACCCGGATCACTCCACTAATCATTGGATTGTGGTTAGAACCTTCAAAATGAGGATCTGCTTACATGAATCCTCTTTGTCAATGATAGTTCCCATTATGAGATTTACAAATCACTTCTTGTCCACATCAAATGATATTATTATAAACATTAAGTGATTCAATTTTGTTTTAAAATGGAATGCTATGTTACAATCATTACGTACAACCAATGATTTCAATTTTTTCACAATCAAATTGCATGTATGTATCACATTGTGCATGTTCATATCACCATCATTATGTATCAAAACTAAATATTGACTTGAATTAGACTGATAACTCTATAATATTATATTGGAATATAATCACCCTATAGTGTGGGCATGGAATAATTCTATCTCCTTTAAAACATTATGGTCTTCATAATAAAATCCATTTCCTCTTTATAAATATTTTTTATTTGAATGAGAATATCAAGACAATATTTTGATAATGAATCATGTATTTAGTGTATGAAACTAATATTCTGAAAGAATCGATCACAGTAAGAGACAACCCGAAAATATTTATAGGATTGTAAAATTTATGGAATATTCAAATTAAAAAACCATATATTTATTTTGTTAGAATTTGATAAAAATCAATATAGTGTTCTCATAGACATAATATATATACCCATATAAGTGCTCCCAAATATACAACTGTTACAATTTCATTGGTAATTCTTTTAAATTCTATACTCCAATGAAACAATTAAAAATCAAAACTATAGAATGAAAAATTAATTCATTTTATTCATGTTATTGGTTTTCATAGTCATGATTAATTAATATATGTTTATTGAATTTTTCATAAAGATATAATCATAATATTTCCTCTCAATTCCATTGAATTTTAAGCACAATGTAATAAAAAATATGTGTGGAATTATAATTTGGAACATGATAAATAAACATCAAATCATGAATCATGTTTCATCTTTGAAATCATAGAAGATGAAAGTTTTAATTTTTTTAAAATTTCTTAAAAATATATCATTTTAATATTTCCTTTATTCATATTAACTTATATTTAGTATTTTGGGTTTCTCATACCCAATCATGATACTTCCGTCACTAGATTTTGTGTTTCATTTGTTTGGATTAGTGATTGTGTATAATAACATGAGGGGATATAATAGTTTCATATAAGTATAAGCGAAGGCCAGTCTATTACTAAATTCTAATTCTATCCGGCTTTTTCATGTAATAATTATAAAATTCCCAACAATTATACTAAACATTATTTTGTTGATTATAGGTATTTAAATAAAAATAATAGATGAATTTTACAATTGTATTAATTAACATGATGATTTCCATCATTTTCAGTTTATTTTGATTGTTTTTCTATTTTATCTTTGTTTACCACTAAAATTTATTTTTATAATATTGACCATAAGTGGTAAGGCCTACAAAATGTTTGGAGAGAATATGAGATGTCGCTGAAGATACAATGTACAGTATTGAATAACACATAGAGTATTTCAATACATATATTCAAGAATCTAAAAGGAATGTGGCTTTTTGAATTAAAAGTAACCACATTAAATGTATTTGTAATTGATTTAATTTTTATTACTATTTTTATTATTAATGTGACAAGAAAGGGAACTATAATGAGATGAAAAAATTAAATTTTCTGAAAGTGCTCATTTTTACAAATATATAATGAATTTTTTTTTGATATCTTGGAACCATCAACCAAAAATCAACATGTATTAAAAAAGATGATTATATGTTTGGACCAAGATAGTGACATTCCCTATAATCATACTTTTACATGTAGTTTTATTACATTCAGTTTAATACTTCTTATACTTAATTATTTTAAATTATGTGGTGGATTTGATACATATTAAAGAAGACAAATATAAATGTGATTAAGTAGAGAATATCATGGTACTTAAATTTGGATGTTATTGGTATGTAATCCATCACCTTATTCAATAAATTTATTAATTTGAGGATTATACTCTTTTGGTTTACCCCATACTTTATGCATGAAAATATTTAGTTCAAAAAATAGTTCCTTTCATTTTTCATTATCAGGCACAAAAAAATTAGTTTGTAATGAATATCCTCATAGTTTTATTTTTATAATATACATGGAGTATCGTTATCTTCATATACAAGTTATTTTCAAAAGAATGTATAGTTTATTATAATTTATCATGAAATTTTAATCACTAGTATATATGATGTCTATGAATTATTATTTAATACATAACATACAAATCATTTAAGATTACACATGTCAGTTTTGGGTGAAGATCATAATTTCTATTTTCATATATTAACATGATATGAAACTACTATTTTTATATTTCATTTCTATCAGTGGTTATATTACATTTTATATTCTATATATAATGCAATTTAAATTAATTTTTATAGAAAGGAAATGGTAAGACATTATATTATAAAATATTAACATATTTCAAATTGTTAACACTTTATAGTTTTTCTGCTTCACATTGTAAAGTATTTCTAAATTTATGTATTCTGATTCCCAATTAACGTAATATTTTTAGACCCCTATGTTACAATTAATTTTATTATTCTTTTAAAATCATTTTCTCATATATTAGATTCCATATATATATAATTTACATATACACACAATTTAATAATTTAATGATATTTGTAGCCTCTATTAAGAAGCTTTGATTATACATATCTATTTTCATTTTAATTCTATATTATGTTACTAAATTTCATTAGTTACGAAGAAAACTTTATATCATTCTCCATCATAAATCAATAATCACCTCATGTTCATCTTTATTCATTCAAGTCAATCAATGATGGACCTAAAAAATATCAGGTTCCTCAAGAATGTGACGTTTTTTAATATATAAATTCAGTTTATTATGAAATGTTTTGTATTTTTAGTGAATTATATGAAAGAAAAACTACTCACATTAAATCTTTTCATAATATTAACAGTCAATAATGATTTGTTTAGGATATTGTTTCTCAGTAAAATACATGGGAGAATCATTTTACAAATTGGAATAGAAATTATTTAATGGTAGATCTAAAAGGAATATTAGTTTGAGTTAAAATGGATATATAAGTATATTTTTTGTATTTAATAAAATGGATTACTCTTTAAAAAGTTTATTATTATTGTTTTATTGATTAATTATTATGAATGCTCATTGTATTTGTAAAAATCTAGAATAGTGAACTATGGACTAGATTTGTTATATGTTCTCAATTGAATATATCAGTCATGTCTTTTTGTGTCCTTGAATAGATGAATTCTATGATTTTATAATAAGTAAAAAATAAAAATATAGTTACAATTATACTTGTTGGATTATTGTGATAAATATTATTTTGTTCAAAAGAAAAACTAATTTTATCTTATTTATCTGTGGTGGTGAGGATTGGGTCATTATAATCAGCTATAGAATTTTTACATTCATATTCCCATTAATGTTTCTATTAAATTTGTTATATCAATATAAAATATGTTTATATTAAATATTTTTATATTTAAAAAAGTAGTTTAACCGGATAATTCTTATTGTAAGTGTTGATAACTTTTTAAACTCGCAATTTTTATCATTATATAAAATCACTAATGTTTTACTATTTTTATATGAATTTTTTTATTTTAATAAATCAAATTATGATATATGTGAGATAGTGAATCATAAATGTATTTTTTATATTATATTCTTCATAATGATACAAATTTTTTTGGTATATCAATACCCACAAATATATAAATTTTCCCTAGGTTTATAAAAAAAATTGATATTTATTAAATTCGAAAATATATGTACATTCATAGAACTCTTTAAAAAATATAAAATATTAATATAATATATAAATTTAAATGTTTTTTGTTCAAATAATAATGTTGTTTTGGGTTTCATCATTATTGTTTGTAACTATAATGCATAGGTCATTTGCTACTATTTTGATCATCTATGCTTGGGATGATTAAAACCATAATTCCAATGTTTTAAAATATATATAACAAAATTGTAATTTAAATTCAAACATGTGTCATGATCTTATAGGTAAATTTTCCAACAGACTTTTCATCCATTATTGCATCCTTATCTAAAAAAAATTTCTTGATCACCCTCTCCACTTATGTCTATTTATTAGTTCCTCGTCTCATCCACATCTCTAATCCAACCTCTTCCACACTATCTACATTCCCTCTTATATAGCTTCTTATATTCCTGGATACCAACATATTCATAAACTTATATGTTCATTCGGCTACACACATTTCCCTCACCATAGAATTTCCCACTAGATCATCCTCTCTGTATCTTCCAGTTGATCAGTACCTCCAGGCCACCTTATATCTATTCTCTTCATAGGAACACCATATTCATTCACTATCTCATTGATCCCTAAATTATGAAATGACCAACTCTACCTTCATGTGATCAAAAAATACTACATACCATCTCTCTCATAAACCCTATCAAGATCCTCTTATTTTTTTCCAAAATATTATTTTAGGTATATGTTTATTTATTATCCAATTCTCTATTTATGTGTGTCTTCCATATTTTTATGACTTATAATCAAAATATTCCCCACTCTAACATCAACCCCACTTCTCTCCAATTTTTCTATTCTTACATCATGCTATAGTAACATGTTCTTATTACAGAATCTTTTATTCACTAATTTAATTTATTAAACCCATTCAAATAGAGTAAAAAATTATTACATCTCGTGGTTGGATATTTTTTCTTCATGAAATATAGATTTGATTTTGAATTAGTAAATATTCAATTGACTCCAAAAATATATCTATTCACATTTGGGTTCAATTAATGTTTTTTATTTCATGTTTTAAAAATAATTGTTCCAACTAAGAAAGACCTATTCATATTTAGGTATGAAGTTATTAAATTTATGGATAATTTTTTCCCAAAAAAATATTTACATATTAATAGGCACCTACATAACTAAATTCATCCATCCATTTATTTTACCAATATGATGATGATGAATTTTCAATCATTAATAAAAAAGTTTCCACTATTCCTGATTCTTATCTTACTAGAACCATTCAAATATATCGTTTAATGGTTGAAATTCAAATATTTTATTTCTATATTAAAATTTATTCTATTCTTCATAAGAATATTATTTCATGTGTTGTTTACCGTAATAAAATTTTTTAAAATTACCTTTATGTAAAATTTTTTATAATTTTTGTTCATCCACACACAGTTCAATTGATTAACCATATATTTTTTTATTTTTAGGCTCATGGATTTCACTATGATTTATTTAAATATCACAAAATATATATAGACACTATTATTGTTTCACATAAAATGTTTCATATATTATTTATATAATTATTATATTTCATTATAATTTTTAAGAAATATTATTATCACAAAATGAGTCATACTGCATGTCATGACTTTTTTGAAACCCTTATTTATACATAACAATGATTGTATACATGAAAATGTAATACCTATAATGTTTTAGAGAATAAAGGTTCCCTTGGTAATTAATACTGAAAAATTTGTTTTAAAATATTTATATTTATCTTTACTTCAACTTGTTAGGGTTGATTCAAATTTTTCATTTTTGATTTCTTTTATTCCATTATGTTTTGGAAATAAAAAACACATTCCAAAATAATTTATGATTTCTATAAGTATTATTTAAATTACTTTGTTCTCATTCTAATATATTTGGAATCATCATCTTTGATATCATACATGTTGTTTTCAAGATACGTTTAACTAATTTTTATTAACGTAAAAATAGATACTACAGTAAATGAAAATCTGAATCCTATATATAGTCGATTTCAATTCCGCCTGATAACCAAATTAGATTCACACTGTTTTGTGAAATTAATTAACATATATTTCTAAATCATATTTATAAAATTTATTAATTCAGATTTATTCAAAATTTTGAATTCAATTCTTGTTATTCATCAATTCTAATTCACTTAAAATTTTGATTCAAATTAATTTAGTTTCTCAAATCTGCTTGTATGAATATTTTTTATCTGATTCCCATAATTTCCTAAATTTTTATTACTTAAATTGTCTATTACTATGTACTATATTCATCAAATCTAGTTCACCCAATTTCTAGAATATTATTCACATACTTTCCTAAAATCTGATTATTAACATTTTCAAAATATGATTCTCATCTTTTTTAGTCATCATTTTTCAGTATTATTATAATCCAATTACATTAATTTCTTAATGTCAATTAGTAATTTTTATTCCTTAATACATTAATACATATAATTGGAGTCATATATATGCTAGTTGAAAATGTTTATCATAATATTTTTCTAATTCTAAAATGATGTCATCCAATCTGTGATTATATGAAAATTGTAAGTGCCAGTTGTATAATTCCCTCTAATTTTCTAGAAAAAATATAACTATCATTGATCAAGATGACTGTTGGACTACCCTACTAAAAGGATCCATTAATTGGCTGGGTAAATAACATTTTGGAATTTGAGACACATAAAAACTCTACAAAAATTGTTTTCTTAGAAATGATTGATGTGATTAATTTATTAATAACTAGTTCAAGAGACTTGAAATATTAAATAATCTATGTTTTCCATGAGCAACATAGATAATTAGTGATTAATATTGACGGATTCCTAGCTAAAGGATGATAGATATTCAGATTACCTTCATATTCTAGGTCTTCCAGCTAAATGAAAGAGCAGGTTCCAATTACCTTATTATTTGATGGATTTCAGGGATAGTGAGATAGAAGCTGTATCTTATCCATTATGAATCAAGGGATTACTATAGAGTGGGTAATACCAAGTTTATTGAAAGTATAAATAGAGTGGCCTCTATCAAAGGTGGTTGGATTCCTTACTATTTGGGTTAAAAATTTATACTGTTTTACATGTAATTTTAATTTATTCTAAAATTTGTTACAAATAGAATGTGTTACCTATACAACCACTTTTCTGTTAACTATGATATAAGATTCTATATGCTTAGGGTGGAATATTTTTTATTTATATCATTTTTTAATTATGATAGTCATCTTTCTCAAACTGAATGTTTTTTCGGTGATCTTACAAAATAGGGGTTAGTCAATCTGATTTATTGAACCATGTTACTTTTTTTACCCTATTTTTAAAAATGAATGTTTTTAAACATACAATTCAAGCCTCTTATATAAAATCATCATTATACATATTAAATCATAAAATTGGTATAATATGTGTTCTTTGAGATATTGATACTTATATTTTCTATCAAATGATGATTTTCAAAGCTTGGATTACTTACTCTTTCTTTAGTTCCGAGAGTATCTTATAAGTTCTTTTATAAACTGTTTTTTTACAAATATTTGAAAAACTAACATGTGTTTTGGAAAAAAGAATTTGGGTATAATTCTAAAATTTTATGAATGAATATCAAATTCATGTACAATATGAAACCTACAAGACAACCTATCTTTGATGGTAATGATTATGAATACTAGAGAGGCATAATGAAGACTTTTGTTATTAATACTGGTGTGGATAAACATGTCATGCATACAAGAGATTACAAAATCTATTACAAAGAAGTTACAACTTTTTATATTGAGGAGAATCAAGAATAATAGTTAAATTATAAAGTTGGAAATATATTACATTATTCGATGAATATATATATATATATATCCATATATCTTCTTGTGGAGAAACTAATAAAATTTGGAAAAAAACAAGAATTTACAAATTTTGTTACATCCATATTTATTGAGACTAGAAGATCCATGCACAGAGTTTATTATAATTTGTTTTCCAATAGGTATAACCTATAGTTAATGTTAATCATAGATTCATGACTATCATAACCAGTCTATAGTAAGTGTTAACAAAATAAATAGTTGGTGATATTCTTGTAGTTAAAATCATATACATCATTCAAAATGAATGTGAATCAAAGAGAACTATTATTGATGAGTCAAGATAAGTTTCAACTGTAACAATTAAATAATTTTTTGGAACACTCTTACAACATGAGGACAACTTACAGAGAGATGATGAGAATATAAATAATAATAATGGTAGTGTTACATATAATAATACAACAAATTATATGAAATAAAAACACCTGAAAAACATTGTCAAATATGGTTGTAAACTGTTTGAAGAATTTCAATGTCTCCTAAAATTCAAATGCAAAGATGTTCATGATCCTTCTATTAAGTGAAAACACACTCAGAAGAATGAAATATTCTTTTGATGAAAATTATATAGAGTTTGTTGAAATATCAGAGAAACTATTCCATACTGAATAAAGCTCTATGAAAGATGTAGATGAGTCTATGAAAAAAATGATCAAGCTTCCAACCATTTGAAATCAAAGAAGAAAAATTCTAATCCAAATAAAGTTGTTTCCAAGTTGATATAAGATAATTTTCTAAGGAATAAAAGTTATGTGGCGTTTGGGATAGATCTAACTGAAGTTAAAGACATAAAAATTAAAACAAATCTAAATATCATGGAAAAATAATATATTAAGATGAATCTTAAGAAAAGTATATTTGAAGTAGAGATAAATCAGTTATGGTTTAATGACACTGAATGGGCATCATAAAACATTCATGTTCCTCAATCTTTTATGAAAGAACACGAACACACCCGTCTATATTTAGGTACTACATTGGTAGAGGCTACCCCCACGATGAAGGGAAAAAAGTTGTTTCAAGGCAGTATGGAATATTGATATTCAGTCTCAAGAAGGAAGAGAATGTAGTAGAGGAAATGAAAGTGTGGATGAGATACATGAAATTGATGAAACTCGGAGCGAGTGTAAATATAACATTCTATATTTAAGAACCGATGATGTCTCCTCATCTATGTTTGCCTCGGAAGGTAAATAAATTTGGAAATATGATTATCCATTCAAATATTATTCCTCACCTATGAATGATAATGTTGCTTATAGTGTTTTACAGAAAATCCCTTCTGATGATGATTTTGATAGTGATGATGATGATGATGGAAATAGGGAAGAAGATCATGATGATGACCGAATGATTGTTTAGATTTATGATCAAAGGCAAAAAGAACAATGGACAAAGAATTCAGTATCCATGAATGTAAATGGAAATCAAGTAGATGTTGTAACATCCTTGTATAATGAATTGGAATAAGAAATGTATTCCTCTTAAGGAAGAAATCTCATTGTTAAATCCTTGAAGATGCCTGTAAACTCTATTCAATACTTTCTGAACATACATCCAAGGTGTCAGATTATTAATAAATTATTAATTAAGAAATTGGATTCAATAACCCTATTCATGTAGAATTTGATGAAGCAAGAAGCTGAATTCAGATCCTTGGTATCACGACCCGTCCCAGTGGGACCCAAGATGCAACTCCCCAAGCCCACCTCTAATAGGCCAGGGGCTGGTGACTACCACCGAGTAGGCATGATACTAACACGGGAGGCCTTTCCTAAAAACCTATGCGCATGCACACACATCTCCAAGCCCACAAAGATGAAAAGTAAAAATTACTAAAAGGAAAAATAAATGCATACACTAAAAACCCAACCAACAGAGTATGACATGAACAATAAAGTATAGTAATGTAAAACCCTTGTCCAAAAGTACAATCCCACCAAAAGAGAGTCCATAAAAAAGTCCAAACTATAAGGAAAGGTGCTGGGAAAACAATCGGTTGCCGTACGAACACACCTCGGCATGTCTAATCTCATTGAGTACCATCCAGTTCTGGTCCGTCTAGAAGCATACCAAAGGATCAGTCATCTTCAAAAGACTCGACACGTGTGGGCAAAGCCCGTGCCTGGGTGAGTATAACAATACACAGTAGGACACCCTGAAATCATAAAAGAATACAAAAAGGGAAATACCACAAAGGAAAGATAAAGTCAACTCTACACATCATATTTATACAAAACAAATAACAAGAATATCCAGACATACTCATACACAAATGACCATTGTGAAACCACCACTAAGATCCATCTCGAACATTCAATTAAGCCTGCAACCGGGAGAACACACTCCTTGGTCCAAAGAGAGAGATACTAAGTAGAAGTTTGGGGAGAACACAATCCACAAGTACTTTGAGAACATAATGCTAATATGAGGATCACCATCAATTCATAGGGTGATTTCGACAACTCAGTCTATGCTAAACTGCTAAATAGAGGATCGACACCTGGGTAAAGTTGGTCACGTCGATACCAAGAACTCGACTTAGGGTTCCAGGAATGAATAGAGGATCTGGATCTAAGGCTCATAGAGGGGATTCCAACATCTCTATTTAAAAAGTCCTGCTCAAGGGATCATACTCCTATATGTAAGAAATGATACATGGAAAATCCAGAAGAAAGACCAAGGGGATGAACTCTAAGGAAACTAGCCCATGTAACATAAGGTAACTAGCTCAAGCCATGTAATATTGGTTACACGGCATGTAGTATGGTTACACGCAGTGACCCATGACCCTGGGTAATGCCCGTGTAAACAGCTCATGTCATCCGTTCAAGTTATGTAAAACTCAACTACACGTCGTGTAGAAGAATGAAACGCCGTGTTCCTTGACTCCGGGAACAGCCCCTGTAAATGGAATGTGTCATTTGGCTCATCATATAAAATGTAGCTACACGATGTGTAGAAGAATCACATGCCGTGTCTGAGCACCTGGGGCTCGCTTCGTGTACGCTGGTCATGTACCTGTACACGGTCTCTGTCCGTGTCACCTGCCCGTGTACCAGCACTCAGGGTATCTCATGAATCTGGTTGGGTCTGACCAGGGAGGGGTAATCACGTCATCTCCTTGGACGTGTACCCAACCCGTGTCTGTGTACTCCCAGAGTAAATGCCAAGTGGTCCGCCGATGAACACACGCCGTGTAGCCTATACTACACGTTGTGTAGTCGGGATTTATCCATAAACTCCCTCTTCTTCTTCACACTGCGGCTGATCCTCCGGATCCATGTTTTCTCATCTATTCATCTCGATACTACAGGGGTGGGTTCGTTTCATCTTACAATCACCAAAACGGGTGTTTTCAGTGCTGAAATCAGATCATAAACCTTGAATGATCCATAAAAAAACGATTGAAAACTCATATCTCTTGATATGCTCTGAATCATCTGCTGAAATCATTGTCGCAACTCCATGACATCGCTCCGGGGTTGGATCGACAATTTTGGATTGTTGTGCCAATAAAAAAATTCTCAATGATCAATTTCCTCCAAGAATGTGTAGAATACAACGAATAATGCACGAGTGAATAAATATACATATAATCGAACAAGAGGGACAAACCTTTATCGTTGTTCGTGAGGATCTAGGTTTTTCGTCGTTAGATAAAAACAACAACAATCAACAGATTATAAATCTTGAGTATTTGATTTCCCTATAAAACCCCTAATCACACCCGCCCATAAAATAATAAATCCGCGGGAAAATAAGTTCGAATATTAGTCCGTGTTCATCATAGGAATAAATAATAGGAGAAAGAAAAATAGAAAACAAACATCCCACCTAGATTCCATGGCTTTCGTTGGCGAAGATCCGGTTTCCGAATCATCATCGTGTTGGGAGGTTTTCTCCAGAGCCTCCAGAGCCGCCAAGGGTTTCAGGGTTATGAGGTTTGTAACACTGTACCCCTTCACAAGCCGTTATTTAATAAGGATAAAATATATATGTTGCAACAGATTTAAAAATACTTCGCTGAAAATGAAAATATTTTTATTAAATATTTTATTAATCTTTCCTAAAAAAACTAGATTTCACCACTGACCTGCGCCGAACGATGTTAGGCCTCATCTAAGGTAAAACCACTATTCTGAATGCAACGTTGCCCTCATATTTCTGATCCAAGGACCCATTCTAGATTTATTCCACTTTTTTATGAAAACCTCATGTTCACGTTATTCAATTATTTAATTAAATTTAAACATTTGTTCCAGGATCACCGGTCCTCGGAACTGCATGTCGTCTGGAAGAATGGTCTTGAAACAATTCCCACATAATATTAGATTAAAAAATTGTAAAAATCTGAAATAATACATCAGACCCACCTTAGGTCTTTTACGTCCGTGAAAATGCCAAAACAAAGGCTAATCAAAAAGATGTGGGTACTGCACACGAATCTGAGCCTCCCGCTCCCACGTTCTCTCCTAGTGATTTTCATACTTCCACTGGACACAAACAAAGGTAATAGCTCACCCACGAAGGATAATATCCTACTAATCCTTGATATCCACTGGGTAATTAGCAGTGGTCGCTCCATCATCGATGTCCAGCTCGCCCCAGTCGATGACGTGTGATGGATGATGCACGCACCTCCGTAGCTGTGACACATGGAAGACATTGTGTACCTGCTCCATCTGAGGAGGTAGATCCAAGAGATACGACACCTCCCCAACTCTACTAAGAATCTGGAAAGGGGCGATGAACCTCAGTGATAACTTGACACCTCATCAAAACCAATGCAATCACCATTGAGGTGAGACACAATGGAACACATTGTCTCCCTCCTCGAACTCCAAGGGTCTCTACCTCCTATCAGTATAAGACATTTTCCGACTCTGTGTTGTCTTCATGAACTCCTAGATGACCTGCACCTTCTTTGTAGTAGCCCTCACCATCTCTGGGCCCATGAGTGTTGACTCTCCTGGGTCAGTCCAGAAATGTGTGGACCTGCAAGGTCTCCCATACAAAGCCTCATATGGTGCCATACCAATAGTGGAATGAAAACTATTGTTGTAAAAAAACTCCAACAATGATAGGTTATCCTACCAGCTAATACTGAATTCAAGTATTCAAACTCAAATCATATCCCCCATAACCCGCATTGTCCACTCTGTCTGACCCTCAGTCTGGGGATGAAACGCTATGCTCAAGCGTAACTGATTCCCGAAAGCTTCCTACAATCCCTTCCAAAGCCGGGATGTGAAATGAGCATCACGATATGAGATGATCATGGATTTCACTCCATGAAGTCGAACTATATCTTACACATAAAGGCGTCACAATCTCTCTACTAGGCTCTGCTCTTGTATGGCTAGGAAGTGGGCCGACATGGTGAGTTGATCAACGATCACCTAGATGGGATCGTGTCCCATGGACGTACATGTAAACCCATCAAGAAGTCGATGGTTATCCCGTCCCACTTCCACTCTAGCACCTCAAGGGGCTGAGTCAATCCTCCTGGAACCTAGTACTCAAGCCTTTACTTGCTGACAAGTAAGGCACTGAGAAACAAACACTGCCACACTCTTCACCATTCCTAGCCACCAGAACTAACGTCAGAGTTCCTGGTACATATTTACCACACCATGATGACCGCCAAAGTAGATGTATGGAACTCCCTCGGATCCTCCTCCTGCAATTTCACTAGTACTACTGTATGCCCTTTAAAAAGAACAATGTGCTCCCCACCTTCTGATTATCCATCAGCAGCATCACCTGTGGATATCTGAGGACATAGAGTCTCATAGTTATCATCCTCGCATTGTGATTCCCTGACTCATTGTAAGAGTGTAGGGGTAATAACCATAGATTGAAGGTAAGATCCCTCATCTTCATCCACGAAGGATAACTATATGGAGGCCAACTGCCTCATTGCCTCATCTAGAAACTACGAACTGGATTTCCTGCTGAGGAAATCTTCCACAACATTCCCCTTACCAAGTGTGTAAATGATCTCAAAGTCCTAATCCTGGAGGAACAGAATCCATCATCATTGTCTCAAATTCAGATCCTTCAGAGAAAATATATACCTCAGACTCTTGTGATCTTAGTAGATGGTAAATCACTCGCCCATTAGGTAGTGCTGCCACATCTTCAACAAGAATACTAACGATGTCAACTAAAGATCATGGGTCTCGTAGTTCTGCTTGTGGGTCCTCAACTGGCATGAGACAAAGGCAATCACCGCTTAGCTCTACATCAGGACACAACCAATCCCGGTTCCTGAGGCGTCACAGAACACTACGTACTCAACACCCTCCTCTGGTAATCTCAAGATTGGGGCGCTCGTCATACTCTGTCTCAACTGCTAAAAAGTCTAATGGAATCTCTCGGTCCACAAAAAAGGCTTCCCCTTTTGTGTCAAAGAAGTCATGGGTGCTGAAATCCTAGAGAAATCAAGAATGAATCCTCGATAGTATCCTACCAACCCAAGGAAACATCGTACCTCCATCACGCTCCAGTGTGGCTTCCATGATAACACTGCCTCTACCTTGGCTGGGTCCACTACTACACCATCTTCTAAGATAACGTGTCCCGAAAAGTGGAACTCCTATATCCAGAAAGGACAATTTCAGAGTTTCCCATAAAATCGGTGCTCTCCGAGTGTGTCCAGAACCATCCATAGGTGTCTCGTGTTCTCATCCTCAAACATAGAGTACACAATGATATCATTGATGGAGACCACTATGAACTGATCTAGATAGGGATGAAAGATTCGGTTCATGAGTCCCATGAACACTTCCTGGGAGTTCGCCACGCTAAAGGGCGTCACCAAGTATTCATAGTGACCATATCGACATATGAAAGATTTCTTTGGTATATCCTCATCTAGTACTCGCAAAAATTGATATCCTGATCGTAGATCACCCTTTAAGAACCATCGTGACCCTCTCAACTAGTCGATGAGGTCATCGATCCTCGGTAGTGGATACCAGTTCTTCACAGTCACCCGATTCATGCGCTGGTAATACACACATATCCTCAAGCTCACATCTAGCTTCTTGGAAAAAAGAACTGGGGCCGCCTAGGGTGAAATGTTGGGCCTCAAAAATTCCTTCTTCTATAAGTCTTCCAGCTGCGCCATCAGCTAACAAATCTTTGCATGAGACATCTTATACACTGATGCTCAAATCGGCGTCGTCCCAGGTTTCAACTCAATGCAGAAATCTATCTCTTTATGTGGAGTTAGTCCAGGGACATCCTCTAGAAACACATCCTCATACTCAGCCACTACTTATGGAGACTGGAGACTCGTAACATCTGCTACGCCAAGGTCTATGCTAGCCAGATGATAGGATATCGGTTGCACCTTCCTACGCACGAGTCCATCTTGCGCTGCCTGGGTCTATCTTTCATCGACAAAAGAGAACCTCCTTCCATCACTGTAGACACACCACACCCTTGGCCTAAAATAGTAGATCTGGGCATGAACTGTAGATTGCCAAACCATACCAAGAATGACATCGTAAGGCTTCAATGCTACCACCAAGAGGTTCCAACTGAAACACTCACCTCTAAGGGTCAGGTCACACTATTTGCAAAGGTGTGTGATCTTTGAATCATCTCCAGTCGGTGTTTCTAAGTATAAGGGTTGAGTTAATGGATCAACTGGAATCTAAAGGTCTCAAACAAGATAAGCAACCAGAAAGGAATGACTATTACCTTGTCTATCAGTATGGAAGCCTAGGTAGACAAGACACAGATTGTACCTCTTATCATTTCGGGAGTACCTGGGTCATATGCCTCTGCCACCTACAGTTATCCCTGCTCTGTCCACCAGATCCTTAAGCCTGGGGTGGACCTCCGGGGGGTCGTTGTTGTAAAGGGTAAAAATGTCGACCACCTACATATTCTCACACATCTCCCCTACCGCGTCCTCCGCCCCATGAATCTGTCTTCTCCACACGTTGCCTCTTCCATGGTGGTCCATCCACTTCTCCCATGTCAGTAGTACGGCGGGTCGGAAAATCTCGACTGAGATGTCCCCTGCCATCACATGAGTAGAATTTCCTCACTTGATGATTGTTGGATGCACCCTGTGAACCCTGTTCGACAAATCCACTATCCTGGAATCTCCTCTGAAAACGTCTCCCACACCTAGGCCCCTGACATCGGCTCCCTACTGCTGAGGTCTCTGCTCCAGCTCGCTCGCTACTGACAACTGCCAGCTGTCTCTTCTCTTCCCAGAAGCTATCAACCACCAAATCCCACACGGGCACCCTAGCATAAGTTGGAATTATCATAGGGGCGATGCTAGCTCGGATATCTCAACACAAGACCTACTCAAAAGTCTGAGCTAAGATGTACTGATCTTTGACCATATCAATCGAGTACTAGGAGAGGTCGGTAAACCTTGATGAATAGTCATCCACCATCATAGTTCCCTACTGGAGCTGAAGAAGCTCCTGTATACTTACTGTTCTCAGGGTAACCGATGAAAACTCCTCTCTAGAGATATGATCAAACTCTGACCATGCAAGAGTTGCCTCATCATGAGTCTGAATATCCAAGCTCCACCATCGCCCTGCCGAGCCCTATAGGAGGCGTGCTGTCAGGATCACCATATGGTCTGCGGGTGTCTAGGCCAAAGGGAATTCTCTACCCACTGCCTCAAGCCAGTACTCTACTACCTGAGTATCATGATCACCTCAAAACCTGAGGGGTCTCTGTCTATGAAACTCGTGGAGTGCGCTCAGCCTACGCTCCTCCTCTACTAGTACACTAGTCACTAAACACTGCTCCACAGGTGGAGGGATAACTAGAACACCACCTGATCGTAAAACTGGGGGACCTGGTCCTTGTATAGAGGATTCATCACTGAGGTGGTCATCCTCATGATCGAGATACCAGAACCTAGCGGGTGCATGTCGCAGAGTCATTCTATAATAAAACAATATGTATCACAGTCAGTGAGTATATATGGAGATATGACACAAGAAGGAAAAGGAAACCAAAAACCATTCCTATATGATGCACGTAACATTATTTACCCCTGCAACTAGTTCCCTAATGTTCCATGTCGAAAAGCATGTTATCAGAGTCTTGGTGTATGTATACATCGGCCGCCCACACCAACACTGGGGTCCCTAGCCTGAAATATGAACTCGAAACACATAACACAGTTTCCCCAAACCAACTCACAGACTCACGGTCCTAAGGTAGAACTGATCACCTCTAATACCACTATGTCATGATCCATCCTAGAGGGGCCCGAGACAGAACACCCCAAGCCCGCCTCCAATAGGCAAGGGGCTGGTGTCTATCCCTGAGTAGGCATGCTAATAACATGAGAGGCATTGCTTAAAAACCTGTACTCACGCACACACATCACCAAGCCCACAAAGCTGAAATGCAAAAAACCACTAAAAGGAATAATGCATGCATACACTAAAAACCCAACCAACAGAGTACGACATGAAAGGTAAAGTACAGTAATGTAAAACCCTAGGCAAAAAGTACAAGCCCACCAAAAGAGAGTTTTTAACAATGTCAAACCTATAAAGAAAGGTACTGGGACTGCAATCTATGGTCGTAGGAACACACCTCATCCTGTTTGATCTCACTGAGTATTGTCTGGTCCTAGTCTGCCTAGAATTTTGTCAAAGGCTCGCTCGTCTACACAAGACACGACATGTTCGGGAAAAGCCCATGCAGGGGTGAGTATAACAATACCGAGTAGTACACCCTAAAACCACAAATAAATAAAATAATGGAAATACCAGAAAGGAATTATATAGTCAGCTCTACACAACATATGTCTACAGAACATATACAAGAATATATAAATATAATAATACACAAATGACCATTGCAAAACCACCACTAAGATCAAGCTCAAATATTCCACTAAGCATACAACTGGGATAACACACACCTAGGTCCGAAGAGAGAGATATGATGTACTCGTTCTGGGAGAACACACTCCACAAGTACTTTGAGAACATAATTCTCATATGAGGATCACCACCAAATCATATAGTGATTTAAACAACTCAATCTAAGCTAACACGCTAAGCAGAGGATCGACGCCCGGGTAAATTTGTTCATGTCGATACCATGAACTCTACCTAGGGTTCCAGGAATGAATAGAGGTTCCGACTCTAAGTCTCAAAGAGGGGATTCCAACAACTCTATTTAGGAATTATTGCTGAAGGGATTGTTCTCCTTTATGTAGGAAATGATACAGAGAACCTTCATGAGAAAGACCAAGGGGATGAACCCTAAGGAAACTAGACCATATAACATAAGGAAACTGGCTCAATCCATGTAATATTGGTTACACGACGTGTAGTATGGTTACACACCATGTTCCTTGACCCCGGGTACTGCCCGTGTAAATGGATCGTGTCATCCATTCAAGCTGTGTAAAACTCAACTACATGGCATGTAGAAGAATCACACGTCGTGTTCCTTGCTTCCAGGTACTGCCCCTGTAAACGGCCCGTGTAATTTGGCTCTTTATATAAAAAGTAACTACATGTCATGTAGATGAATCACAGGCCGTGTATGAGCACCTGGGGCTCACTCGTGTACATTGGTCATTTACACGTACGTGGTCTCTATTCGTGTCGCATGGCCATGTACCAGCACATGGGGTATCCCGTGTATCTGGCCGGGTCTAGACGTGGAGGGGTATACACGCTGTGTCCTTGGCCATGTACCCAACCTATGTCTGTGTACACCCAGAGTACACTCTAGGTGGCCTACCGACGAACACATGATGTGTATCCCATACTACATGCCGAGTAGTCTGGATTTTTCCAGAAACACAATCATCCTCTTCGAGTCACAGCTGGTCCTCCAGATCCATGGTTTCTCATCCGCTCATCCCGATACTCCATGGGTTAGTCGTTTCATCATATGAACACTGAAACATGTGTTTTTAGTGATGAAATTAGATCATAAACCTCAAAATATCCATCAAAAGAAAAATTCCAGAAAACTCATATCTCTTGATCTTCTCTGAATCCTCCTCAGAAACCGTCGTCGCACCTCTGTGACATCGATCCGGGGTTGGATATACAATCTCGGATCGTTTCACCAACAAACGAATGAACAAAGATTGATTTCCTCCATGAATGCATAGAAATCAAGGAAGAACTGGTGGGAGAATAAAAATACAATGAATCGAACAAGAGGGACTAAACTTGATCGTTGTGCGTGGCGATCCAGGTTCGTCACTGTTAGATCAAAACCACAACAATAAACAGATTATAAATCTCGAGTAATTGATTTCCTGATAAAACCCCAATTCACACACGCCCACAAAAAAATCGATCCGCAGGCTAATCGTTTTGCATATTAGTATGTGTTCGTCGTAGGAATCAAAAACAGGGGAAATGAAAATTAAAAAAAATCATCCTACCTGGATTCTGCGGCGTTCATTGGAGAAGATCCGGTCATCGCATCGTCGTCGCGTTGGGAGGTTTTCTCCAGAGCCTCCAGAGTCGCCAAGGGTTTCAGGGTTATGAGGTTTGTAACCTTGGACCCCTATGAATGCCATTATTTAAAAAGGACAAAATATATCTGTTGCAACAAATTTAAAATTATTTCGCTGCAAGAATATAATATTTTTACTAAATATTTTATTAATCTTACATCCAAAAATTAGATTTCAGCACTGACACGCGTCATCCTATGTTAAGCCTCACATAAGGTAAAAATGTTGTTCTAAACGCAATGGTGCCCTCAGATTTCTGATCTGAGATCCCATTCAGGATTTATTCCACATATTCAGGAAAACATCATGCGTGAGTTATTCAATTATTTAATTTAATTCATTCATTTTTTCAGGATCACCGGGCCTTGGAACTACTTTTCATCTCAAAGACTGCTCTTGAAATAATTCCCAGAAAAATAAAATTAAAACATGGTAAAAATCTGAGACATTACACTTGGTGAAATTTTTTTACTCATAAAATATTCTACAATGAGATGAAAATGTTGTCCAAAAAGATATATTTTGATCATATGATTTTCAATGATATGTTTGCATTAGTCAAGAATGATTTCAAAGAATCTAAAGACACCCTCAAATAAAGGTCAAACTGTTTTTTAGATAATATGAAGGATGATAATGTTATTTATATGTAAAAAGTCAAATATTTTAATTGAAATATATACATTTGAGGTAGTGGGATCAAATGGTTGAGGGAATAAAAAGATAAGGTATCTGAAGAACAGATGTCCTAAGAATAAATGATTACAATCTAGGGAGAAAAGATTCAGAATCATGAGAAGTTGAATTGGAATCAGGAAGAGATCCTCACAAATTTTCAAGATGATCACAAAGAGTTAAAGTAGATTAATTCCATATTTAGATCATTAATTCCTAATAAGAATTGATTTTTTCTAATTTTCAATATTTTGTTTCAAAATCATTTTCAATATCAATGTATTAGAATCTATTCATTCATATTGTATATTTTCTAAATTTCCAGGTACATTATATTTCGTCCATTCATTTTTTTAAAATCATAAAGGGGGAGAATGTTTTGAAAATAATATTAATATTAAGAGGAGAATGTTTATATGAGGGTGAGAATTCTTAAAGAATAAATCCTTATGTATAAGGAAGATATATTTTTAATAAATGATAAAAATACCTATGTAAAGAATATGATCCTAAGGGAATATCATAACATAAGAGGGGGGGTTATTTTTTTCTTTTTGAGTAGTAAATGGTGGGGATTGATAGGTATTTCTATTAAGTCAAAAAATGGTTTTTTCCTCAATATTCATTTCGTAGAAAAATTTTAATTCTTTAAAATAAGTGGATGTTTGTTGAGTCTAAAGATTCCTTAAGACTATTCCTATTCCATTATGTTCTGAAAATCTCAAACACAATACATAATAATATATTATTTCTATATGTTTTATTCAACATATTCTATGCTAGTTCGATAATTTTTTGAATCTTGATCTTTGATAAATTTTATGTCTTTTTCTAGGTAAGTCTATTTTTTTATTATGGACTAAATATATAATGGAGAAAATGAAAATCATAATCCCATTATTTATCAATTCTGATTAGCCATGAAATTTGAATCTGATTCACACAGTTTCATGGAAACAATTATACTAGATATCAAAATGTGATATATAGATATTCTTAATTATGATTCATTCAAAATTTTGAATCAATAATTTTTGTTCCATAATTATGATTTTATTTAAATTCTAATTATAATTTGTTTGGTTTCTTAAATTTTTTTCCCTCATAAATTGGAATCTAATTTTCACAGTTTCTAAAATCTAAATCAATTAGATTTCTAAATACTTTTTACTCTATTCTTCATATCTGATTTTCCCATATTATGAATCCGATTCTCATTACTTCTTAGAATATGATTCTCAATATTTTTATAATATGATTCTCATCTTTTTTAGAATACAATACATATTTTTACTTGAGTATGATTACATAAGTTTCTTAAAGTTTATTAGTTATTTAAATTTCATTATACGTTGATACATATAATTGAATTCACATGTATGTTCATTGGTAGTGTTTCTCATAATAATTTTAATATACTAAAATGATGTCATCCAATCTGTTATTATATGACTGTTGTATGTTCTAGTTGTATATGTCCCTCTGATTTCTAGCTAAAAACTAACAAATAAAGATCAAGATGTCTATTGGACTCCACACCTATATATACCCAGTAATTTAAAAAAGTTCATTATTTTTTGGAATTTGGGACACATGATATCTCTTATAAAATTTCTTTGTGTTAATTTATTGAAGTTATTATGCTTTGAGTAGCTTGGTCAACATATTTTATATGATCAGTAAGATTTTTTTCTTATACAACAATGATCATCAATGATTGCGATTCTAGGATTCCATGACAAAGGCTGATAGAGGTGTCAATTAAAAATAAAATTTTGGGCATCTTAATGAAGGATGAATGAGGTGTTAATTCCATTCATAATCTTGTCTTTAAATGGATATTAAGATAGAATATTCCTCTGATAATTATTGTAAATAGTGACTACCCTAGTGTGGGTCTGATGATCTTTCGTGAATATATAAATCAAGAGACCATTTTCTATGGCAGTTTGATATCCTACTATTTAGGATAAAATAATTAAACTCTTTACATGAACTTTAGATTTCTACTATACTGTGTTATGAATTAAAAGTGTTTCTTATAGTATCACATTTTTATTATCTCTGAAAAAACATTCTATACGGTTTATGATATAATATTTTTAGTATACCTTTGTGTTTTATATTATGATAATCATCTTTATTGAACCACAGGTCTTTCTCATCAACCATAAAAAAGTGGATATAGTGAATCCGAATTTTTCAAACATGTTTAAAAAATATTTCATTAGGTATAAAAATGAATTTTTTTAATCCATGAATTAACCCCCAATAGCATCTTAGCATCTTCATACATATTTTGATCCTAATGTTTTGTTATTTATGATTTATTCCTTACAAGAATTTATTTTTCTAAAAAAATTTAGGTTCAATTACTGAAATGAATTTTTGTTAAGTGATCTATGGGAGGTGGTTTAGTGTTAACGGTCTATGGTATAAGTGACTCAATTTTCTGGAAACATCAAAAAAATTATCTATTGGGATCTTCTAGATGATAATAATAAAATTTAATATATATCAAAATTCCTGGGGTATTCTCAATTGATAAATTATTTTTCTAAAAAATGAAAATTTTGTATAAAAAGTTTTTTTTATTTTGTAGAATGTGAAAAAATATATCACAAAGAATATACTGTAATTTTTTAGACATGTATTAAATTTTATTTTAAAATATTTGATTTTTTGTTTAATTTTTAGTAGTTATTTTCTTCACCTATTAAGCATGTAATGCATTTTACAATTTTGATTTGAGGTTTTTTCCTATATATAGTAACTAATGAACCACATGTGTAGTCATTGAAAGTTTTTTTAATTTTCAGTTTTAATTTCTTGCACCAATATGTCATTGTTTTTAAATTTTCAGACTAATTTTTGTATGTTGTTTACAGAGGACGTCCATGATGTGGGAATGATTTTTATGATAATTGGAATTTAAGATACTTGATATGTTATTAGAAGGTAATGATATTTTTTTAGATGTCTTTATAATTTTTTGTTTTCCTATTATATAATATTTATCAATAGTCTTATATGTTTTACTTAATGAAATATAATTTTTAGTGATAATTTATGATGAAAACAAACAACATTTTTTTTACTAATTGAATTCTTATGTTTAATTTTA
The DNA here is from genome assembly GCA_963277665.1 of Viscum album. Classification (NCBI taxonomy): domain Eukaryota; kingdom Viridiplantae; phylum Streptophyta; class Magnoliopsida; order Santalales; family Viscaceae; genus Viscum; species Viscum album. Next base: position 352,827,121 of record OY728134.1, on the reverse strand, counting down.
TGGTTGAATTGTTAGGGAATTTTAAGATGATTTAACATGTCTTCTGCATGGTCAATTTCAAAACATAAATATGGTTTTATTTTAATACACAGAACATATAATGTATATTTAATTATAATATTTCAATTCGATTTTGATTCAGTCAATGCTATGGTATAACCAAATAAATGTTTTTATGACATAAAAAATATCTTCATTACGTTCTTCTAGTTTTACTAATTAAAACTATTTTACTTCAAAATGTATGTCGTATTTTACAGTTGATAATTTTTTTTGTTTTCATTTACTCTAATAAATTATAAACATTTTGAAAAACATTTATTTTTACATACATACAATAAGTGAATATAAAAAATTTAAGATCTTATGATATTAAGTTAAGTATTTAATTTTATAATAATGTTTTTGGATTTTTTTCATTCCATGTAGATATTTTTTCACATATTAAAAATGTAATGCATTCATCTTTTATGAACGAATGTTTTCTATATTTGTGTGAACCGATACAACACCTAGGTACTCATTTATTTTAATTTTAACATTTTCAATTATAATTTCATACACATATATGTCAAACATTATAAATTTTTAGACCTATATTTTGTTATTTTTATCTTTTTAGTCCATCACATGAGAATGCTTTTATTGATCAAGTGAATTAAAGACAGACGAGATATTCTTTGAAGGTAATAGTGGATTGTTTTACATTATTATAATATATTTTTTCCTTATTATATTTGATTTATGAATAGTATTTCATATGTTCCTTATTGAAATGTATTATTTGGTGTTTATTTACATTGAGGTCCAACATCATGTCGTAATATTTCCATTAAATTAATGGTTTTTTGATATTATGGATAAATGTTTTGGGACAAATAATGAGTGTGGTGATAATTTTACCTTTACTACTATATAGATTACTTAAAAACATAAATATTGTTTTATTTTTGTACACACAATGTTTAATTTATGGGTAATTACACAATATGGATTATATTTGATTTCTATTATGTAATTACTCATAAAAAGGTTCCCAAATAAAATTACATAGGTAATGAACTGAGAATATGTACTTTTATAAATATTTTTTATTTCATTTCATTATGTGTTCTTATTTTCATATTGTTACATATATATTTATATATATGTTTATAATATTCAATTTTTTAATGTCCATGTTTCATTTATTATGGTTCTTCAAGAGTTTAAAAATTAAATGCTTACAAGATATTATGACTTTTTATATATCTGATTTTCGATGACTTGATTAAATTTATGTAATATGAAATCAACATATAATTTTTCAATTTGAACCCAATTTCCATTTACATTACTTTGAACATATATATAGTTTCATAATACAATTAATATGAATTATTATGTATAGTATAAAATCAAAAATTTTACTATATTTTGTATTCAATATCTTTTTACATTTATATTTTCCAACACCACAATGTAATTTTATATTACCAACTTCTGAACAATAATAATTCTCGTAGAAATTATTTTATATTTGTCAATTGCACATTAATTTTTTGTTTCCTTACATGTTCTCAATATGACTTCTTTGATATATTATTCCTTCAGCAACCATTAAAATGTACAATTTAAATATAATTACAAATAAAAAATGTTTTAATATAGAGTACTATATGATTATTTAAAATATTCATTAACCCAATTTATCTTCAAGTGGGATTCAATAGTTTTTGAAATGTACAATTTCAAGTGATATTTAGTTTTATATTATTGATTACATAATTTTATTCAATGGATGTAAATTTGTATCACTATCTCGATTTGAGAATATAATTAATTTTTGCATTATATGAGTTAAGATATTTTTTTCTTATATTATTTATATATTTTATTTTTAAGGTTATACATACTCTTCATTCTATTTTGAATTTCAAACATTATCACTACTTGAATATTAATTATCATCATATCTCAGGTGTAGAAGGTATGATAAGTATTTCATGTTCCACATTATATTTGATTCTTCAATCACATGGAATATTCTCATGGTTCATAGAAAATTCAATGATCGTTCATGGATTTAATGTCTTGATAATTAATTTTACATGTTAGATTCCATATACATTTATTAATTTCATGAATACATAGATTATCATAGGATCAGTAAAGTTATGTAAGACATATTTAATGAGGATGATGTTTATAAACACAAAAATATCTATAATAATATCATCACAAATGTGAAAATCTTAGCAACTTGTGTGGTCTGATAAAATTTTCATTCCCCATGACTTTAATAATTATATTATGTTTATGTTTGTATTATATATGAAGTGTATTAGAGGCTGTTAAGGTTTTAAAGTATTTTTTTAATTAAATTGTTTTTTATAAAGGGAAAATATGTTTTCAAAATTACATATTTTCGTCAAAACAAATTATACATGATGATAATATTAGAATTTCATGAAACCAAATTATTCATTTCAAGTCGCTATTGTATTTGTTAATTTAAATCACTTATATTTTTCTATATTCCCAATCAATTAAATACTACTAAAAATTAAATGTTTTTCATAAATGACTTAGTTTAAGGAAATATATATTTACCAAATAGATGTCATGATATTTTATACACACACATATATATATTCAGATTTATGTTAGAATTTTTGTATTATAAACATTTAATTTTGTACATTTACCTTACATTTTTATTAATGATGTTGATGGATTTTAGTTGACCACAATGTGAATGGTCCCTTTAGTTGTCACTTGAAAATTACTAATTAACGTAACACAATAGTTATTGAAATATTAAAATATGAAAAGATTGTAACTTAATTCAAATGTTAATATTTGAAATAATAACACAATTACGGGTTTCATCATTATAGTTTTTAATTGTAATAAACATGAACAGATCACTGACTAATAATATTATATTCATATTATGGAATGTTTGATATAAATTTAAAATAGTTCTAACCTAAAGGGATGCATAACTATGTTTTCGTGATTTCACACATATGTATCATAATTCATTTATCCATTACTTTTTTTAATATTCATAATTACAGTGAAAAACCTATATATATAATATACGAATATGTTTTATCTATCATTGGTTTATTATGAAGGCGTGAATGACTTTATCAATACAGTATGAATTCACAGATTATGATAAAATTCCATGATATTGTTTTTTTGAAAATGTGAAGATATTCATATTAGATGAAGGAATGCATATAATATGAATATTAGTGTTTATTATATTCATTGGGGTAAGCTAGTTTTTGATGAATTCATATAAATATTTTGTTTACTATGTGAAATTTCCTTAAGCTTGTCAAGAGATGTTCACAAAAAAAATGAACATGACATATTAATCTGAATATTCATTTTTAATTATTGTTTACTGTGTCTTGTATCATTTATCATCACATTTGACACACTAATAACATTAATATAATAATTCTCTACATCTAACTTCTTTTCCCATTATTTCCTTACATGTTCTTTCTTATGAGTTATTTTCATGGAAAATTGACTTCTGTAAAAGAAATAAGTTATATTTTTTACTCAATGGTATGTATTTAACAACCTATTATTTTATAAACATTTACAAAAGATACACATTTAATGAAATATATTTCATTATGTTAATTTGTTTCATAATTATTATCCCATACACCAGTTGCTTCTAATTATGAACTAACTATATCAGATAGTGTAATTCACAAATGAAAAAATAGTATACCTATTAAAATATTAATACCATTTAGGAATATTTGAATAATTTCTATTGGGATTCCACATTAAGTAAAAATAATTCATAAAAAGAAGATATTGTAAAATTACCTATAATATTATATGCAAAAAACATCGTTTTGAAGACATTATAAACAGACTAAATTAATTAAAGTCTATAACATGTATGAAACTATTAAAGTGTATCACCCCTTATAACATTAAACCATTTATAAATTTTTCTACACATTACAATAAATTTCATAACACAAAAGCTCAAAATTAATAAAAATATATATACTACTTTGGAACTTATTCAACATTCCTCAACTATATATTGGGATGTGATAATAATCACGCTTCATCAAATATTTCTTATTAACGAATGAATATTCACTATTAAACCATTATAAATATTAGCAGGATATTCTTTTATTTACATAACAACACTCAATAATTTCACTATTTTATTTAAATCACATTATTTATGTAATATAGTCCATAAGACATAAAAAACATTCCATTTAATGACAATATTTGTGTACTATTCTCTCTATATAATCTTTGAATGCATTGTGATATCTATATTTTAAAAACATTAAAAACTCATGAAAGATAAATTTGATATATTTTTACTACTTTGTCATATCATTATTCCAATCTCATTTCATGAAATTGACTCTCATTCAATAATAAATAAAAAAATCTTGAAAAAAATGTGATTTACTTGAAGTACAATTCATAAAATGATTCACATATAAATATTTTACTCAACCTAAACACTATTAATATTTATAAATATACATATATATTATTTTGAAGAATGACTTATTTTTCATTGAAATTACATAAGATATTGTCATTTTACTTCTATTTAGTTTTCCATTATTTATTATTATATTAATTTCTTCAATAGTTTGTCTTTAATTTTATTAAATTTTTCTTTGTTATAAGATGTGCAGATTTAATGAAAGATTAATAATAAATTTTGTTTCTACTACCAAATTGATCAATCTAACCAAAAAATAATTCCCAAAATTTTAATTTCTATTTGGTCACATCATCATATCATTCTACCACTACCTCAATCGGTCTATTTCTATATAAAAAAAATATATTTTTTCCAGCATCCTTTCTTAAGAAACTATTTCAACTAATTTTCAAGATCCCATTATGTGTCTAACTCATTTATAAAAAACTCTATTTTTTAATAAATGTTATTATAATTAATAATAAAAGTATTTATTCTTATGAAATAATTTTTTTGGGTAATGTAGACTAATATATATTTTTAAAACCTTCGCTGAAATTAAATTATTTATCATTTTCATTTTTCTTTGACAAATTGAATAATATTCTATATTTCATAAAAAAATTTACATTTTTAGAAATCAAATGGCCAGATAGTTCAACATGATAATTATCCCAATTATAGTATTAATATTTTATAAAACCTAAAAATATTTATATCATATTGACAATATTTATCTATATAATTTACCAAAATTGGTTTATTTGGCTTTATTTACGAACTTCCACATTCTTCAAGCAGCATTAAAAATTTACAGGAGAGGTATTATACCATTATATATATTTTCATTGTCTAACTATTATACTACACCAAAAATAAAAATTACATAAAGATTTCACACCTTACGATAGAATCAATGAAGAATATATATCTTGGTTATTTAGAGATAAATAAGTCCCCATTTCATCTTTCACTTAGGGAACAATTTTAAATAGATTAACCACCAAATACCTTATTTTATTCTTTTTCTTTCCATGGAATTCAAAAAATATATTTTATAAAAATATTAAAATAGAAAAGGTAGTGAAAATAATTTTTTACTTTTCTAATGCTTTAGTGAAAACATTATCCACCGTATCTTTATCTTTTTATTCAACTCAAATATATTTTGAATACAATAAATTTCAATCCATTACAATTATGTACTTTAATATATTAAGATAACATGGTATTTTATTTTAAAAAATATATATATTATCCAAAGGCATGGAATATTACTTTTGATCTAAAATAGATTTTTGACATTGTCTCTATACATATTCATTGTATTTCAATCAATAATGCAATTTTAAAAAGTATCCAAAAGAATGTTATTCCTAGATGTATACTCATTTATCATGTTCCTTGTATACCAAAAAAAATTAACATGTTGATATTTATGAATTATATGTTTATCCATTTAATGTATTATAAAATACAAGAACAATTTCTGATGATTCATTAATTGTATTTCTAACGGTTATTAAACAATTATAATAAAAAAATGTCTCATTTGTAGAAGAGTAATGATTTGTGTTATTATATGTTCAAGAATCTAGAGTTTTAGGGAATTAATTAATTAATGTAATAGAGATGATATATCCATAGTTTTAATTTTGGTAGAATACTTGAATTTACAAGGAAAAATAGTGCACGTATCAGGAATATAAATGGTTTAAACTCTGGATTTATAAGACATACATCCATGTTTTAAACTATTGAACTAAGATTTAATTTTTATCATGAAACCATGGATAAATCTTTTTATTTCAATAGTTTAAACAAAGCTGGAAGTATCTAATTTCCATACTGTAGTAATTGATTTACATTTCGATATCTATGGTTTAAACTATGATTGTTTCTAGACGCTATTTCAATGACAATATTCCATACTGTTTGTCTAAACCATGGCCATAGGGTGTGATCATGGTTTTTAGTCATATTTATACAATTTCAAACCATATAAATATACTAATTTTTTATGTTTGAAAGATGTATGGTTTGATGATAATGTATAAATATAGATCTCTATTGATAATGTATTCCTTGTAAACTAGTAGAAAAAAATAATTTGGATGATATGAAAAGAGAAATAATTCATGAACAAAATTCATAGGTATGAAAATAATGTTCCATTTATATGATAAGTGTGATTAATGGAAACATGGATATATATAATAAATCATTGAAAGTGTTAACAATTTTTAACGTTTGGATATCTATCTCCATACTACAATGAAAATTATTAGATAAATAATGAGAGGAAGGTTATAAAAAACAAAATATTTATAAAAAATAATTCCTGATTTATTACATCATATTACACATACTTAAACTCAGATGATGAAGCGGTCTATTTTATCTTGGGATTAGAGACATTATTTGAAATCATAAAATATTGATTGCAATATATTTATTGAAAAAATCAATAACATGCATGTATAAAAACTACATGGGATTACCTGTGGACATATACTTTAAAGTGTTGAGAAATAATGTAGAATAAAATAAATAAGGTAATATAGGAATTAAAATAAAAATATCAATGTTTCAAATAATGGGTGATAATCATAAATATGAATAGTAAGGCATGATATAGAATGAAAATTATAAATACAACAATGAAAATTAGAAAAGAACATAAAACACTGCATCATAAACATATGTCAAGGATGACTTCCATGACATCATGATGAAAGAATTTACATGTTGTATTAGTTTTACATACTACTCAATTTCATTAAATCGCATTATATTAAACCATTAACCAATGAATTTCGGTTGTATATAATTTTAGGCACAACAATCACATTTATTTCTTTCTCATTTTAAGTGTTTCATATAGATCATACAACATGGATTCATTCATCATCATATTCTATTCACCAAACATGTATTGTTGAATACAAAAATGTTTGTCCAAAATTAATAGTGATATGTTCATAATGGTGAACACACATGATATTATATGTGTACAAGTAAATACACTATGATTGATTGGCCTAGAAAATGACAATTATAATTCTACAGCATAACAGAGGCGTATGAATAATTATCGGAGGGATTGATTAGAGTGAAAGGGGTATCTCATGATTTTAAAAAAATATTTAAATTAAGTGGGGAAAGAAATAACATGTATTAAAATATGTAAATGAAAATAAAAGAGATAATATAAATGATATACTTGAATATAAAGGGGAAAGAATAAACCCTTACCTCGAGATTGTGACTCCAAATACATGAGAGATGATTCATGAGAGTTATGGGGGAGATTTAAAGGACTTTAGAGAGAGTTGATAAGATTAAGTATTTTCCTATAGGATTATGAGTGATGATAATTGGTATCTAGAGTGTTTATATATATAAAAAGATAGGGGAGTACAATATTACTTATAGAACAATTTTTTTGGACTAAATAATAAAATAAACAAAACCACATGATTTTAAATGGGGTTTTCACACATCTTCTACCTAATAGGTGTGATTTACATTATTTTAATATGATAAATATATAAGTTATTAATATATTAAACATGGTGATGTGAAGTTGATTCATGAAATTAATGAAATGAATTTAAAACCATAAAATATATTATATGTTTTTCCTGATTTATAAACGCTTTAATAATTTAATAAAAGAAAATTAATTCCAATTATTTTAAATTTAATCAATATATTTGTCTTAGATACCATATAAATAATTTATTACATCAATTTTTTATCAATATTAAATCGTAATACACATCAAATATTTATATAATATTTAATTTTTACCTGAAATTCCACTATGTCAAAAAATTATAAAAACGTCAATTTTGGTGAATTTGATACAATGATTAAAAAAATAATATTTGTTTTAACAAATTTATTTACTAAATATAAATATTTTAATTTTTAAAATAATTATCATCAATTTATAATAGATGAGGCGTTTTTTTTTCAATAACTATTCTCCAACCCCAATAATAAGTACTTTTGAATTCATAAAAATATATCATCGTTTATATTTGATAAATTATTTTTAATAATAATACATTATTAAAATTGTATTTGTTTAAAATATCCATTAATTAGTTAAAATAATTCCCTTACATTAAATTGAATACTATTTAAAAATACATTTTGTATTAAATTAAAATAATTTATAATGTAACTATAATATGTAAATATAAAATTTATTATTGAGAAAATACAATATATATTTTTATATTATTATGGTCATTATACATATCACATTAATATTCCAAAAAATTCTCAAAGAGTATAGTTCTTAATGGTGATACTTTCATGGGGTATTTCATATTACATTGGTTGAACAACAATCTTGACGAGCTTTATATTCTCCCAAAAAATTGTTTTTATTATACTTATATTGTGGGATCTTAGCTATGATTGATTAATGGAAAATCCTAGTGATTATATATCCCTATAATGCTCTGATAAATGGGACTCGTTGGGTATGATCATAGTAGTTGAGGCCATTACATCACTTTTCTATGTTAGTTAGATTTGTTAAAACCATATTCTTATATTAATCGTATCATCATAGTTAAATGAATATATTATCAAAAGTGATTATTATTAAAAATCATATAAATATTATATTATATAATAAAACAAAATAAGTTCATGTGGTTTATATAACCATAATACATGTACTAACATTTAATGAGATCATATAGGGAATATTATTTTCAATTATTTCAGTCATTACAATCATCACCCTTCCGAAATTCCACCATCAAAAGTTTCATTTCACCCACTAAAATAGATGAATGTGATTCTATTTCATTGCCTCCAGCAGTTTCTTGTCTCTTTTTCAAACATTTTGTATCTCCATATGACTTTGAATATGTGTGTTTTCATATTTTTTATAACCTATATCTATGATTTATGAATGTCCCCAGATACTCTTTATATGATAGATCATTCTCCAACAGTGCCACATCTAGATTGAGATCATTTGAGGGGTATGGATTGTACTTGTTAAATAGAGATACATAGAATAAACCATGTACATAAGATATGTTATGTGATTGTGCTAGTCGATAAGTCACCACTCCAATAAGATTAAGGGTCTCAAAGGGCACAATGTATCTTGGATTAAAATTTCCATTCATAATAAGGATCATGACATTAATCCATTAAGATATTTTTCATAATTCCATGTATCCATCCTCATACTCTATGTACCATTTAATATTCTCATCTCATCTCTAGTATCGACTATGAGTAGCCTTGATATGCTGGTTATTGATTTAAACTTTTCCACTATATACTCAACCATTTTAACACCTAAAATTTTTCATTCCTCAACATCATCCCAACATGCTGGTTTTCTACACATATTCCTATACAGGGTTTCATAGGCGGAATTTGGATTATTTAGTGAAATCTATTATTGTATGAGAACTCAACTAGAGGAATATGTTTGGTCCCATACTTATTTTATTTCAATAGTTTATGCACTCAACATGTCCTCATTTATTTGGGTAGTGTTCTCATATTGGTCATTAGATTGGGGGTGATAATTCAGGAGAAACTGCAACTCTTTATTTCGATCATGTTGAAGACTTGTTTAGAACATTGAGGTATATCTTAGCTCTTTATCAGATTCAACCCATTGGGGTGTTCATTGCATCCTCACCACAAATCTATTTTATATCAGTATAAGTAGATTGAGTGAGATGTACTCTAAAATAAGAATGATGTGTGATGTTTTTGTAAAATGTTCTAACACATAAAATATTGAATTTTTAATCTTAATGTCCTCATAATACCATATAAAATATACTTGTTGATGTTTTAAAATATCGATGTTTGGTTGTTTAATGTTTACACCATTCCCTTGGAGATTTCACATTATTCATCACTTGATGACATACAAGACATCTGGATGTATGTTCGATGATCCCCTTCTTCATATTGACCAAACAATATTTATCTTAGATATCTGGATACAACGTTATGGTTCTTTGATGGAAGGAGAAATTCGACCTTTGTGCATCATCCAGCATCTTTTTCATTCACTATTAATTAACTTTTTCATTATCAAAAAACATTTGAGGGGAAAAGTGAGAAACCACATTTCCAGCCTTACAAACGAAGAAGACCATAAAAGAGAAAATCCCAAAACAAAACTACGTGTTTTTCCCCTCCCCTAAAAATACACCACGACAAAAAACCATCACCATTGCATGACCACTCAGAAAACTGTCATGTGCATGAATGCACAGGTATGGAACGGATGACATAGTTATACCCTCTCAAACAACCAAATCCAAATGGTGTGAATCATTGATGGGTTAATACTCATACCCCATATGAAGAAGACCAAGGTAGAATGTGTGATGTGTATCATCAAAGATTCACATAAAGTCCAAAAAAGAAACTGCCACAAGCATATTCAAATCGAACCAGCATACCTCCAAAACAAAGCAATAGATTCCACAAATGTAATCAACATTGAAAAATAGTTTTATATTCCCAAAAAACGGATTCCCTACATAATGTTCATGAGATAGAAGATACATGGATTCCTGGTACGCTCAACAATAGACTTTCCAGAATGTAAGCCCGCTGATCCAAAGACTCAATGTCCTCCTCAAGCCTGGTCCTCCCAGTATTGAAGACCCTACAGGAATTAGGTCATTATTATCTATCCGGGACTATTTCTCCTCTTCGAGATCTACATTTAAAATCCTCATATCATCTTATTTTCCTCCTCTTTGGTCTCATTAAGTGGGACAACCTGAACAACCTCTTCTTCTTCAGAACGTAGCATTATTTCCATGAGAAGATCACCCACACCCTCTAAATCAATATTCTTATCATTTATCTTCTTGGCAAATAGGGTCTCCAAGGGAGGAGGTAAAGACTAATAGTCCCTAGATCTCTTTCCTCTAGTAATATTATTGCCATTGTGTAATGGGTATTTAGCTTCCAAATTTTCTATATCATTTTCATTTGTTTCATTTGCTTATGCATCATCTTCCTCCAACAACTATCTTGAATCAGAGTTCATGCTAGCCTCTGCAAGGCCATGAAATCTGATGATCACATGTAATAGAGTTTGGGCCATCATGTCACAAACTCATGGACTCCCCTCACTAGTTGGAGTGACCTCCTCCATATTGAGATCCTCCCTCCCCTTATAAGAGTCACCCTTACCTAATTCCACCACCTCATAATAAGAAAAATTTGTTTCATCCACCTCGTCGCACGTCTGTTGTTTTATACTAGTTGAAAGGCCCTCAAATTAGAATAAATCAGCACTCACCCACATAGTATCCAAGATAGTTTGATGGTTTCAAGAGAGAGGGACATCCAAATTCTTCCTCATCCTGGTGAAAACCTCATCAACACTCTGTTTGGCAATGGCCATTGAATCTTTTTTCTCCAAATGACCAACATAACCAGCCTCTGAGGGCACAATGGTATCCACTAGACAACTTGTTAGCATAATATCTTCTTCATGAATTGACGAATTGATTACATCAAAACTAGATAGAGAACAACAAGTGTTTCCACCCTAACTATTTCCTTCCATTCCCACATCCCTAGTCATCGACTTTCCTGACTCCACATGTACCTCCTTAGCATTCCCATTGGCACTAACCTCTTTCCAACCCAAAGAAATAACTCCTTAATGAAAGATATCTGAAAGGTGTCCCAACTATTTGCAGGTAGTGCAGAAGTCCATCCCAGTATCATAACCCACATATTACTTGAACATGTACTCCTTTCCAATTGTGACCTAAATAAACTCAAAAGGAGTCCACGACAAATCCATATCCATACAAACCTGTGGGATAAAAGGATGGCAGATAAATTCAGTTTGGATAATGGCATAGGTGAATCATCCAACAAGATTTCTATGCATTGAAATGAAATAGGGATTTTGGAAAGGTATTGGTAAATTGGGAAATCATACCTAGACCACAAATATAGGATAATAATGACTCATGTGGAATTCTATATACCATCAGAAAAGGAAGAACTTAAAACTGTTTATGTTATGAGGAGCACATGACCAAGAAGTGATGAAGTCCTCCACCAATGCAATCCAAACCATAATGTGATGACGCTCAAGAAAACCCACCATCTCTCTCTCCCCCAAATTCAATAAACTAAAGACAACCTTATAGAACACATCTACTAAAGGTCGCCTCTTCTTAATCCGAGCACCCAGAGTGAGATTCAGAACCGCTATGTTTTCCGTGAACTTTGCAATTGTATGCTGAAGATTGTGAAACCCATCAATGAGGATCAGCACTTTTGGACCATGGAAAAAATTCAGGAATGGAGGAATAAAGTCTATTTTTAAGAATTCCCAGAAAGAAGACCCAAAATTATTGCAAAATGACAAAAACACCTCCCCCACCATGGGTAGCAGTCGGCCCAGCCACCGCCCCCGTCGCTACAAGGTCATCGTCGCCTAGGGGTCACTAGTTGCTCAGCTGGACCACACATAAAGATTCAATATCTTATTCTATAACTCAACATTTTATGTTACACATAGTCGTGAAAAAAATATAACAACCATTTCTTAATAAACCTCGAATGTCTAAGAATTTTTTTTCAAATATTGTCTACTATTTTTGAATTTTTACATCAATACACTGAGCACTATTTATCTTATACAATAATGATGGTTAATCAATCATTTGTTAATGGATTGATGATGTTCCAACTTTTATGATACCTATGTTTATCCTTTTTATGACTAAGATGATTTTATCCTATTCAATTATTATCAATGATAAAATGTCACAATCCATTCTAATTAAAGATTCTTCTACATTATTAACTTTTCCATGATGGTTGTGTATTTAGAAATTATAATACTGCTTCAACACTAACCAATCTGACTGGAATGTATTAAGGTATTTCAATGTGAAAATATACTCGAGGCTCTTATGATTCATATATATTTCACATTTTTCCCCAAAGAGATAATTATGCCAAATTTTCAAAGTGAATACCCATAAATGAATCTATAAGTCAAGGATAGGGATGTTATATTCATGAACATTCTACTTAAATGAAATATAAACTATCACATTGACATTTTTTAATAACACACAACCCGATCCAATTATAGAAGTATCACTGATTACTATTATAGATCCCCACTTGTGTGTATTGTGAGTATAATTGCAGTTATAGTAATCTTATTGAACTTCTTGAATATCTCTTCCAAACCATCTTTATAGACAAAATTGACTCTCTATAAAGTTATATTGGTTTTAATGTTTGAAAACCACATCATGGATATTTGAAATTGACTATAGTACCATGCTAATTAAAAGAAAATATGGATATTTTTCATAAATGTTGGCCTCGATAATACATCAATAGATTATATCACCGAAGGTACTACATATATCCCATTAATTGAGATAATATGACCCATGAATGAGAATTTCCTAAACCAAATCTCACATTTTATATAAATAGCATAACGGTTCTCCTTTCGTGTAGTATTTAGAATAATTCTCAGATGGGATTCATGATCCTACATAATTTTGGATTATATTGTAATATAATCTATAAAAAAACTACCATAAAATTTTCAAGGTAATATATAAAGACTCTATTCATCATTTACATGAAAACATATAAATAATCATATTTTTTTAATGGAATTACTATGAAATCATTATGTTAGTACCAAGTATGAAAATCAGTCTTGAGGATATCATCCTCATTCACCATAACATGGTAATACAATGACCACAAATCAACCCTATCAAAGTATTGTGCTCTATTTAGCTAATCAAAAAACTCCTCAATCTGTGGGAGTGTATCTTTATGTTGTGACCTTATTGATCTAAAGATAATCAATTCGAATGTTTATTGACCTATCCTTCTTCTTGATGGAGAGGATTGTTTCACCCCATAATGAAGCACATGAGATTATGAACCCTTTATCCATATTGTATTGTAGTTATATCATCAGTTCAAAAGTTCACCAATATTAATTATATATTTATTTTTTGGATAATGGTATCAACCTATGTATAATATTTTTAGAAAATTCATCCTCATGACTAGGAGAAAAATTAGGAAATTCATCAGGAAATACTTTATTATATTCCCCCATAATTATAATTTATTTAAAGCTGATCATTTCCATAAACTCAATCATTTAAGCTACATATTCTTCATCGTAGGGAAAACATATCTATTTTTTATGGTTGTTACACTGAATATTCATCCATATACTCTTATTTGTGAATAATCTGAGGATGATTCATGATACAGAGTGTGATTTCTTCCTCACAAAAATTTATATTCGCTCTATAAGGGTAAATCTAAACCATGACCAAAACATCATAGAATTACATCAAAGGGATTATTATAAGGGTATATTTGAAGTTCATACATCATGATTTATAGGGGAGGAATTATAAAATTTGGATGCCATAATTTCCCAATTTAATGTTGTCACTGACAGCTATACTTTCAATATTTTTTGTGATGTGTTAATAGTTTTAGTGAAATAAAATATATATGAATGAATGTGTATAACCAAAAACAAAAAGTAAATTCACTATTCTAGAATCAATAACTTGTCCATTTATCACCACATCATTTCATGGATCCACCTTAGCATTTGTGATGGAAAAATCACTCCATTTCTTCCTTGGTGGAGGTTGGTTGTCTACAAAATCCCATGGATTTTTTACATTGGGTTAAAAAGTGTTGGGGATAAATGTAGTTAAAAAAATGGAAAATGAGATGATGGAGGACTAGATTATTTATTACCCCTATCAAGATAGTAGTATTCTCCATTCAGAAATCACTACCAATGATTTCTTCATTCCCACACCAATATAATTTCTTCGTTTCCCAAAATAAATTTATGGGTTGATTCATTCTACTCTTTTGACAAGTGGGATGTTGAAATTTGCTATCACTATAATATTTCCACATCAATAACTAAAATTAAACACCACATTACTCTTTTTATTCACATGATACCCTTAAATTTATCAACCCAAATTTGGACTTATAGGGCACATCAATAAATTTCTTCATTACTATCAATGTATATGATCACCATATATTTTTATAGATAAGGTTTTAGCCAACCAAAGATGCGGTAAAATGTTCATTTGGGGTTACAAAAAAGATGGAGGAATATCTTGCAAGACTTGTAAATTTTTCCTCGCACACCCAGATATATTTTTTTCCTATTTGCATAAGAAAAAGGAATTACCTCTCTTTTTTATACTGGATAGTGTGAAGAAGATATTTAATCAAAAATATTTTACAGAATTCCTTCCACCCCATCGCTTTAAAATATTCTTTAGGCATATTATTATTATTTAATTTCCACCACACATCAACATATCACTCCAAATGATCTAATGTTTTTAGAACATTCTCTTATTTGTAACATTGAATGATATAAATGATTTTCTCAATTGAGTGGATCTATTGATCTCCTATTATAATATTAGACGATCTATTCAATGCTTGTGGCCATTTTCATATAATGGTCTCAATTTAGACATTTCATTCTTAGGGAGATTTGGGTTCTCTTGATGATCCATGATTATACTCATAATCAATGTTTTCTGAATGAGTATTAGCATAATTTTTGTGATTCATACTCCCATCTGGTCAGGCATCTCTTTTGGGTTGTCATCAGATTTCCCTTATCATTGGTTATTTACATAATTCCTAATATTTCTTTTCAGAAGATATAATAAATGGAATGGAAGGGATTGCTATTTTTAAAATATTAAACACATATATGTGAAACTAATGACATTAAATAGATAACATATAAATTACATAAATATTTTTAACATATGAACTTATAGTCTTCAATATAAGTTATTGATGATCTATTTCCTGGAATATATTATTATGGACATTTTTTATTCCATTATTAATGGGTTTTAATGATCTTATAAATTTTAAAAATCATATTGGAGTGTCAAACTTGTTCTATAGTATGGTCTATTGTTCTACACCAGTTCCAGGTCGAGTCTAGCTCAATGGGGTGTGTTCTGGTTTTAAAAAAATGTATATCTATGAATGGGCCACATCCACTTATAGTACCTAGAAGGGTAATGATTTTCCATATAAGTAAAATATTCTACTGTTAGAAAAGTTTTGGAAAAAAATCATATACATAGTCTTATCCTGAAAGATTTCAGTTTATTTTTTACTTTCTTTTCCCAAAAATAACAAAACATTTCTTTTCTACTAAATATGAAAGCCTAGTTCTTTATTATAAAATAATTAATTTTTTTATTATATAATATCACACATAATAAATGTTATAATATCAACAATTTACTGTCTTTTTTAATTAATTATAATAAATTAAAAAAAATATATTAAAAATTCATATTTATTAAAAAAATATTTAATATGCTCATACATAAAACTGCATTGGACAACCAGGGGACATACATAATAAAAATGAGATCTACAAAGGAAATTAAGGGAATAAACATGGAATTAGAAGAGTAGAAAAATACATGTTATACAATAGGTATATAAATTGGTTATAAATGTGGTTAGAATCATATACATGAAAAATGATGCATGATATTACATTTTAATCATAAACATACGAAATATGGGAAGTACATAAAACAGAACCTCATAAACATGGGTCTAGGATAACAACAAGGAAATCATGATGTTAAAAAAAATTCTATTATGAATATGGTTCATTCCTTAATATAATTCATGATGTATATTGAGACTAAAGAAACTGATAATTAATTGCAGTGTTGCACAGTTCTTGGCACAATAGTCGCATTTATTTCATTTTCATGCTTATGTATTCCACATTGATCAAGAAACATGGATTCATCCATTGTCAAATAATTTTCCATAATCCAAGAGTCTAGAAAAAATAATTTTAATTACACAATCAAGCAGTATAAGGGAATAATGGTGAACACCCTTGATAGGAAATTGGTATGGGTGTTCACAACATAATTGTTTGGTATGGAAAATCCTTATGAAATTTCAATTGCATAACGGGTGGTAATGAATGTTCATGGGAGGTATTGATGAGAGATAAATGGGTATCTAATAATTTAGAAATAAAATTGAATTTAATGGGGGTATGTGAAAACATAAAACATCATTAGAAAATGATTATAAAACACATAAGATATAAGAGAAACCTGAATAATGAAGAGAAGGAAAATAACCCTTTCATTGAGAGTGAAATATCAAATGTATGGGATGATATAGATGAGAACATGGGGGAACTATGGGTAGTTTATAGAGTGATTAAAAAAACATAAGAATCTTTCACGAATGATTATTAAGGATGATAAATCGGAGATTGGGTGGTTCTGTATATGAAAAGTGATTGGGGTTCTTTATTAATTCTCAAACATAGGTTTCAGACTCAATATAATAAAATAAAAACAAACACAAAAATCCTAATTTTTCTCACACAAATTTTATTACAAAACATAGTGATTTTCATTATTTTATTGTTGAAAGGGTGGAAATTATTAATAATTTACCAATGGTGATGTTGAGGTGAGTTATTCACTTTAATAAATGAATTAAAAACCTTAAAATATATTATAGGTTATGAATGATTAATAAAGGACTTATCAAAATAATTAAAAAAAGATAAAATGAAATTATTTTAAATATATAAAATTTATTTGGTTGTGGAAAACAATTATATTATTTATGATATCAATTTTTGTTCATTATTTTTTCATAATAAACACCATATGTTTATATAGTGTTTAATTTTTACTAGAAAATTTGACAGTCAATGAAAAGTATGAAAAATTCACTATTAGATTATTTTTAAATGATGAACAAAATAAATAATATCAATTTTATAAAAAAAAACATTCTTAAATATGTTTATTTTCACTATTAATATAACAATCACCATTTATTGAGAAATTTTGGGAACTTCTTGATAATAACATTTTTTTAACAATTATAAATATTACATTTGAGTTAAAAAACAAGATCATTAGTATATGATAAAAATTATTTAATAATAATAATTTAATAAGGTATAATTTATTTCAATAATATATTTATTCATTATAATGAATTCCTTAATATAAAATGATTACTCATAGAAAATAAACATATTTAATAAATTAAAAATAAATATAAGGTAAGGATAAGAAGTAAATATAATATTATCTCTATTGAAAATGAAATATATATTTTTAAATAATTATGGCCTTGATACATATCCCTTTAATACACTAGAAAATACCATCCGAGTATGGTGTGAGACTGTGTGAATTTGGTGGGGTGGTAGGGTGTACATGGTTTGCTCTCTGATCTCAATGAGCATGAACAAATCCCGAAAATGGTTTTTCATAGGATTATGATGATAGAACCTAGCTTGGGATTGGACCGTGGAAAACCCTAGTGTTGTTATCTTCCTTGAAAATTTGATAAATTTTATTAATAGGGTATAATATTACTAGTGGAGTCCATAACATTCTCTCTCTGTGTCAATTGGATTATAAAAACCCTATATGTATAAAAAATATATGAACATTATTCAATGAAAATATTATCAATGATTATGATTCATAATGGTCTTCTAAATATGATAGCATATAATAAAACCAATGAAGTGCATCTGTTTTCCATAACAATTTTATATAAGATAACATGAAATTAAATCTCAATGGTGATATTATTTGTAAATGATTAAGTCATTACTATGGTGATTAGATGAATTAATTTTACGAATTTGGGTTATTATGCTCATTTCTATCTAAAGTAGGATTTATAGGATCGAAATAATGAAGATAAAAAATATAATATTGTAGAAAAATCATTTTATACTACCATTATTAATGATGGGATATTGAATGATGTAGTGAATGATATGATACTTAATTATTCTATAGTGAATCAATCCAAGTCATTTAGAAAAGCCACATAAACAATAATCTTTTGTAATATAGGTAAACTTGGATAACAAAAACCATTATTAAATATAAAAAAGGCATAATACAAGAGTAAATAATTTGAGAATGAATAGATCAAACAAAGACCAAAAATCAGATAAAAAAACTAGATAAAATATAAATAATTTCAAATCATCAAATGAATAACACTCACCTCATATCCCAACCAAAAAAATATAGTAGCAAAAAGTGAAGCCAAAAAACTACAAGATGTTATCCTCTTTACCTAAATCTATAAACAAAATATCTAAAAATTTCCAAAGGCACGCGTTTGGTGTGATCCAATTCCTTGTAGGATACTACCATAAAATCTATAAAAAATCAATTATTAGGACTACAAAAAATTAATGGATTTTAAATAAAATAGTTTTACAGAGTATTTTCATAAATCCAAACCATTTATAATCCATTTTCTGGTTTCCACATTTTTTTATCATAAAATAAATTAACATTGTCAAACTATAAATATGAAAATAATAATATATAAAATCAAAAGCTATATCCCTGAAAAAATAAGTATATATATCTATGAAATAATATTTCATGTGATGATCCGTGATAGAAAACCATAAACCATCATACGAGAAACAATCCATGATAATGAAATTATTTTATAAATAACCAACAATAAAAAACACATCACATATTGGGCTCTATCATTTGGGCCAATCTATACCAGACACAAAAAATTAAAAACTAAAAATGCCAACTGTTCGATCCCAATGATGTCAAGTCTTACCATGAAAAATCATAACAGGTACCAATTATTTCTAGTCAATATCATAAAAAGATAGTATATAGTGGTTCCCTGAACCCAATAAGTCTACATGTGTCTCTTTCCCAACAAATCTATTTTTATTTATAATTTTTTTATATATTTTCATTTCAATATCATGATAAAAATTTCATAAAAATATTTCAAATAAATTTCGATCAAATTTGAATTTTGAAAACACTTTTCTATATCAATAAAATTCTTTTTCATTGAAAAACCCTCCTTTAAAATATTTTCATTCCCATGAAGTATTTTTGAGCCTCAGATTTCATACTATAAAATAAAAACTAAAATAATTTACAAATAACAATATGAAATTCATTAAATTAACAAATTTTGTAGAAAAACCTACTTCCAAACGGTTGAGACTATTTTTCCTTTGATAATAGTGAACATAATCAAAGTGAAAACCCTTAAAAATATATGGAATTCAAATGAACTAAAAAGGGTAAAAAAGAAAAAAAAACTTTATCAAAAATTAAAATTGGACAGTATCCAAAACCATACCCATAACCAAAACTATTGAAATCCCTGAAGGAATACATACCTGAAAAAAATAAACCCTATGAAAATTTTGATCAAACATACAATGAAGTACTTCAGATGGAAGGGGGTCACCCAAAATATCTAAAGGTAAGAATTGGGTAAAAAGGATAAGGATTCATCTATATTAAAATTTAATTCATCCATGCACCTCCCTTAAATCCTCAAATCATGACATTTATACCATTGGTAAACCAATTATATGTCATTTAATCCATAAATTATAGAATGAAATGATAAGAGTTTTATTTTTATTTAAAAGTAGTTATTGTACATTACATATCAGATACCATATAAATGCCATTTTAAAATAAAGAGATTTATTTTCAAATGATTAATAATACCTGATATTCATTACATAGTGTGAACTCCAATTACACAGTGTGTAATCTCCCGGTGAATAGAAAAACTACAGGTTCAAGTTAAAAATTAAAACAAATCCCTAACATCGACATTACAGGTGTCCTCTAATTTTTTTAATTACTCATTCAGGGAAAATTTTAATAAAAAAACATCACTGATAGATTTTAATTGAGGTGTTGCAATATACACATAATAAATAGTTTATTCACCCAGAAAGACCATAATATCAATGAGCTATCAAAAAATAAATCAAACATTACCTCATAAATTACTCATTTTCCCACATCTCATGTCTATCATGTCCTCACAACCTGAGTTACCAGATTAGGTTGATCATATAATAATGTAGTAGATTATGCTCATGATTTATTATCTTAAGTTGATTCATAACAAATGTGGTATCAAGATCATGATCAAAGTTCTCCCATTTAATCACTTGAGAAGGAAATGGTATATACTTCCTATATAGAAAAACATTAAACAGATAATGGTTATAAATAAAACTATATGATATGTATAATCAATAGGTTACCATCCGTAGTCATCTAATGATCCCAAAGGGGGATAAAAAACTCAAAGAAAATATACACTATTTACCCAACCAACTATGTCCTAAGTGAGGTGAGAATATGAAAACAAACCAATCTACAACCTTAACCCCTTGTGCCCACCACTGAATGTCTAATTAATATTTATGATGAATTCGTGTCGTGATCAAATTCTATTGGATCAATTTCACTATCTATATCATCTTCTAAAAAACACTATGTCCAATGCTGGATTTCTCTCCCAACATATCCCAACTCAAGGGAGATATATATAGACACCCATAAAAATCCTCAAAGGGAACAATATTTATCAAATCATGATAACTACTATTATATCCAAATTCATCAGAAGGATTATTTTTTCCCAATATCCCCCAAAATCAAGCATATAATAGTAGATTATATCATCAAGAAACTGTATATCCCTCTATTTATGTCCATCGATTTTTATAAGATAATGTATTCTTAATATAATCTACGAATCCAATGCCTATAGTAAAAAATTACAAAACTGATATTTTTACCTTATTTTCCTATTATAAACAACATTAGGGGAATCCCCATGATGTCTCAAAAACTCCCAAACATACATTTACCCATATTTTTCCACATTCATGTTTGACCAGATAGGTAAGAAATGATCTTATTTCATGATCTGATCAATGATCACACAAATCAATTTATTGAGAGTAGGAGTCCATGAAAAACCTATGAACAAATCCTTGTAAATATCATCCCACTTTCATAACTAAATGTTTAATGGGTAAAAAACCCATATAGATCTCTAGTGTTCATCCTTAATTATTTGATAAGTGAGACATCACAAAACAAAATACACGATCATCAATCTCATCCCCTATCACCAATTACAACAACTATATTCATTATAAATATTGGTACTATCTAGGTACATATACCAAAATGAATGGTTTCGACTATCATACATCTCATTCCTGAAATAAAACTGAATACCCAACCTACTATAGAAGCATATAGAACCATTGGGTGGAAAATACCCCTATCTCAATGACACCCATTATAAATTTTTTCACTAATGCATTCAAACAAGAGTATTCTCACCTTATTAATACAAAATCTCTCCTAAAATGATGAGTAAAATTTTGTAAAATCCAGGAACATCTTTACACCATCTTCTTCCACTACTAATATTATCTTAGTAAACCAAATCATCATATACCACTCTAAAATTAACTCATTCATGGATAATGTCGATAATTTACTACCTAATGCATTTTAAACAACATTCACTTTCCCAAGGCTATAATAAATATCTAAATAAAATTTCTATAGATACTCTACAAAGTGTACCTCTCACAAATTCATATCCCTTTGAGTAAATACATAATTAGGGATCTTATGAATAGAATAAAATATATTTTCTCCCCTAAAAGAGATATTGGAACCACATTTTGTGTGCATGAATAATTTCTTCCAACTCAAGATCATGGGTTTGGGTAATTCTTTCATGAGGGAAATACTGGTTTGAGGCCTAAGATAAACCTTTTTCCCCATGAACAATTTAAATAATTAGTTCCAGATAAAAATTCCAACAAATCTATTACATCACCATTATAGAAATCCTCCCAATTTACTTCTCGGAAATATTCATCCAGCAAAAAATAAATAAATTAAAATAGTTCAAAAACATACCTTATATAAATGAAATGGGTAATTTCATATTCAATTTATTCTAGTGTCTTGTTTGAAACTTGATCTTCACATTGAGTCATTTTTCAAAAATGTTTGTGTAAAATAAAAATATAATCACTTAAATAGAATATATATTGTTTTTAAACAAACACTTAGTCGAAACATCAATGAAACAATGATTTATATGTACCATTCCTTTTTATTAGTGTCCAATTCATTCATATAATTATCATTTAATTTCACATAGTATATTTTCATAATAATTTTTATGTTTATTGGATTTCATGTTATTATGATAAGATATATTTAATATCTGGTAATGATTTATTCAATGATTACATATCTTTAAAAACCTACCATGAAGCTATGAAATCGATTAAAGAGGAGAGTTAATGATACATAGAATATATTTTTGAAAAGAAATAAAATTTTCAACATATAGGGTTTCCAATAATAAACTAATATGTTTATGTGTTTTATGATGATTTTAATTCTTCTCCCTTATGAAGAGTTTGATTTTATTATTTACTTATTTCGTATTTCTAATCCTATTTCTAAAATAATTATCAAATTGAACTTGTAGTTAAATTGGAATTAAAAAATACATTTCATGAGATAATATATAATGGTTTAATTCCTAAATTTACTTCACCATGGGTTTCTCTCAATTTATTTAAAACATTTTGTTTAATTAGGATTTTTTATTATACTTCCTTCAATAACATCACTATTAGGTAAAAACTATCATTTTCCACATATCGATTATTTTTTCGATCATCTTCCCAGTGAAGAATATTTTTCAGAAGCTTATATGAGGTTTTGGTATAATCAGTTGAATAATAAGGATGAAGATATCCTAAAGACTAAATTTCAAATATGATATGGGAATTACTAGTTTTTAGTTATTCTCATTTGTTTATCAAATTGACATTCAATATTTCTGAAACATAGGAATAGATTTTCCATGTGTTCTCGAATAATATTTTTTTTTGTTCATTCATGACATATTGGTAATTTATAATAATCATTACTATTATAAAAGACACATAAGTATTGTTTTAAAAAAATTAAATGAAATGATTCTCAATAGAAATTTAATTATTTATGAATTTTGATTGCAATAAATTTCTTTCAACAGAAATATTTTTTATAAAGACGGTCTAATTATTAACCCTACTAAAATAAATGGTTATGAACTGTGCCCAATACCTAGAAATATAATAGATATTAATTTATTTAAAATATTTTCTTGTTTTTTGAATTAATTTCATTGTTTTCCAGACAATAAACTA
The DNA here is from genome assembly GCA_963277665.1 of Viscum album. Classification (NCBI taxonomy): domain Eukaryota; kingdom Viridiplantae; phylum Streptophyta; class Magnoliopsida; order Santalales; family Viscaceae; genus Viscum; species Viscum album. The sequence goes on along the minus strand of OY728134.1, from coordinate 352,802,459 downwards.
TGTTATAATGAAAATGATTTAAATTCCTATGGAATAAATATTATTTAAAACAATTTAGATGAACTGAATAGAATATTATGGACTAATACCCATTTAGATTTTCTCATTGTAAAGGGCGACTTTTTCAACAAAAATGATACTTATTTAAATTGTAACTATTGTTTCATTGAGAAAAATAATCATGTAATTTCATAAGACATGTGTCAGCCAAAACCTCATTAGTTATATTATCTTACACATGATTTGGAATTAGCTACCGTAGTAATGGATTTAAAAAGTTAGATGAATAATTTTCAAAGGATAATGTGAGCAATATATATAGATCATAAAATTCATGATTATATTTTTACCCAAAAAGAGTAAAACATGAGGTAGAGAACAAGGTCAGAACAAATTAAGGATTATGACTCCATGATTCACTAGAATCTATGAAAATAAAAAAATTATTTCATAGCCTGATTTAAAATAATTATATATTAACAATTTTCATTATAGAAAAAACCTGTTGGTCAATGATTTAATAAATTTTGTCCTATATTTTTTTGATGAATTTAAGTACACTATATTTTTTCAAGATTCAGTGTAATTTTCTCTATGAGAATGAATTATGAAAGATCAAGATGAAGTTATTTGGTTATATGAAACAGTAAAATTACTTATGAATGCCATGTTTCAAAAATTTAATGTTTTAAATGAATGAGTTTTTATATTTGAAAAAAGATTATGTGTGATTTTTTATTCTCAAATAATGACAGAATTGTTGAGTGAAGATGATAGATAACTATTATATGATCATCCATAAAGCCCTATGATGTACATAAGTCTTAAAATTATTACAACTTTGTTGAATAAAATGAGATATTTCTAACTATACAACGAAATTGTTGAATTTTCAAAAGGATAAAATAGAATTAAACATACCTAAGTTGGAGATTTAATATTATAAAACACTATATTTTAAATGGGGAAATATATCCAAGGATTTTGATGTAAGATTTCCAAATATATCTCATGTTAATTACACTATTTGGGTAATTTTTGATTGATTAACAAATTAATGTAATTTTTTACTATTAAATATAAAATGTATTTTGATAAATTTTCGTGAATGTATATCATAGATATAGTTGGTATACATTGAGTTTGTTCCTCTATTATATGTGACCATAATCTCAGGATCACATTAATTTTTTTAGAAAGGACATTAGATGTTATTGGGAATTCAATGAAATATCAGTACAACCTTTAATATATAATTAAATGAATAATATAAGAGAAAAATAATTACATTTTATAGTTTATATTTTAATTTTAAATGGATATAAAGGAATTTTTGGATACAAAAATTGCATTGATAGAGTTTTTTTACAAGTATAGTTTTCATTCTGGTACACAGATGACACCTATTAAGGCATATATTGTAAGTGGACCAAGACTCATGATTTTTCAGATGATGTTGGAGAAATTACACTAATGGGGATAGTGTTGATATAAGAAATGGTTATTTAGGTAAATATAATTCACTGCTATATGAGTATGGCTCAGAAGAGGTATCAAATTTATTTAGATAACCATAGAATGGATCATTCATTCAATGTAGGAAATCATGTTTTTCTTGAAATATCTCTTTGGAAAAGTGTTATGCATTTTTAGAAAAAATGGAATAAAAGGACATCATTTATTAAAAACAATGAAATTATTTATAATATTACATCAGTTTCCTATGAAGTCACATTTTGTTCATGTTTTTCTTATGTAAATAATGCATTTAATGTTTTTTTGTTATGAAAATATGATCCAAATTCATCTGTTGTTTTGATTCATGAAATAGTTTAGTTGGAAGATAAAAATTCTTAAAATAAAAAACCTATTATGTTTCATGAACCTATAGATGATATATTTTATAATAGTGTAATATAGTAGGATAAGGTTTTTTTGGAGACTATATGCATGAAGAATATACACATGAATATAGAAATGGTATTAGCGAATGTTACCCCCACTTGTATATTAAGGGAATAAAATTATTAGAATGTAATTCCAAAGTATGGATGAATATAAAATCCATGGTAAAGATAGAATATATCATTATCATGTCTTATTAGTATTCATTATTTAGTATATTTATTTAAATAATATAATGACAATATTCTATCAAATAGAAATAGATATATTTCTAACAAAGTAGTATTTTCATTCATTTTACAATTTCATATCATATATTGATTTCCAATTTTAATAACTTAATTTGAAAAAATAAATTTCATTTTTTAAATCATCATTTCAAAATTATCATACGAAAACATATAGATAATTTAATGAGAAGATTCATTTTCAATGAATTGTAAAAATATAGTTTTTTACTTAAAATTTTATTTTCATTGTAATTAATTTCAAATTATCATTATAATTTAGATTAGTTGGAAGAAATATTTATTTCATTTTGATTTAAAATAATCGATTTTTTTCTAAGAAAGAGTTTTATAGTGGAGACTAGTATGATAATATTTTATACATAAAAAAATATTTAAAAATACGATTTCATGGTGTTTTTCTAATTTAAATTTAATATATATTTTTCCACATGTATATATGAAAAATTGAAAACGTTATTGAATTATTGGAATTAGTTGGTCCAAATTTGAAAATATTTTACTTATATTGGTGTACAATAAAAATTTCAACCATAGTAATTTTCGATTCCATGGAAATGGGTAAATTGGTTTACTATGGTTAAAAAATAGGATGATAACAACTAAAAAATAACACTATCCATTGATATTAACCTTTTGGATGAGTTATTTGGATATTTCCATCAAATTATAAAAAAATATGTAATTATCAAGAAATGTTTCATTAATTATGACATTTATAATATTTAACTAAACATAATACCATAATTGTTAAGCACATGTTTTTATTAAATATAACATTTTAACATAAGGAAAAATAGAGGATATGTTTAGTTACAAATATTTAACTGAAATGTACATTTTTTTTATTATGTTAATTGAAAAATTAATTTTAATCAGTATATAATTATATTAATATCCTATGCAATCTAGATTCATTAATTATTTAATTATTACTAAAAAATATGAATCATTTTAAAAATGATAAAAGGAATATATTATAAATAAATCATTCTCTAGTAGACAATAATGATTTTTTATACACAAAAAATAATTCTATTTAATGATTTAAAATTCATAAAAATCCTTTATTTGGGAAATTTATTATTATGAAAATTAATATATAATTTGTATCCCAATTAATTGGAATATTTTAATTTAAATAAATAGTATTGATTCTTAATTAGTGATAAAATTACTATCACTGTAACTGTTTAGAAGGGTCAAAGTTTGTTAAAACCACAAATAACTAAACAAACCAATCTAAGAATGTATAAATATTATTTAATAAAATGAGTTAGATTGTTTCCCATATCATATTAGATTATTTTCAATTTTAATAAATTTTTCTTTAATGTTTATTTGTATCAATTTTGTATTTTATAAAATTCCAAGAGTGCATATCACCTCTCTTATAAAAGGTTACTTATTTTTTTAATTTATTCATGCTTAGAAAAAAACATAGCCAATTTCCAATCAAATTGCTTACATATATTCTGATCTAAATATTTTAGGCCATATCATGGGAATTATAACAACCATAGAGGTATTATGCAATATATAAAATGAGGTTTTCTTAAGAAGAGTTATCATTTATAATTTACTTTTTTGTTTAATTTATTCTTCCACCTCAATATAATTTTAATTAATCAGTATTATTTTATAAATAAGTATATCCAATATCTTTGGATGTTGTTATGCAAATTTAATAACTATTTTCCACCTCTAACCTCATTCCAATGGGAACAAGATCCATTTTTTGTTTGTATGGTAGACTACGGCCTCAGTGACTTATATTATTTTTTCCATTACCACATCTAATGGATAATAATAATAATAATGGATTTAATGTATATATTTAATATTAATGGCGTACATAGAATTTTATAAATTCAATATATCACCTATTTTTTTGAATTTAATTTATTGATAAATTATAGCCTCGTTTTTTCGTACATGTATACTACCATCTCTACAAAGTGATGTGATTCGTATATCAACCCCACATAAAATGGTTTATATATATATATAAAAATATTTAATTGAATAAATATTGAATTTATGATATAATTAATAATATATAATAAAATATAACTCCCAAATTGTTTCTATAATTGTCATTGAAAAATCGAAATATTACACTTGTGTAAGTTTGACCTAACGTCTCGATGATTGTAATTATGTTCATTTTCCAAAATAGTCATTCATGGTAAACTTTAAATGATTAAATTATATATATATATACATGTGTGTGATAATTATTTAATTATTATTATTCTATATATGAAAAAATAGTGATATATTTGACCATAGTCAATCTACAAATTTTATTTTGGACATATGAGCTAAATATCATCAAAAATTATAACATAGACCAAAATGAAAAAGAAATTTTATAAAACATGTTATTAAGTTGAATAAAATGAATAATAATCATGAAAAAGGTTCTAAAAAATTATATAATTAAAAGAATTTCTTTACAAATCGTAACGCACATGACGTGTTAGTGTCTATGTAATAGGCTATCTTTTCAAAATCTGTTTTTAAATTTTCACATAGAACCATTTTATTTGAAAATCCTTATTTTTCAAAATTATTTTATAGATTTATTTTTATTGATAAAAAATAATTATAAATTATATTGTATGTAACCATTATCATTTCTTCTATGGCTTTCAAATAAATCCTTTTTACATATTTTATATAGAACATATTGATAAAAAGAAAAAATATGTTATATTTATAATGTACATAACATCAGTAGATTTTCCTCCCACCATATAAATTAATTGATATATGGATACCTTTACATGAAATCATGTTTTAAAAAAATAAAAATCCTACATCACTATTCATAGGTATTTTGTTACGGTAATTGGGTTTTTTTAATGTAAATGGTATTTTGATATCTAATTTTTTTCATATAGTTTCCCTTAATTATTTAATGGTTTTATACTGAAAATTTGAAATTATAAAATATTATATTCATGATATGGTTCCCATACATGATTTAACATAATATGTAAGATTAATAAAATATAAGACATTTGTTTTTTCTATTATAATTCATCATATGGTAGGTGAGCCCCCATATATTTATCCAATTCATTCGGAAATGTGTTTTTCGAAAGATAATTGTGATGGAATTCAACTGAATATTCCCTATAATTATTTGGGTCTTGTATGGGATATATGTTGATGATATTCAGAGACACCGACATGAATTTTTAATGATTTATTATGAGTTTATATGGTTGTTATTTATTTAAAAAATTACGCAAAATATCAAATGTACTAAAGAAATTGTAATACCATTTTTTCAAAGACAAAACTTTTATGAAAATATTTTTCATAGGATGTCATTGTTTTTGTGAGAAACCTCCAATGTTAATATTTTACCATATAATTTAATTGTAATGGCCTTAATGAAAAAAATCGGAATTACCGCTGATTTAATTGATCCCAATGTTTAATGGAATCTCCTTTTATGATATCATGGTTTTCAAATTGACTGATGTGTTTCATTATTTTTTTATGTTCTTTACTAAGATTTTTTTTTCTCATCCCAAATTTTATAATTTTATTCACCATGATTAATGATTTATAAGGATAAATATAAATTATTTTTAAATTTAAAAATGTTTTTCAAAGGAAAAGAATTCTTATTTTCATTTGAAATATTATATTTTCAGAATTATGAAAATATATTAGAAGTGACCAATTTGTAAAATTTGGGTTTGTTATATAAGAGTTGTGACCTCATTATCAACTAATCTAAATAAGAAAAGGCCCATTAAATGTGATAAATTGAATTCTAGTCTACATTCACTATATCATGCAATGTTTACGTTTGGGTTCATATATTTGGAAAAACATGTAAATACACGGGGCACAATATCCCATTGCCCACGATTATGTGGAGGTATTATGGTTCACCATATAATATTATATGAGTGGTTTCAATAATAGTTTAACATTGGTGATTTCAACAATGTATACAGGTCATGAATATAAACATTTAATAAGGACCAAAGAGACTACTTATAGATTGATAACACTAATAAGAGGTGATCCCTCAATCACAGAATGAACAATATTAACTTTTACAGACGAGTTAAGTTTACATGTTATTTGATATAGAGATAAGAATATCCATTATAAAAGATCATATTTTGATACCAGTTATAGATATAATGATATTATTTGATATCTTATAATTGCATTAATTTATCACAACCTAGTTTGTTGATTAGTTTTTGTAGAGAGTAGAATGAATTTATCAAAATACAAATCCCGAGACACAGTGGCATGAGACATATAGAAAATGATTTAAATAAAAATGTATATATTAATTATCAATAAAATTGACATCACATGATATATTAGTCATTAATATACGAAATGTTAATTAATTATGTAAATATACTATATTATAAAATAAAATGACCAAATCCACTATTATCATGAAATTATTATTTTTCTTTTATCAAATAGAGTTATTCATACATTTTTAGGGAATGGTAAGTTAAATAAACTAGGAGTGTCCTTGTAAATCAATAAATTAGATTTCATTAATTTCAAATTAATTGGTTATTATTTGGATTCGATATAAGTAGTTTCTCAAAATAATCACTCAAAGGTTGTAGATATGTATCCAAATGTATTTACAAAGTATATCTCAGAAAAAACATAAAAGAAAAACATTGAATGTTATATTAATTTTTTTACATAGACCAATTACAATTTAATGATATTATTTCGACATTGTGTTAGATAATATAGAAGAATTCAATCCATATTTAGGATAATTAGATAAAAAATGATTCATTCATAATAGTTTATATCCTTGATTAGCACGAGAATAATGATAATGGCTTGAAGTGAAATTTTATGTACAATAAATTAAATTTTTTGATGATAAATAATCAATATCCTTTATCCCATATTTATCAAATTGTTTTTCATCTGAAGAGATATCCATGGTTTAATAAAATTTATCTATGATTCTGTTTTCATCAATTAATGGTAAGAAGAGAAGAAATATTGAAGTCGTATTTTTGAAATTTACATAGTTAAAATTATTATTTCATTCCCTTATAAGATAAATATGTTACAATGATGTATATTTATTTAATAAATAAAACTATTACATGGTAATTTTAAAATATTAATTGTGGTATTAATAGATTATATTTTCAATCAATTTATAAAAATAGTATACCACAAGAGATAAATAAATGTTATTTTATTAATTTTTCAGGTGTATAAACTATACAACTACCTATATAAATATAAATATTTAATTTATAAAGAGAAATTCCTTTGGAATAATATTTTAGGTGATTGATTTTTTATAAACCATAATAAAGAGAAACCTACAACATGTTGGAAATTTCCTACGGGAATATTACAAATATGAAGTTCTCTTGTAATTTCATGTTATTAGTAGAGATTTAGTTGGTAATTATATTTTTTTTATTCAGTTTTGTGGAATAGAATAAAAAATATGTATGGTTTGAGTCAAAGTAAAAGTGTCATAATGTTTTTAAATAATTATCTAAGGGAAATAATATAGTATGTGTTTAATTTCCTATAGAATGGTGGTGGATATGAACCATAATACAATGTATTAGGAGTATGATTATAGTATATCACTACACATTGAGTTAAATTCATGGAATATCTATTGATATTGTAAAAAATTTATTAAATGATCTATTTAGAACATGACATGTAATTAGATACTATTATTGATGATTTGAAGAGTTGAAGGCATTATTTATTTAGTACGAAGTTGATAGTATATAATGCTAATAAAGGTTTTATTTAAATATTTGAATTGGGCGGTCCACGATTATAAAAGGAGCATAGTTTTACTATCATCAAATATGTTTCATTAAACTTATATTTCTGAATATAATAGGGAATATTTTAGTTGATACATTATGTATAATGTATTTGAATAAATTCGTTACTAATATTTAATGGAAATATAATATATAATTATATTAGTTTATTTAATCCAAGAGAGTGAATGAAATTTAAAAATTGTTCTCATGTTTTATTTTGTCTTATTCTTTTGGGGTTTGTTGAGGATTAACAATAAGGATATACATAGAGTTAGGGAATGTGTTTCGTATCTATGACTGAGATAAGTGGATAATTCTTGGGCATGATCATCGCTAACACTATGAGCAATCCCTTATCCCGAAGGATAACAATAGCCTTTGCAAAGGAATGTTCTTTGATGATGAATGAGGTACCCACATTACTTAATAAAATAAATCATGTCTTAATTCACTAAAACATCACATTATGACATGTTTATATATAGATTTTCCAAAAAACTGAAAAAGATTCCATATTTATTATAAGGAGTGACCTATACATCAATGAAATCGAATATAACCATATTATAAAATAAAAAATCATCTATATAAATGTAGTAAAAGAATAAAATAAATCTAAACTCATATAGAACAAATCTTATAGAAAAATATAAAGACACGATACTCTACGTAAATATTATAAATAAAGGTGGTTATTTGTCAATTTAAATCCTTTAAGACATGGCTTCCTACCCCAACAAAAAATATATAACAAATTCATGAATGCAAAATGTACCTGGATATTAAATAAATAAAAAACAACACCCCAGATAATTGTTCTTACAAGAAATAAATTCATTGAAAATGAATTTCCACCGATGTGTACAAATATGATGACATGATAAATAAAAAAATTCAAAATCAATAGTATACCAACAATCAAAGTGAATGATTAAGTCTATACCTGAATAATTCAACATACACAATGTTATACATATATATATATATATATAGAAATACATGAATACTATGATAAAATGAGCATTGTGTATTTTGTAGTGTAATATTTACCATGAAACATAAATCCTTATACATGGAGTATTTATTCTTTTATTACTATTATTGTCACATTATCATTCTCTGGGAAGAATAAATATACTAGAGTAAGATGAAAATAACCATTTCTTAAAAATATCATGATATATTCTTGAGTAGAGGAAATCATTGAACCAATCCAAATATAATGTGGGTAGTTTTTATTAAATCCAATGATTCACTAATAATCCTATGGGGATATAAAACGTTTTATACTTAAATATTGAACTTAAAAATATTCCATGGAATAAACAGGTTCACCATTGACTGATACACCAACTGATGTATTTTATATTAATAAATATAATTCTTTTAAGAGGATAAATTCGTCAATGTTAAATCCTTAATTATATACTCAACTCTAATTTTGGGAAATAACATTCATATCATAAAAAACTAATTTTTCCAATATATTCAATAATATCCAGCGAATCATCAAGATATTAATCAATACTACAAGTTGATAGGATAAATATGATCCCATTATTTGTAGGTAAATTAAAATATATAAAAATTTGGGAATATTTACATTAATCTAGTGGGGGAATTATATATAACCAATGAAAAATGTGTATATTAATAGTATGTCAAGTAATTCATTAAAAAGTTTATTATCCCTAACAAATTAAAGTCCATACCAACCCAAAAAATTAATAAATTTCTCCAAAACTACAATTTATTACATATTTATATAGATAAAAAATTCCTCATCTAAATCAATGTTTTATTATCAAATCATAATTTAAGGATTACAATTATTAATGAAAAGTAATTATACAAATATAATAGGATCACATGTTTTTCACATTTTATGAATGAAATATTACATAATATAATGTTTTCATGAAAATATTTTTATAATTTTATTTATGTTAAAATGTGAAATTTATTAATCATGGTAAACAATGAGTGTCAAAGATATTTCAATATCATAAGTATAACAACCCATGTTTTACTATATTTTTCCATTAATTAAACACAATTTTTAAATATTTTTCAACAGCTTACATTGGACTAATACAGTCCTAGACTTTTCGATAAAAAATTATCACGTGATGAAAACTATTATTGCTAACAATAGTGTATTCAATTATTGAATGTTAAACTTCTGTTCTGTGGACAACTGCCTCCCTGAAGCGACATCCTATATTATTCACTACATCCTTCCATCAATAGTTATAAGGATTGAATTGAAGAATAAAAGATACATATATATTATAATATTTTTTTGAAGAACCAAATTATAACTAACCATCATTCCTTATCCTTAGTTGGGAAATAAAAATGTTAATCGTTTCATTGTGTAGACAATCTCCTACATAAAATAATGTATTATATTTTTTATCATCATTTTTATTCATTATAAAAATTTCATTAAATATTATTAATCATACTAGAATTTTCTGAATAGTATCATCATTCTTCCAAAATAATGATATTATTCAAAAAAACCATTTTCATAACATTAATTATTTATTAATTATAGCTTGTTCATATTTGTACCGGACTAACCACCAAGATGAAATAAACTATCAACATACACCATTAATTAATATTAGAACATAAATTCTCATATATTTATTTATTAATGAAAATATAATTGTTGTTTTATAGTTCTAGAATCGTTATATTATATATTTATCTTATTACTAATATAACATCTATGATTTCTAAAATTATTGGAATATCCCGACACTGATTCATTCATCACAAAAATACAACTAAAAAACATATGGATTGAGATAATATAATTATTTATACATAATATTTATTTATTACATTAACTTTAATGATCGTAGAATTATGAAATGTTTCCTACATAATGGGAACCGAAAACAATGACATAAACACTTATTGAAGTTTCTAAATCTAGTATCACCAAATTGTTTAGAATGATATAAATAACTGATATATAAAAAATAATGCTCATATATACAAGAAACCATCTTTTCTATAAGGTTTGGAAAATTTTATTTTCTATTAAATATATTAATTGAATCATTATGATACTTCAGAGTGAGGTAATTAAGAGAACATCAGTGTCTAGTGATAATACGATGCCCGATGCCCAAGATTTTGGATTGGTCGATTAGTCCACAAGGTTAGTAGAAACCATGTTTCCCAGTATAGATGATCGGATAAAACTTTTGGTGTCTGTGTAGGGGGGGGGATGGCCCAATGAACGTTCTAAAGACACATAGTTTGATGAAACAATGTAAACTAGGGTACAAAATAGTTCATTTTCTGTAGAGTTATTAATAAATAGAAAAACATGGTTGGAATTAGGTTTTTAAAACCAGTCACTATAAAAATGTGAGATGGGGTACCAGGAAGCGAGCTATGAAAAATTAACACCCAATTTGGTTAATGGTGAATCCAAAACATGAAACCATTTAAATTATAGGTAAATTATATGTTTTTTTGGATTAATTGTTTCAACCCATCTTGTATATTCCTATTTTATCTAGTGGATATAACCTCTTCTACATGTTAAATCCCCATCCAATGAATAATCTTGGATTCAAGATATTTTTATCGTCCGGATTTTTAGTCGATCATCATCAGTCTCATTAGATAGCCACTGGTGAGTTCACTATTTCACATTCACCTCGTATCATTTGTTATCTTCTCAATGGATTTATCATTGTAAGAGATCATATGACCTATCTGTAGTGTGATTATTGCATTGATAATTTTTTCACTCTAGATAGTATTAGAGGCCACAAATGTATGAGGAGTTGACTACCATGATGAGGTTGGTGGTTTAATTATTTTTAATGGCCTACACAATGACTCATTAAAGAGTTTTCCAAAAACTCAGTTCCATCAAATAGTCCACCAAAATAGTGGCACCTGTCATAGTCTCACACTAAAACGGTGAGTCCACTTACTAGGGAACTACTTATGGTGGCACCATGAGGGTGGAACCATGACGGTGGCACCATAATGGTTTCACAGTGACGGTTGCACCGTGTCGGCTGCACCGTGACGGTCCAAACCAAAATAGTGGCACTGATTATGGTGGCACCGCGAGGGTGGCACAGTGACGGTGGCACAACATATAGTGTCTCACCAAATAGTGTCCCACCCGTATTTCTTTTCATGTTCTACTCCCACCACAAATCATTTGACATAAAAGTATTTTAATAGCCCTTTATACACCTTTAAAATTCCCATTAATCATATCAAAAATCCCCCATGAGTTGGGTGAACCTTGACTTACCAAAACATGTGGCTTTTTTTCAATGTCACACCATTACCTGAACATTCCAATTCCACCCCTGTTGTGCATTTTACTCTGATTAAAAGAAACCGTTTAACACATAGCTGTTATGGCCACCACACTAATGATAATTATAAAATGACAATTAATTCTATTATGGGTAACCACCCAACAGTGTGTTGAATCCATTATCCTCCTTTAAAGTCAATAAATATTTAATATACCATAAATCCTAGATCTCATATTTTTTTATCACACAAGAATTATACTTCTTCTAGGGTAGTAAGTTTTTCTTTCTTCTCGTTAGTGAATTTGGAGTCACCCATCAAAATGAAAGTGGCGCATCAGTGATGGAGATTTTCTTCTCACTCTTGTTGTCCACTAGTTTCCTCCATTGCGAGTCACACATCCATAGTTCTTGGAATGTGGAGAGAAACTGAGATCATTGATCATCCAAGTAGGTTCCACATTTGTATCTCATTACTGTGCATCATCTGGGGTGTGCATGAATTTTTTTTATACTGATGGATGAAACCAAACATTAATGTCAGAAATAAATAGATTTTTAACGAGTGAAGAGGTGAGTTGATGTTTATATTGTACTCTTTTATTGTTGAATATATGTTGGAAATTTTATGGTCTTATGTCCACTAAAAATCATGGCCATTTGTAGTCCTTACCTGTGCACTAATGATACTTTGTTTTTCTATTTTGTTTTATGATTGAATTGATTTAACCTGGAAATTAGTTAATCACATAAACATTATTGATTAAATGGATTACCATTAAATAATAATCATTATGTGGTCAACCTGGTTACCAAAATGGAATAAGGAAAACAAATGAAAGATGTGTTTGAATATAAAATCTCCCTTGCTCTGTCTTGGTAATATGTGTGGTTGTTCTGCTTGATCCTTGTGGGTGACATGGATGGTAATGGGATCTCGTGTTCTAGTGCAGATGTTTGGTTGTGGATCTAAGGTCGTGTGGTGTAGTATGGTGGGGCTTGGTTAGGTTCCAGTACTTTGAGGGATCTCACATATACCTTTTCATGTCGTGAATTTACAGGAGCATCAGTTGTGAATTCTTAGTTTGTTGCTTCATAGTTTTTTCTTTCCATGGCTTATTTCTATTCCTGTTAGTTTCCTAGAAGTGAAGAATTATATAAATGGAATCACATGAAAATAAAATAAAGAATGGATTCAATGGGAAATTGTTTTGTGGGAATAATTTGTGACTTGGCTGTGGGGGGTGTGCATTTTATGAATGAATAATGATGAGGGTGTTTGTGTATAGGATGCTTTTGGAACCCCTAGGATGGGATGAGTGATTGTTTGACTATATGTATAATTTTTTTCTTTTGTTTCTCTTTCACACCACACCCCTATTGAATACATCATGCCGAAAACCCCAATTTAAATTGGGGAGGGTGTTTTTCCAACACTCCTATGAGTGGCTGGTTATTAGATCATTTTATACTCCCTTTACTATGTAGCCCAAGACTCATCAGTCAGGCTTTGATTGCATGAGGTTCATTATAGCGCAATATTTTTCGGGCAGGAATGTTGTGGTGGTTATCCAAGGTGTATGTGGGCATGTTGTTTCCCAAGTTTCTTCGGGATGACGCCAAGGTGTCTTCGGGCATGACAGCAGTTGTTTAGGACAGTGTGTCTTCGGGCGTTGTGGTAGTTGTTCTAGACCATTGGTCTATGGGCATGTTAACGTGGGGTTGTTGATGAGGTGTTTTAGGGTTTAGTGATTGTTTTAACCCAAATGTTGTGTGGGTGGGGTATGGTAGTTGGACTGCGGTAAAAATTATGGGGAAGTTATGATGTATAGGATTTCAGTAATAACATGTGGCAAAGTGGTGCGGGGTACCCAAACATCGATGTATTACTATTATTACCTAACTTTAGATGGATTATTTGGGGATTGTTCCATGGTGAGGTTGGGTGGATTGTTTCATTATTAGTTGATTAGTTATATCCTTTTATCATGGGGAATTAGAATGCATCCCCATTTGAGCACGAGAGATTTTGGATTTTCCAACTTAGTATACCAGAATACTCACCATACCTATATTAAACTACTTTCAAGAATATGGAAGGATATTGAGGATATTGTGAGACTATACTTGTTTGGACGTTGGGACAGTTGATGTTGTTGTTTTCTTTTCCTTCGGATTTACCTTTGTAGTTTTCCTGAATTTTAGCTCTTATTTTTTCAAACATGCATATGGGAAATGTATTTTTTGGGCTTTAAACTTACCTCCAATTATGGTGTTGTTTGGGAGATACAATCTTATCTCCTGATCCTACTAAATAAAAAGGGTAATACCTTCCATTTATTGCATGTTATTCTATATAGTTGGTTATAATCCCTACTCCGGGACCTATTGAAGGCAAGTATCGGTGTTTATTATCACTCCATCAACTTGATGAAGGATGGATCTTGAAATCTGCTGCCCCTTCCCTCACCATGGGGAAGGCGGGTCGTGACACAATGATATCAAAGGTTTCAGGAGATAGGATGGTGCTTGGGGTTATTCATATTGTGGATTTCATGGGATGGTAGGGCAATAGTGTTAGGAAATTATGGAATTAGAAATAAGATAGGGAAGACTTGCTAGGACAAAGGATTTTAGCCCCTCCTGTTATCTGATGCAAGAAATATGGGCCTGCCGAACGACAAAGTGAGACTACATTAATTTCAGGGTAGAGACCCAAGGAATGGTACAAGCATCAGAATTACATGTGTTCTTGTGTGCCTTTGGTATTTTGGGGATTTAAAATGATGAAGAAGTTAAATAAAATTTAAAAGTAATATCATACACTACTCAGGCTTAGGCCTTCCTTGTTTACCTTATAGATATGGAACTTGGACGAGGACCACCGGTAGTACGAACAGTCGAGGCCCATAAGGTTGATTTAGCTGTTTAGCAGAGGTATGCTCTGGAATCCGAGGATGATCAGTGGATGAGGATGATTCACTCCTTTCAATGGCTGACCCTCGGAACATACAAGGGAAACATCTTGGATATGGAGATAGAGAGATGGCTCGATAAGCTGGTGATAACTTTCAGCATGATTTGGGATTCGACAGAGTGCTGGTTTCTTTTGGCTGTAATCTAGATGTGGGGAGAAGTGAATCAGTGGTGGGAACTCTAACTAAGGGATAAGAGATTGTCTTATGTCACATGGAATATCTTCGAGAGGGAGAATGGGGCATAATTTCTCTCTTCCACGGTGAAGGATGAGAAGAGGTAGGAGCTACTCACCCTTCAGTAGGAGAGTATGTCAATTAGAGAGTTGGGGATCAAGGACAAGGATATCCTTTAATTTTATTCATACCTATTCCTCGATGGGGAGTTTACTTTGGACCTCTTCCTGGATGAGGAGTCTTGGGAGATATGTTTAGAGGAGGCCCCCAGACCTTCTCTTTGGTATTTTGTTACTCCCTTCACCATACTGACGTACTTGGAAGTCCTTATGAAGGCTGAAGTGATGGATAAGATGCACACGTTGGGTGGTGTTACACGAGAGGGGATCTATATGGGCTTTTCAATGGGGAAGGATGTCAGTAGAAGGCCTCCAGAATCAGGGCCTTCTAGGATTTAGCGAGTGGGGAGCATGCCACATCAGGTCTAGTTTCGATCTCCCACCCTCACCCATTTCTTTCGGGCCTAGGACAAAGATGGTTCATCTATGGAATCCATGGGAATAATCAGTATTAGTGCCCTAATATATTGTAGTATAGTGGGGGTGGAAAGGTTATACACCCACCTCAGCATCAGGAATTTCACGCCAGGCCCTTTTTGAATCAAAAATAGGGGTAGTGAGCTCCCACTCCATCAGGAATAGACGTTGCGGGTGGAGGTCAGCCTCAGGGACCTCCTTAGGGACCTCAACGTGGGCATTTCCGGGGAGGCGGCCGATATCCGAGGGGAAGAAGAGATAGGTTTGGACAGTTACACACCATGAAATTGGTAGTTCAACTAGGTACTATGTCGTTCGAGGTATGATCAGCTTGTTTCGTACTCTTGCCTATGCGTTTTATGAATCAAGAGCTTCAAACTCCTTTTTTCCACCCAGTATATCCCATTCATTGGGTCTAGATATAGATAGACAGTTTGTACCCCTAGTTATGTGTATGCTAGTCAAAGGTTAGACCAGCTTGACTTGTGTTTTTAGAGAATGTAGACTGATGTTGGGATCACATCAGTCCAGTGGGGAACATCTTTTGCTAGAGATATAGTCATATGACGTAATTCATGGCATTGAATACATGTTCTCTGTATGTTCTATTATCGGCTGCTTTCAAACAAGGATCGTTTTTTCTAATATGGGAGGATATCATGTGTCCATCTTCAGTGAGTAGGGTTTCCAGGAGGGCAGCTGGCGATTGGTGCCCCTTCTTTCCTCGATAGCCGATATTTTAGTAGATTCGGTGGATACAGAGATGGTGGATGTCTCGGTAATTGTCAGTGAGGTCATGGATTTCTTCCTTGAAGATGTGGTGACTCTACCTCCTCGACGTGACTTTGAGTGTGGGATAGTCGTGCAAGATGGAGCTCGTCCAATTTCAATAGCCCCATATCAGATGGAACCTTCTGAGCTGTTGGAGTTACAAATTCATATATATGATCTAATGAAGAAGGGTATTGTTCAACTAACAATGTTGCAAATAGGCACTCATGTCTTGTTTGTAATGAAGAATGATTGTGGTCTCAGGTTGTGCAAAGAATACTGGAAACTGAATCAGGTAACGATCTAGAACCGTTACCCTCTCTTGAGGATAGATTACATCGTTTATGAATTGAAGGGGGCTAGATGGTTTTCCAAGATAGACCTACTATCAAGATTTTACTAGATGAGGGTGAAGAAGGGTGACATCTCGAAGAATACATTTAGGTGAAAATATGGGAACTGTGAGTTTGTAGTCATGTTGTTCGGCATTATGAAAGTGCCAACCATTTTTTGGGGGCTCATGAACTCCATATTTCAGGAATATCTGAACCAATTCATAATCGTGTTTATTGAAAAAATCTTGATCTACACAAGATCATAGGAGGATCTCTCTACACATTGGGGGATGGTATTAGAGGTCCACTGACATCACATGCTCTATGAGATGGTTTCAAAGTCCTATTCTAGACGTGAGAACTCCACTTCCATGGACACGTGGTGTCTGAATAGGGAATAATGGTAGACCAATCAAAGGACAAGGTGATTGTTTTTGGGGAGGTACCAAAAAATGTGACAGAGTTTCGTAGGTTCTGGGCCATGTAAGTTACTTCCAGAGATTTGTGCCCACCTTCTTTTGAGTTGGAGCCCCTTTGACAGCCTTGACCAAAAAGGACCAAGATGTTATATAGAGTGAGTGGGTCCAGAAAACAATTTTTTATCTGTAAGGGGGGTCGATTAGTGCCTTAGTACTGAGGTTTCCCAAAGAATGAGTGATGTTTAAAGAGTTATGTGGTGCTTCATGCCATGTCTTGGGGAGTGTGCTGCTGCAACAGTAGGGGGTGATCTCTTATGGGTCTACGCAGTTACATCTCCCGGAGTGTAACTATACCACCCACGACCTGGAGAACACAGTGGTAGTGTTCACAATAATGTTGTAGTGGAAATACCTAAAAAGGGAGATCATTATGGTCTTCAAAAATGACAATAGCTTGAGGTATATCTTCTCCCAGTTGGACATGAACATGCAACATCGGAGGTTGATGGAGTTTCTTTAGGTCTAAGACTTCTGAATTTCCTACACCTCTGGAAAGAGGAAATTGATGTCTTCTTCCTTCAGCTGGATGTCGGACAAGGATGTGGTTCAAGAGTCAGTAGATGAGTGTAAGGATATGGAGGAGTAGGCATCCCTACACCTAGATGCATGGGTGGATGGAGGTAGAGGTTGACTATTTCAGATAATAGTGTAATCTTCTCAGTTGCGGAAGGTGGATGATACTAATTGCGGAGACATAGAGAGTTATGTGATGCATGATCAGGTTAACCAAAGAAATGCTTTGTAAGGGTGGTTGGAGGATGGTGAGAATCATATTCTTTTCCAATGGATGTTTTTCGTCCCCGAAGGAATGTACAAGAGGTTTCTTGGTGAGTTCCACAACTCACCCCTATCAGTACACCTACCAGTTTTCAAAATTTACTAGGGCTTAAGGGGACAGGTTTGCTTGGATGGGGTGAAGTAGGCAGTGGCAGTGTTCATAGCAACATGCCTCATGGGTTTTTAGGTGAAGGTTGAACAACACGTCCTAGGAGGACAGTTACAACCTTTAGATGTCCCTAAGTGGAAGTGGGATGGAATATTGATGGATTTTATCATAGGACTACCCATAAATCAAGGTGGATGAAATGCCATCTGGGTAGTGGTGGAATAGCTGAAGAAATCATCTCACACCCTGGAAATCAAGGAGTTGAGTATGGTGGATGCCCTATGATAGTAGTACATGGGCGAGGTGGTGCGGTTGCATGGATTTTCGAGGTTAATAGTCTTCGTTTGAAATAACTGGTTTACCTCATGGGACTAGAAATTATTGCAACATTCTTTTAGCACACATATATTCCATAACACTACTTTCCACCCCTAGATAGATGGGAATATAGATTGTAGCATCCAAACTTTGGATAATAAGCTACAGGCTTGTGTTTTGGACATTGGGGGATCGTGGGTGTGACACTTACCTTTGGTAGTGTTTTCCTATAACAATACCTATCACTCCACCTTTGGCATGTCTCCATTCAAAGCCTTGTACGAGAGGCCATGTCTCTAACCTGTGTGTTGGACAGAGGTTAGAGAAGCAAGTGTTCTGGGATCGGAAGTGGTGTAGAGCATGACATAGAATGTTCATCATGTACGAGAGAGGATGAAGGTGGCCCAATACCAGTAGATGTCGTAAGATTATAGTATAAGGGGACCTTTGGAGTTCAATGTTTGGGACCGTGTTTTTTTCATGGTCTCCCCTCGGTGTGAGAAATGATGGTTCTGTAGTGGTAGTAAGCTTTATCCCTGGTTTTCTGTACCCTTTAAGGTGTTGCGGTGGGTAGGTGAAGTGGCATATCAGCAAGCACTACCACCACCTCTACTGAGAGTGCACAACATCTTCCATGTGTCCTAGCTATGTCGGTATCTACAAGATGATTCACACTTCCTCGACTTAGAAAAGCTAGATACTGATTATGATACGACATTTAGAGAGTGATGAGTGAGGATCGATGGTCATGAGGAGAAGTTTCATCGTGGCCAGACCATTGCATTGGATAGTGTGTTATAGAGTCATGGTGACCTCGAGGAGAGTACCAAGGAACGAGTGGAACAGATGCATGCCCAATACATAGAGATGTTTTGATTTTGGTTCTATTTTGATTTGTACTTGTTCTTCATGTAGTGCATAACCTTGTGAACTATGAATGTGTATTTTTCCTTTTTATCTGAATGTGTGGGAAGGGTCTTGACTCTGGGGAAGGGAGGACCCAATCCCTTATCAATACGCATTGGGGTGGATGTGATTAAACCCATGCAGGTAAGTCTGTGCTTCCAAAAGAAAATATTATCTTTACATGGGGTAAAGGACTCCATTAACCTTATGTATAGACAATGATACATTTATATCTGTGTGGGTTTACTTGAGGGAGAGATTTTCCTGGACGATGATGTGGTTTACTTCTAAGAGGTGTCTTTCAAGGTGGTTATTCGGTTCTATCTATTTTCGTTTGGAATAGTTTTGAGTCTCAAAGGAGAAAATATTTTGAGAGTTATATGATGTAATGTCCTAGAAAATGACTTGTTAAGAAGTTTTCCCCAAACTCTGTTCCATCAAATGGTCCACTAAAATGGTGGCACCGGTCACTGTCTCACACCGAAACAGTGGAAACGTGAGGGTGGAACTGTGATGGTGGCACTATAACGGTTGTACCATCACAATCATAGAATGAAATGTTGGAACTACTAATGGTGGAACTTTGAGCGTGTCACCATAAGGATCACACCGTCATGGTTGCACACCAAAATGGTGTCACCACTTACTGTGGCACCATGAGGGAGGCATCCTGACCATGGCACCTCTTATGGTGTCTCACCAAATAGTGTCCCACCCTTGTTTCTTTCCAGTTTTACACTCTCAATTTATATTTTGATATGAATGTATATTAATACGCATTTGGAATATTTTTAAAATACAATAAATAATATCTAAAATAACCAAAGATTCGTGTGACCATTGATTTACCCAAACATGTGTCTTTTCCTCGGTGTCACAACTATAATAGTACTTTCCAAAACATGTGACTTTTCTCATAAATAAAGTATTGTACCCCAAAAGCATGATACACAGTAAAGATAGACGAAGGTGGAACCTTACATGGATGTGGGTAATGTATAGGCTACTTTTGTAACCCCTAGGCAGGGATCAATGCTTGTTTGCCTATATGTATAATTTAGTTCTTTTGTTTCTCATTCCTGCCCCACAAGAGTTGAGCAATCCATGAAGAACATCCCTATTTCAATGGGGGAGGATGTTTTTCACAACATTCCAATGAGTGGATGGTAATTAGACTTTTTTTCTAATCCCTTTCTAAAGTATCACAAGTCTCTCTGGGGAAACTATGGTGGCCTGATGTCCATTATATCCCATTATTCCTCGAGTGGGATGGATTTTTGTGGTTACCTCAGGTGTGTGTGAGTCTATTGTTTCCCATGTGTCTTCCGGATGAGGCCCAGGTGTCTTCAGGCATGTCAGTATTTGTTCAGGCCTGGGTGTCTTTGGTTATAATAGTAGTTTTTCTAGCCATGGTGTATACGTGTTTTGTTATGTGTGGTTGTGGACCATGTGATTGAAGGGGGTGAGTGGTTGTGGTAGCCCATGTGTGTGCGGTTGGGGAATGGTAGTGGAACTATGGAGAAAAGGGCGGGGATGGTCTGATGTAGAGGATGTCATTAAAAACCAGTGTGAAAGTGGTCCGGGGTACCCAAACAACGATGTGTTATTACTATTACCTTACCTAACTTGCATTATTTGGGGAGTGTTCATTGATGAGGTTTGGTTGGATAGTTTTCTTATTAGATACATGGTTATCTTCAATTGTAACAGGGAATTATAATGACTCCCAAAATGATCATGAGAGCTTTTGTTTTTCCCTACTGAGTATACGTGTATTGTCACCATACGTATATAAAACAACTTTCAGGTTTCAAGGAGGACATCTATGACCGTGCAGGACCATACCAGTTCAGATGTTGGAACAGTTTCTGTTGCTATTTTATTTTCTTTGGTAATTAAATTGGGAGTTTTCTTGTATTGTAGCACTTATTATTTGAAATATGCATATGGGGAAGCGATTGTTTCGGCTTTAATCTTACATCCAGTTTTGGTGTGGTTTGGGACATACTATATTATCCCCCAATCCTACTAAATAAAAATGGTAATGCCTTCCACTTTTTTGAATTTGATTCTATACCCTTGCAGCTAGTCGCTACTCCGGGACCTATTGAATGTGGGTCTCAGGGGTTATTATCTCTCCTGAAATAATAATAATGAAGGGTCACGCAATCTGCTCTCCCTTCCCTCACCTTGGTGCAGGAGGGTCATGACATTATTTTACATCAATGTCAACGAGTTTTTACAAATTCCTGTTTACTGTGGACTGTATTTTTTGAGAGATGCTCTATAATTACGATCCTTATTAAATTATATTTTTAGGAATGAACTATACCTCTCATGTGACAGCTCATAGATTCTTAAATAGTAAGGACCATTATTTTGAACATCTCCTTCACCTGTGTTTCTAAATGGATAAAATAGCCTGGTTAGCCTATATAGTTGATTTACCTTTTGATATGTGTTCTTCACACATTTTTTTTATGTCAAATGAAATGATTATTTTGTATTTTTAATTGAATTTAAACATTTGGGATAAAAGACATTGTCTCTATGCCTTTTTTCAACGTCCTTCTCACTTGGATTTCATATATTATTGATATCTAAATTCTCAATAAGATAAATGGGAGGATTAATGTGATGATAGGAATTCAAATAAAATGACATGGTTTAACCCACCTTCTAAAGTGAGTTTAATTTCTTATAAAATTGGGATTTATTTTTGATCTGTGTGAACATAAATGGTATGGCTAGTCTTTGGGAACATGACCATTCTTATTGCCACATAGAGAGTGCGAGTTGTGTTCCCCCTTAAGGTTTCCATAAATGTACTCTTAAAAATTTAATTATTTAATAACAAAAATAAAATAATTTTTATTCTCCTTGGGTGATACGTGGGATCTAACTTGAATTCCATAGATTGAATCATTTGGAAGATTTCTTATATGTTCTTGAGTGATGACTGGAATTTTTTATTGACTACCAAGGACAAACTCAAATGTAACACTATTATATTACATGGGTGATACATGGACACCATATGTGGATATCAAATGAAATAATTGGATGAATGTTTTTTATATGTGATGAGATAAAATTATAATACCTATTTGGATATCCCAGGATAGATTCAGAGGTTGGTGGCATTATATCAAACCAATAATGATACTATGATTCCTTTGAGGTATGCCTATGATGAGATTGTATGGTGTTTGGTTCATGACATGCCTAGATAGATAAACAGTTACCAAATTAGTAACATTATGGCTGTTCTTAGGTTAATATTAGTTATTCAATGAAATTATTATACAATGCATATTCCAAGACAAAGAACCATCTCTGATTTAGTTCAAGTATTTCATTTAATAGGTGGTATTGTTATACAAATTCTGTTAGATATGATACATAAGGGATTCCTAGGTTAAAAACCAGAACCATATAGTAAACTAAAATAAAATCACGATTGACTTTTTATATACAGATAGTCCCCCTTAGTCCAAATAAGGTAATATAGGATGAGTTTGCCATCTTAACTAGGAACAATGTTAGCTACCTAATACCACACATCATTTATAGATCTATTATTACCTTCACAATATTTGTTATATCTTCATAGACCAGATGGAATTAAAAACCATTGGTGGTGGGCTACTATTTTTATCTCACACACTAATATATCCTCTTTTTATTAAGCATAATTTCATCATGGATGAAGGTACGAATATGGTAAAGTGACCAATTGCTGATACATGACTTATTATAATATGGGAGTAGTAGAGAACAATAATTATATTTGGATTGTTATGCTCTCTTGAGATATTCTTTCCAGTAATTTTGTTTTATTGGTATACATATATGAATGTGTACCTAATTCCATGTCTACCTATAATTCCATTGGTATAGGATGCCATGATCATTATTCTCTATATTTATGGATGTGATTAATTGGATATTTATATGATAGATGTTTATTTTTCATATATTCAACAATATTTTTTTATGATTCTACAATTCTTTATCATTACACCATTTTGCTACACTATGATTAGGAGTGTATAGTCCCACCACTATTCCACCATGGACCCAAAAAGATAGTATGCATCCTCTGGGATATGAAAATGTTCACTTGAGGCCAAGAGGACAACTGGGTTCCATTACTATGGAGTGAAATGGGTATGGAATTTGACTATGTGGTATCAAATTGTTTATTTATATGCCTTACTTCTCTGGGATTGTTGAAAAGATAAATAAGATGTGCTGGGATTTTCTCATGAGACTATGCCTGGGAGTGACTAACCTACTTTTAGTGAAAACCCACCTTACCTAGGATTAGACCTGTTATTATGGATTAGTCTTTTTCTATTTTCAATGATTTCCCCATTTGGTGATGTAGTTGAGGTTTGATATTCCTTATGTATACAAATTTATAACCTTCTTTGATATTGAATGGATGTATACCATCATACATCATCATAGTAAATTGAGGATTTATATGTCATGAATATACAATTCCCTTTTATATTACCGCATGCATTGCATGAAGCGTTTTTTGGTGCCTTATTGCAATGTCCATGTAATATTAGAAAACATTTCATATAGGGACCTGATAATTAGATAGTTTTAATTAAATGAATTCTATAAAAAATTTATAATGTGAATGAGATGTTATAAATTACGAATGAAAATCTATTTAATTGGATATTTCTATATATATATATGTATATTGTATAAACATAATTTAACATTATATTGAATTGAATAGTTATCACTAAATGGGGATTTCAATTTATTATTTACAGTTGGGTTCCACTATAACATTCAATTAAAACTATTTATACTAGGATTAAATAATTATAATATAGATATCGACATTGACCCAACCTTAATTGGTTGATGTAGGAAGAGTCTCTTTCTTTTATACTTATCTCTATGTCACCCAGACATGGATTTATTGTTTCAAAGTGAGGTGTAACGTGCATATAAAAAGTCTTGTACCTATCCTATTCATATATCTACACTTTTAGTTGTTATCAAATAATTAATTGAGGTGTTTTTTTTAATTATTTATTGTCATTTGACTATTATATCCTCGAGTCGTGCGCTTTGAGGATGGATATGGTTGTGCTCCAATGGTGGTGGCCCCTATGGAACAATTTGAACCTTTGGCAGTTCCTCTTGTTGCACTACTAGTTATATCCAATATTGGAGACAATGCCTAGTTTAAATACCACTTAATTATCTTTATTTAGACTATTTAGTGATCTCCAAGACCGACCCTAACTATGGAAGAGTTTATTAATGATCACTATTAGTAGTATCCAGCAACAATTTTATTTATTGAAGACCATATGATTTAGAATAATAGCAATGGACATGCTATTGATTATCGAGAATATTGAGACAACTTTTGATAGGAGAGTGGGGCCCCTAATATATATGATATTAGATTCTACCATAAGATAGTTGGAAACTATTTATCATATGGGACGCCATTGAGATATTCCATTGAGGAATTTTCTTATATCCTTTTATGATTATTTTTTATCTTGATACTTGGTGGGATTGTAAATCCATAAAATTTAGGAACTTAGAGAAGGGGTTATAACCACTCATGTACTATTTTTCCCATTTTATATGGATATAAAACATTAAACTTATTCAATTTGGTGATGATTTATCTAAATTTATGTTATTTGAGGATAGTTTTAGGTATGAAATCGGATCACAGTTGAATGTATTTCAGCATACTACCAATACTGGAATAGTTACTCATTTTTTTATCACAAATACATTCTCGAGAGAGGATGGTGGTTAATGATTGGAAAATTTGACAACTATATATAAAAATAAATCGTCAAATTATAGGAAGAGTCATTTGGAGATCCAAAATAATGGAATTAGTTTCCATGTTATATATTATTGTAGCTACATGATGTGTCATTAGTGCAGTAAACATGGACATATGACACCTCAGATTATGAGGTAAACATTCGAGTGAATATATTCTGATAATATATGTCATATTAAATTATTTTCTTGATATTTTCATACTATATACTGTGAGATATGTTTTTCACTGTATCCTCAGTCAAAATAGGGGTAAAAAACTTCTCATTAGGCAGTGAGTATGAATACATCTAACTGACCAGGACGAGGTGGTGGTCATGGCCTGGGTAGCAAGACACAAGACAGAAACCCCCAACATATTTATCCACATATGGGAATCCATTCTATTTCATAGTTTCTTGTATCAAGCGATGTATATTTAGTGAATCCAAGACCCCAAGTATTTGAGTGATGGATCTTATTTGATGAGAGGTAAAATCCTAGTAGCTTCTACGTTATTATCTACACATTTCAATACGATTTCTTCCCATTCCTTCATATCTACACCAATTGTAGAGTGCCTTGGGAATAATTTATTGTTTTCTTGTGAAATTATAGATATTGGTACTTTTTTATAATATTATTGGAGAGTGTATGCTAGTACAGGGTTTTAAACCCCTAGGATAGGTGAGAGTCAATTTATATGAGACTTATTTTTTTCCACATGATGAATGGGTTTTATGTTATTCTTATGATGCATTGGATGTTTTTTATCCTGAATATGTTGACTAATAATACCTAATGGGGACTTTCAGATCACCATAGGTTGGGTATTTTATTGACAAGGATGAATGGTATATATCAGCATGTGGAGCTAGACCTAAGCATCATGGTAAAGGTAGGATGATAGTGCATATTGTTTGATTATAACTTGATGATGAGGTAATGAACTATGATACTTTCATTCATGTGGTAGATCAGTTCAAGGAAATCATCCAAATATAATTACAAGGGCGACATCCTAATATTGAGGCCATGTTTTCCGACTAGATTGATATCGAAATTGTACAGGTATTCATTCCTCATTAAAGGACATTTACTATAGAGTTGTAGGAGCTCTAGAAGAAGAAAGATAATTTGGAAGATATGTGGATTATATGGGAATGTTTTTCATTATGGGGTTCATTGTACCTTTTTCCAAAAATCTAGGTTGTACCTTCAATCATTCCATGTCATTTGTTAATGTAATTCCCCGACCCCAGTTACCCAGATTCAGTCCATTAATTTAATACATCGGCATGATTACAAGGAATCATGTCCCGAAGGACCGATTAGATTAGCAGTCCTAGAAAATATATTACATACATGAATGTTACATTTCACTTTAAGAAACACAAAACAACATAAATAACCTTTATGAACTCCATTATTCCCTTTGCATAACCCTGCATATCAATCATAATACACTTCTTGGAATCCTGGGAAAAATAAAACA
The DNA here is from genome assembly GCA_963277665.1 of Viscum album. Taxonomy (NCBI): domain Eukaryota; kingdom Viridiplantae; phylum Streptophyta; class Magnoliopsida; order Santalales; family Viscaceae; genus Viscum; species Viscum album. The sequence continues at coordinate 352,775,473 of OY728134.1, read as the reverse complement.
TAGAATGGATATTCTACTAGTCAAAATGATGTTTTAGTAAAAAGTCACTAAAAATAATTCCTTTTTAATCTATTTCATAAAACATGGAAATGGATAATAAATATTTCCTAGTAGATACTTGTGTAAAAACAACCTCAGATAATAAAGAGATTGTGAAATTAACCCTTACCAATTTGATAACATACAAAACATACACCCCATGAAAGTGGTATCATATAATTAATATGTAAATAAAAATAAATTAAAGTGTATTATACAAATAATACAAATATTGGCGGTACATATACCACACATAAGGTAATAGTGGCAATATGGCACGAATCTCACGAGAATAAGGTGTGAGATGAAAACCCCTTAACTTCCACTTTCCTTTGGTCGAGCATACGTTTAACCTCATGTACGAAGATTATAGTATGTTATTAAATTATACAAGAACCATATTAATATTTTTGATATCATACATGATTCATTTATGACTTTATACTATCAATTTAATAATAATTTCCATGTTAAATTATCATTTCGGGTAATAATCGCTTTCTTTATCGTACGTGTTTTAACTTGTTACTCTTGATTGTATCACTTAGATCATGATTTAAATACATAAAGAATATAAAACATGATAAATATATCATAAATTTTTAGAATATAAATATGTATAATAGACATATATATGAAATGTAAAACACCATTTATGGAGACGGTAGTCCGTACGTACGCATAAACGTTGTTTCTGTTTTCATATAGTATTGAACAGAAGTAAGTGAATAAGACATATGAAAGTACATGAATAATTATATATATATATATATATATATATATATCCAGTAGCATTACTATGTCATATATTACATACGTATTAGTAATATATATTTTTATAATCATGGATGAATGGTGAACTTTGAAATGAATCTCATCGGGCCATGGAGACAGTAATCCGTACGTACGCACGAGCGAAAATATCATTGGTTTGATATTAAAATAACATATAATTGGTCGGTATGTAATATATACAGAATCCTTATAATGTTATATTTATTATTTACATAAAATACACATCATTATTATACCCATCCAAATAATAATGGCTTGAATCACAATTACACCACGATGTGGAGACGGTAAGTCGTATGTACGCACGTATGGTGACATGTCATTCAAAGGATGGATAGAATATTGAATATAGATGTACCATATTTATAATAACATCACAATATATAGGAGATACTGGATTTATTATTTTAGAATAGAAATGACAAAGAAAGAAGAAGTTGAAGAAGACTGGATCTTGAAAGAGTGTAGTGAAAACATTACCTCTTCTTCGGGTTCTTCATTTTGATTTGATCAAAAGGGATCCCTAGGATGGATTTATGATCAAACTGAAGCATCTAGGATGAATTGAGGGATGTTTAGAGATCATTTGGTCAGAGGTTGGACGATCCAAAAGGCTTTTAAGGTGTGAATAATTGGTTAGAAATTGGGTCCTTTTATAAGGGGGAGGAGGGGCTCTTTAGAAAAAACTTAAAGTATTAATTTATAAAAAATTCATGTTGGTTTTATAATGGATAAAAAGATGATTATTATAATTATAAGGTGGGTATGGGTCGAAATATTTTCAACCAATAGATTTTATACAGGTTTGAGTCATTATATTAGCCTTATCTTTTATTTTTAACTACTGGTTAATTAGTTTAACACTTACCATGCCACTTTTTATTTTGATAATATATAGTTAATAAACATACTATATACATCCAATAGACCACAATGTGGCCCATTAATGATAAAAAATAATTATATAAGTACTTTGGCCAAACCATAGATTTTTAAGAGTATAATATAAATTAATAATATAATATTTGTTTTAAGAACTCATTTATGTCAATTTTGACAGTACTGAATAATTGATTTTTAATAAAGACTTAACAACATTATTAATTTGAAAAAAAATTCATTTAAGAAAACCTAACATGTTATTTTAACCATTAAAATTCGTTTATATCATCAAAACTTTCAAATTGTATTTATTTTATCATTTATAATATCAATTATTTGATTCTTTCTTTAATAAGGAAAATACTGCATCATTATTGTGTCATATATATTCATAATTTTTCAATGTCTAAAAATAATAAATAAAATAAGATTTTGTAGTAAATATTTTTTTCTTTCTAATGAATATTTATAAATGAAAATATAACATATATAACCCTATGTAAAAATTATTTTTCTAAAATATATAAGATTATGTAATTTTTTGTATTTACTTTATCTTAATTAATATAAAGTGTCCCTATCACATACAAGTGGCTCCATGGGTCCCTAAATCATCCCAAAGATTCCCATGGTCGGATATGTATCCACCAATAAGGTTACGACATGGTTTAGGGTAATTTATTATAATTATAATATTATTTTTAACCATTATATAGAGGATTTACCCATTAACAATGGTAAATAAAATATTTACCGAAGTAATTATTCAAAATGTCTAAAAATAAAAGTTACCTATTTACACAATTTAGTCATCCTGATTAAAAATATGGAATCTATTTTTCCAAATTAAAAACACAGATGTGGCAGAAATTAATTTAATATTAATTTCTGCTGTCAAAACAAAAAACGTGTTTTTAAGATATAATAATTATCAATTTATTAATACTTGTTTATGTCTGGTTTAATTGTTAGTTTATGTACAATGACCAACATTGTATTAAATGGTAAAATATATTCTAAATATACTTTAAAACCACTCAAATTCAAAATTTATCCCTACTAATTATTTTGATAAAAAAAGTTTTTTTAATTAAAATATATTAATTTTCACAATTCATCAAAATATAAAAGTTATCCGAAAAGTACCAAAATTTCATTCTAGGATAAATTAAATATTCCAAATACAAAAATGAATTCCATTGTGAGAGATAAAATTTATAAAATTTTAAAAAGTGGGTATTACTATTCATAACGGCTACTTTGATTGGTTGTGGTAAGTGTTAGAAGCAGATGTTACGTACAACACACGCTATAGTATTATTCAAAGAGAAGCATACCATGGAAGCATGGGGTGTTACATTGTAAAGTTTTTATTTCCCCACTATAAAGAATAAATTTATTTAGTCAAATATATAAAAGTTTAAAATATTAGATATAAAAAGGGTTCACTATTAAAAGTTGGTAAAAGTTCATTTTTTAAAAATACTTATTTTATCTGAAAAAAATTAATTTGTTCTTATGTTCTGTCTCAAAAACTCATAATATAGATTCTAAAATTATAAGGATTATATAAAGTTCAAAATTTAGTTATTACTATTCATAACCTCTTTTCAACGGCTTGGTTGGTAAGTCATGGTGCACTTGAACTCAGCGTTGCGTGTATTGAAAGTTATTGAATTGTTTTGAAGAAGTACAAACTATGAAATCTTGGGGTGTTACATTCTTTCATCCTTCAATAAATTGCATTCTCGCAATTTGACATTGTTCTTCGAAAATAAAGGATTAAAATATAAAATATCTTTGTTGGAAAAACCAAATCATAAATTTGGTTAATAAAATTTAGTCTTAATAAGAGGAAAAGGGAAATGAAAGGTTCACCACCTTATTATGATCTCGATTAGGAGAACATTGGTGTAAATTAAAGACATATAATTGGAGGGAAAATATAAATATTTTTAGGTAGTGATTGAGGTAATCAATCACAAACAAATTTAAAATTGAGGTCCTTAAATTCATCAATCTATGATGATTTAAAATTCTATCGGTTCAAAAATACATAAGGTATTAGGATAACACAATTTTATTTTTAAGATACCTTAAATAAAGTATAAGAATTAATTTCTTCATAGAATATGTGGAGAAGAAAAATATATACATGGAAAGTAGATTTCCATCTTTTAACTAATTTCTACAACAAACTTATCTCTCACTCTAAGCGAAAATAGAATATAAAAAAATAATATATTTTTCCTATTTTTTGGGGTAAAAAAATGAATTTATAATTCATCTACTAGACCTTCTTAAAATAAATTACATTATTTAATCCAGGACATCTTGTGGGCCAGTGGTAGGTGATACACCCTTGTCGCCCATTGGTTGCGAATTCAAGTCTCGCAGCCTTACTGGTCACGATGGGTTGCCGCCCGACCTCCGGGTTTTCCTTTTATGGAAATCAAAAATTAATCTCAAAATAGAATTATCCAAAATTCATCTGCCCAAACTCACAATCCAACATTTACAATGAAGGTAAATACAATGAATATCTTTTCTACCACGTAATAACATGTGAAAACCTTCATCATGTATTCTTTTAAAACACAGCGACATCCTGAATTACCATAAAACCTTATTGATTACATTCATGATCCCTTATTCCTTATAGAATAATTGATATACTCTTTCTATACAAAAATGTTGTAATGTCCAACAATGACAAATCATTAATCAGTTTCATGGTAGTCAAGAATATCCAATATAATTTATTGAAATCAACCATCTCTTATTCCAAAATCACTACCTCATCATCGAGACCATATTAAAGATGACTTTTCCTTAAAAAATGTATTTTAAATAATGTGTAGCTTACTATTAATTCACTTTTCATAGAACCAGATAACTTCAATTCCTTAATAAAATAGTACTTCATTATAATCCTTATTTATCACAATAATTTATGTAACCAGTATATTGTTGATACAACACTCAAATAAAATGATTCTATAATAACAACATAAGAACACTATTCATCATTTTTCATCTGTGGTAGTATCATAACATGATTATTATCCAATATCATCATTTGGTGCATACTCTGATGATTTTTACATTGGTTTGCGTAGTGTACCAACTCCTTGCAGATGAAGCATTGTACATTTGAAACCCTTTTCTTCCTTTGCAGTCATGTACATGGTGTCCTTTTTCTCCACACTTATAAAAAACTATCATTCCTTTCAGGAAGGTTTCTGGGTGTTTCTTCCCACAATTATCACATATGGTAAAATTTATCTTTTCCCTCTTCCCTTTATCCATCATTCTCTTTTCCATCCTTTTCTTATCTTGCTTCCCTTCAAAGTCGTAAGACTCAGTAAACTCTTTAATTATCCTTTCAATACAAGATACCATTTCTTCATATGATGATAATACGTGGGAGACTATTTCCCTTAAAAATAATGGCTTAATACCATGAAAGATATTATCCTTCTTATTCTTTCGATCATACATATTACAGGAGTTCACATTCCTTCTACTGGGTTCCATTTCTATACAATAGCATAAACCATGTAAGTTTATGAATTGCAATGAATAATTCAAAACTTGTAAAATACCTAACTCAAATGGAAAAGTATATGGATATAATCCACAAACATAAAAATGTTTTCTTCGAGTATGTATATACTCATAATCCTGTCATAATGGTTTGTAAAAAAATGATAATTATCCTAATCATATCCCCCATGAGTGTCGTAACCATGTGTGCAGTAAGGCCCGTTGTCGTGCACCAGTTCCTGTTCGAGTCTAGCTCAAAGAGGTGTTTTCAGGTTTTACCCCTAGGTACATCTGTGCTAGAGCCACCTATACTTGCTCGTTTCCAAACATGTATGTATTGCATGGAAAACTCCCAAAATCTCTACAATACCAAAATTCGAGGAAGTTATTATATACTAATCCTCAAAGTCTTTCTTAGGGATATGTGCTCTAATCAGAGTTTATCTTAATCTAGTTTCAAAGGTTATTTCTAAACTTCCTTTGAAAGCAACTGTAATTCCCCGACCCCAGTTACCCAGAGTTGGTGCATTATATTAATATATTGGAATTATTACAAGGAATCATGTCCCGAAGGACAGATTAGTTTAGCAGTCTTGGAAAATAAATTATATACATGAATGTTACATTGCACTTTAAGAGACACAAAACAACATAAATAATCATTATGAACGCCATTATTCCCTTGGATTAACCCTGCATATCATTCAAAATACACTTCTTGGAATCTTGGTAAAAATAAAACATAGAAAGGGGTTATCTCAAACGCTCAGTATGGGTAAGCAATACAACAGAAACATTGATAAATAAGAATAAACATTTAAGGTAATGTATAACTAAAACAAAAGCCTTTTAAACATGAACATCAGCATAATATGGAAAAAATAAAATGAAATAATTTCATTTACTTATTCAAATGGATACTCTACTAGTCGAATAATCACATGAAATATCACTAACCAATTACATAATGATGGAATGCATAATTATATATTATCATAACCACATAGCCAAGGCCTCATGCCAAGATTAAAAATAAGATTATGTCAATGCCTCATGGAAAAACACTAGATTGTCTCATGAGACCTACCGATGCATCAATGAGCTATAGCGGGCTCCACCCGTCACTTATTAAGTTCAATACATTCCTCATATGAATAGGTGTAAACATAACATAAAAATTCGTATTAAAAATAGAATATGAAATGTCAATACTTTCTCCATAAACCATGAATGGTATAAAAATATCACATCCACAGTCAAACATATCTCAAAACCTCAACACAATATGGAAAATTTGTATCATGATAAATCAACTTCAAAACAAGTTTAAAATCCATTAAGGAATTTTGACATAGATGAAAATGATTTGTAAAACACTTATAGAGAAATACCCATTTTTCATGAAAACATTTAAAAGTCACACAATTTAAAAACGAAGTCATTTAAAGACATTTTTCAAACAAAGTGACCCATAACACTTTGAAACATCTGAAAGGAATTTACATTTTAAAAACATTCATGTCTATATAAATGAATCCTTAAAACCATTTTGAAGACATGGAAATTAAAGAGAAAGATTTTGAAAAATAAATATTTAAAAAATTTGAAATGATTTTTTATTAAAATGTCCCTGAAAAAAATTCCTTTGAAAACTCTTTCATAAAACATGGACATGGATAATAAAAATGTCCCAGTAGATACGTAAAAACAACCTCAAATAATAAAGAGATTGTGAAATTAACCCTTACCAATTTGGTAACTTACGAAACATACACCCCATGAAAGAGGTATCATATAATGAATATGTACATACACATAATGTAATGTGTATTATACAAATAATACAATTATGTGAGGTATATACACCACACAGAATGTAATAGTGGCAGTATGGCCTGAATCTCATGGGAATAAGGAGTGAGATGAAAACCCCTTACCTTGCACTTTCCTTTAGCCGAGCGTACGTTTATCTTCCTGTATGAAGATCATAGTATGTTATTAAATTATTCCAGAACCATATTAATATTTATGATATCATACATGATTAATTTATGACTTTATACTACCCATTTTATAATTATTTCCATGTTAAATTAACATTTCAGGTAATAATCGCTCTCTTTATCGTACGTGTTTTAACTTGTTACTCTTGATTTCATCACTTGGATCATGATTTAAATAATTCCAGAATATAAAACATGATAAATATATCATTTATAATTATAATATAAATATGTATAATAGACATATATATGAAATGGAAAACACCGTTTATGGAGACATTAGTCCGTACGTACGCATAAATGTTGTTTCTGTTTTCATATAGTATTGAACATAAGTAAGTGAATAAGATATATGTAAGTACATAAATACTTATATATATAAATATATATATATATATATAGTATAATTAATATTTCATATATTATTTAATTATTAGTAATATATATTTTTTATAATCGTCGATGAATGGTGAACTTGGAAATTAATCTCATCGCGTCGTGGAGATGATAAGCTGTACGTACGCACGAGTGAAAATATCATTCATTTGATATTAAAATAATATATAATTGGATGTTATATAATATATATAGAATCCTTATAATGAAATATTTATTATTTACATCAAATACACATCATTATTATACCCATCCAAATAATAATGTATTGAATCACAATTACACCACAACGTGGAGACGGTAAGCCGTACGTATGCACGTATGGTGACATGTCATTGAAAGGATGGATATAATATTGAATATGGATGAACCATATTAATAATAACATCTCAATATATAGGATATACTGGATTTATTATTTTAGAATAGAAATAACAATGAAAGAAGAAGTTGAAGAAGAATGGAACTTGAAAGAGGGTAGTGAAAACATTGCCACTTCTTCGGGTTCTTCATTTTGATTTGATCAAAAGGGCTCCCTAGGTTGGCTTTATGATAAAAATAAGTCCTCTATGTTGATGTGATGGAAGTTTAAAGATCATTTTATATGAGGTTGGATGAACAAAAAGTCTTTGATGGTGTGAAAAATTGGTTAGAAGTTGGGTCCTTTTATAAGTGGGAGGAGGGGCTCTTTAGGAAAAACATAAAGTATTAATTTATAGTAAATTCATATTCGGTTTCTAATGGCTAAAATGTTTATTATTAAATGTATAAGGTGGATATGGGTCGAAATAATTTCAACCAATAGATTTTATACAGTTTGGGTCATTATATTAACATTAAATTTTAGTTTTAACTCATGGTTAATTAGTTTAACACTTACCATGTAACTTTGGATTTTTATAATATATTGTTAATAAACATCCTATATAATTCTAAGAGACCATAAAGTGTTCCATTAATGATACACCAATAATTATATAATTACTTTGGCTGATCCTTATATTTTTAGGAATTGAATATAAATTAATAATATAATATTTTTAAAAAAAACTCATTTATGTCAATTTTGACCCTACTCAATATTTTATTACTCAAAAAGTCTTATTAAATTTATTAATTCGAAGAAATTTCATTTATGAATACATAACATGTAATATTAACAAATAAAATTCGTTTATGTCATCAAAACATTCAAATTATTTTTATTTAACATTTATAATACCAATTATTTGATTCGATCATTACTAAAGAAAATACTACATCATTATTGTGTCATATATATTTTTACTTTTTAAATGTCTAAAAATTATAAATAAAATACCATTATTTAGGAAATAGTTTTGTATTTCTAATGAATATTTCTAATCGAAAATATAACACATATAACTGTATGTAAAAATTGTTTTTCTAAAAGATATAATCTTATGTCATTTTTGTATTTACTTTAACTTAATTAATACAAAGTGTCGCTATCACATACAAGTGTCTCCATGGGATCCCATAATCGACCCAAATATGCCCATGGTTATACATGTATCCACCAATAATGATAGGACACGTTTTAGGGAAATTTATTATTATTATAATATTTTTTTATCCTTTATTTACCGTATTTACCCTTTAACCATGGTAAATAAAATATTTACCGAAGTAATTATTCAAAATGTCTAAAAATAATAGTTACCTATTTACAAAATTTGGATATCCTGATTACAAATATGGAATCCATTTTTCAAAATTCAAAACACAAAAGAGGCAAGAAATAATTTAAAATAAATCTCGTTGTCAAAATAAAAAGCGTGTTTTTAAGATATAATAACTCTCAAAAGATTGATACTTGTTTATGTCTGCATTAACTGTGAAATTATGTCCAGTGACCAACATTGTATTAAATGGTAAAACTATATTCTAAATATACTTTAAAACCACTGAAATTCATGATTTATCACTACTAATTATTTTCATTTACAAAGTTTTTTTTAATTAAAATTTAATAATTTTCACTATTCATCAAAATATAAAAGTTATCCGAAAAGTACCAACTTTCACCCAAGGATAAATTAGATATTCAAAATCCAAAAATAAAGTCCATTTTGAGAGATGAAATTTATAATATTTTATAATGTGGGTATTACTATTCATAACGGCTACTTTGATTGGTTGTGGTGTGTGTTAGAACTCAAAGTTGCGTACAACACACGCTACTGTATTATTAAAAGAGAAGCATACCGTGGAAGCTTGGGGTGTTAAATTGTAAATTTTTTATGTCCCCATTCTAATGAATAAATTTATTTAGTCAAATATATAAAAGTTCAAAATATTTGATTTAAAAAGGGTTCACTATTAAAAGTTGATAAAAGTGCCTATTTTAAAAATAATTCTTTTATGTGAAAAAAATGCAATTGTTCTTAAATGATGTCTAGAAAACTCATAATATGGATTATAAAATTATAAGGATTATATAAAGTTAAATATTTAGTTAATATTATTCATAACCTCTTTTGAACGATTTGTTTGGTAAGTCATTGTGCGAATGAACTCGGTGTTGCGTGTAGTGCAAGTTATTGAATTGTTTTGAAGAAGTAAATACTATGAAATCTTGGGGTGTAACAGTTAATCCTAAAAACATTTAATTTTTTAATCCTTTACCACATATTGATGATCTCGTCGACCATCTCCATATAGAAAAGAATTTTCTTTAATAATTATCTATGATCAGGTCACCATATTGTGTGTGTTCAACAAAATGATATTCCTTGTACATAACTCCTTATAAGATATGTCCTGTATTAGTATTTTGTTATTCTCTCTCATATCATGAATGAACTGAAAATTTTCATTGATGTTATGAAACATTTTTCACATCTATACCTATATTCTTTTGTTGTGGTATTTGGGAATTATATCTTGGTGTATTGTCACAATAGACACAGTCATGAAAAAAATCATAATAATATGTTGGATACAATAATATATAATTTGATATATGATAATCTCAAAAAATTACACTTTTGCGAGGATAAAGTTCACTTGCTATATCATAATATATCAAAGACAGGTGCATTAGTAGACCTAGAGAACGTAGAAGATGTAGTATCCTATAATGATCAAAATAGTATCCATGATACATAGGGTATATAGGGGTATATGGGATTTAAATTAGATTAATACAAGAATTTTCACACATATATTCACCACATATGAGTTTGACCAATAATGGTGTGATGTTTATGTGGTTAGAAACATATGATACAACCATAGACAGGCTGAATGGTAGAATGAATTCCATATTGATCTACATTTTTTCAGATCCAACAAAAATATATAATGTATATTTTTGTACATTAGGTATCATGCTCAGAAAAATTATGATGTATGAGGATAGATTTGTATCATATGTGCCTCGTCTATTGAGTCCAGATAAGAGGAAGAAACTCGACCATGCGTTAGTTACTATTGTAAATTCCTTGTGATGTGGATACAATACTTAATGGGAGAGAATGTTGTGGTGTATATTGACCAAAAGATACCCAATTTTGATCTTCATTTAGAATTAATTGAATCTTAGGAACCAAATATTGATTGAATAACTTTAGTTCATTGACATAGATCGATCATGTATACCATAAAACTAAAATGTGTTTGTAAAAAATATGAGCATGTGGAATTAGATGATGGTTGTTCTTGAGGACCTTAGTGAGTGGAATGTTATGGAACTATTTATTGGGATGCATTTGGTGGTTCATGACCATCATTGGTAGTATTTTTATTCATCATTATTAGATAGCTATTTACTTCAGGAGATATTAAAGATGAGGATGCTATCATATTCTAAGGGATCATTCTTATTGGAGATCCTGGTATGGGATGACCTACCACATGGTTGGGTCATTGGAGAGGATAAGATAATATATATTCAATGAGGATTATGGGACTCTACTAAAATCTATGAGGAGTTAAAGAGAGTGTATATTTCCACTATATGGTTTGGGGATCCTGATCATTCTAAGATTTATCATGAATGACACCATCAACTAAGGAGGCTAGCGATGAATGGATAGTTTGAAGGGTTTTTTACCCGATGTTCCACCTATCAACTGGGGAACAAATAAAAATGGAGACCAGTGTGTATTTTAAATCCATTACCTATTCAATAATATGAATGGGGAGAAATATCCATGTATTTAATTATGGGATTTATATATCACTTCAAGGTATTGATGTCATATAGGTGATAATAGTCTGGATGTAATAGGTCGCACATTTATTTCATATTTAGAAGTATATTTATATTGATGATATTAGGGATATCTATATTCATGAAATCATATTCCTCAATGAGGTTCCACATTCTATCGCCCCAAACATATATTCTTGTTTCATGTCACAGTTCTGAATGGTTTTGTATAGGGCACCATGTTCTTAGATAATTATACATACAACATATCACCAATAGACTGATGGACAATTTGAGAATAACATATAGGTTTTTGAGGAAATTCTCTAAGCACGTCTCCTTGATTTCAGATGTGGTAGATATAATCAGTCACATCTCACCATGTTTTCTTGTAATAACATAATCTAGGAGACCATGCATATGGGTTATTATGAGGCCCTATATGGTTGGATTTTCCATTCACCATTGTGATGGTCATTGTTAGGAGATGCAGTGTAAATGGTTCCTAATATTATTAAGTAGAAATCAAAGAATGAGTTTCATATTTGAAAGAGGATTTAAATATCTTAGTCAAGATAGAATTCATATACTAATCGTCACCATAAACCACAAGAGTTCATAGAAGATATTCATTTTTTCTTATGAGTCTCTCATTGACTAGGAATAGATGGGTTTAAAAACAACATATGTTATCACCTAGTCATGTTGGGACCTATAGAGAGTCAGGTGGGTATCTTATTAGTTGCAATCACCTTAGATGTACTATGCCATCTACGAAGATGTCCATGTAACTAATCATAAATGAGGTCATTCAGATATATCACAAATTATTTATGTAAACAAGGTTGATTTGAAGGTAGATATATCATATGGGGAGAATACTATCTGTTTTTTTGATCAAGGAATAATTGTTTGATAATGAAAAAAATTAATTTACCAATGGTTGGGAACCTTTGGTATAGGTCCCCAATCCATTGGTATATCCTATACTAATGGTTTAGGAAGCCATTGTGTGATTTTTCATGGGGATAGACCAATCCCAACGGTTTTAAAACCATGAGGACATGTCTTCCGAACTGTATTCCCTATACCATTAGGATAGATAAATCTAAATAAACGATACAGTAGTGGATTGATCCCAAAACCGGTGGGTTATATATAAAATACATTACCACTATCCTTCAATTACATTTTTTTATATATTTGGATATATATATATATATTTATTTGTAATTTCTATATTTATTTTTTTGACTTCATTTGACAAAATAAATCTTAAAAATAAGCATACTTATCCAATCAATTATGAAAATCGTGGGAATGGGTACCAAGTAATTCCCTATGGTTTTCTAAATCTGTTCTGAAAAGTGGTTACAAAGTGAAATTTTCCCAAATATTTTGGAAAACCATTGGGAAATCCATACCTTTTCCCAATATTATACCAAAAGAAATGGGAAAATTGTTCTCAAAGTGGGATTTTCCCAATGGTTTGGTAAATCCAATTGGAAATACACTATAGTTCACAACGGTTTTACAAAACCATTTAGAAAATTGGTATCAAAGAGGACCATTAAAAAATATTTCCAAAATAATTGGGAATGGTGTAACACCCCGACCCCAGAAGCCAGTAGTTGGTGCATAACATTAATACATTGGCATGATTATATGGAATCATGTCTCAAAAGACAGATCAATATTACAGTCCTTAAAAAGTGATTACATACATGAACGTTACAATACACATTAGAAAACAAAACAAAACATAAATGATCCATTGAGAATTACATTAATCCCCTGTCTTAACCCTAATTATCAATCATAATACACTTCTTGAAATCCTTGTAAAATAAAACATAAGAATGTGGTTATCTCAGAAGCTCAGTATGTATAAAAATATAGAAGAAAAATTCATAAATAAGCATAAAAATTTAAGAAAACTTATAAGTCAAAAACACAATCCTTTTAAACATAAAAATCATCATAAAATGGAAAATTTAAATCAAATAATTCAATTTACTTATTCACATGGTTATTCTACTGGTCAAGTAATCAAATGTAATAACAATATCGAATTTCATAATGATGGAATACATAATTCAATCGTCATAACCACATAGTCAAGGCCATGTTCCTAGACAAAAAATAATATACTATCAAGGTCTTGTGCCAAGACACTATTTTGTCTAATGAGGCCAACCAATGCATCAAGGATTTATAAAGGGCTCCACCCATCACTTACTAAGTCTAATGCATTCCTTATATGAAAAGGTATAAAGATAACATAAATAGTCATATTAAAACTAACATTTGAAATGTCAATACTTTATCCATAAACCATGACTGGTATAAAAATAACACATCCACTATTAAACATATCACAAAACCTTCAATAAAATAATGAAGATTTTTATCATAATAAATAAACATCGTTCAATAATAATATGATCTCATGGTTTTCAAATTGACTAATGTGTTTCATTATTTTTTATGTACTATACTAAGATTTTTTTTCACATCCCAAATTTTAAAATTTTATTCACCATGATTAATGGTTTATAAGGATAAATACAAATTATTATTGAATTTAATGATGTTTTTCGAAGGAAAAGAATTCTTATTTTCATTTGAAATATTATATTTTCGGAATATTGAAAATATATTAGAAGTGTAAAATTTGTAAAATTTGGGTTTGTTATATAGGAGTTGTTACCTCATTGTCAACTATTCTAAATAAGAAAAGGCCCATTAAATGTGATAAATTGAATTTTAGTCTACATTCACTATATTATGCAATGTTTATGTTTGGGTTTATATATGTGTTAAAACATGTAAATACATGGGGCACAATATCCCATTGACCAGGATTATGTGGTGGTAGTATGGGTCACCATATAATATTTTATGAGTGGTTTCAATAATAGTTTAACATTGGTGATTTTAATCATGTATACAGGTCATGAATATAAACATTTAAGAATGACCAAAGAGACTACTTATAGATTAATATCAGCAATATGAAGTGATCCCTCAATCTCAGAATGAACAATATTAACTTTTACAGCAGAGTTAAGTTTACATGTTATTTGATGTGGAGATAAGACTATCCATTATAAAAGATTATATTTTGATACCTGTTATAGATATATCTATATTATTTGATATATTCTAATTATATTAATATATCACAACCTGGTTTGTTGATTAGTTATTGTGGAGAGTAGACTGAATTTATCAAAATAAAAATCTCGAAACACAGTTGCGTGAAACTTATGGAAAATGATTTAAATAAAAATTTATATATTAATTATCAATAAAATTGATGTCACATGAGATATTATAGTCTTTAATATGACAAAATGTTAATTAATTATGTAAATATACTAGATTATAAAATAAAGTGACCAAATCCACTATTATCATGAAATTATTATTTTTCTTTTATTAGATAGAGTTATTCATATATTTTTAGGGAATGGTAAGTTAAATAAACTATGAGTGTCCTTGTAATTCAATAAATTAGGTTTCATTATTTTAAAATTAATTGGATATTATTTGGATTCGATATAAGTAGTAGCTCAAAATAATCACTCAACAGTTGTGGAATGTAACTAAATGTATTTACGAAGTATATCTCGTAGAAAACATAAACGAGAAACATTGAATGTTATATTAATTTTTTTCATGGATCAATTACAATTTAATGATATTATTTCTACATGGTGTTAGATAATATTTGGGAACTCAATCCATATTTTGGATAATTAGATAAAAAATGATTCATTCATAATAGTTTTTATCCTTTATTAGCATAAGAAGGTTTATAATGTCTTGGAATGAAATTTTAAGTACAATAAATTAAATGAAGTGATGATAAATAATCAATATCCTTTATCCCAAATTGATCAAATTGTTTTTCATCTGAAGAGATATCCATGGTTTAATAAAATTTATCTATGATTATGTTTTCATCAATTAATGGTAAGAAAAGAAGAAATATTTAACTGGTATTTTTGAATGTGAAATAGTCAAAATTATTATTTCATGCCCTTATAAGATAAAGGAGTTACAATGATGTATATTTTTTTTAATAAATAAACCTATTAAATGGTAATTTTAAAATTTTAATTGTGGTATTTATAGATTATATTTGAATTTAATTTATAAAAATTGTAGACCACATGAGATAAATATATGTTATTTTATTAATTTTTCATGTGTATAAACTATACATCTACCAATATAAATATAAATATTTAATTTAAATACATAAATTCCACTGGAATACTATTTTTGGTGATTGATTTTTTATAAACCTTAATAATGTAAAAACTATGACATGTTGGAAATGTTCTAAGGTAATATTACAAATATGATGTTCTCTTGTAATATCATGTTATTAGTAGAGATTTAGTTGGTAATTATATAATTTTTTATATTTTTTTATTGAAAAGAATAAAACATATGTATGGTTTGAGTCAAAGTAAAAGTTTTATAATGTTTTTAAATAAATATCTAATTGAAATAATGTAGTATGTGTTTAATTTCATATAGAAGAATGGTGGATATAAACCCTAATATGATGTATTAGGAGCATGATTAGAGTATATCACTACACATTGAGTTAAATTCATGGAATATATATTGATACTATAAAAATTTTATAAAATGGACTATTTAGAACTTGACATGTAATTAGATACTATTATTGATGATTTGAAGAGTTGAAGGAATTATTTATTTAGTACGAATTTGACAGTATATAATGAAAATAAAGTTTTTATTTATATATTTGAATTGTGAGGTCCATGATTATTAAAAGAGAATAGTTTTACTATATTCAAATATGTGTCATTAAACATATATTTCTGAATAGAATGGGGAATATTTTAGTTGATACATTATGTATAATGGATTTGAATAATTTTGTTACAGATACTAAATGGAAATATAATATATAATTATATTAGTTTATTTAAACCAAGAGAGTGAATGAAATTTAAAATGTGTTCTCATGTTTTATTTTGTCATATTCATTAGGGGTTAGTTGAGGATTAACAATTATGATATACATCGAGTTAGGGAATGTGTGTAGAAACTATGACTGAGATTAGTGGATAATTCCAGGGCACGATCATCGCTAACCCTATGAGCAATCCCTTATCCTGAAGGATTACAATAGACTTTGAAAATGAATGTTCATTGTTGATGAATGGGTTGCCCACATTACTTAATAAAATAAATCATGTCCTAATTCACAAAAACACCACTTTATGAAACGTTTATATATGGATTCTCCAAGATAATGAAAAAGATTGCCTATTTTTAATATGTAGTGATCTATACATAAATGAAATCGAATATAACCATATTATAACATAAAAAATCATCTATATAAATGTAGTAAAAGAATAAAATAAATCTAAACTAATATATACCCAATATTATAGAAAACTATAAAGGCATGAAACCCTATGTGAATAATATAAATAAAGGTGGTGATTTGCAAATTTAAATCCTTCAAGACATGACTTCCTACCCCAACACCAAATATATAACAAATTCATGAATGAAAAAAGTACATGGATATTAAATAAATAAAAACATAACACCCCAGATAATTGTTCTTACAAGAAATAAATTCATTGAAACTGAATTTCCATATATGTGTACCAATATGATGGCAGGATAAATAAGAAAATTTCTAAAACAATAGTATACCAAAACTCAAAGTGAATGATTAAGTGTATATATGAAAAATTCAACACACACATTGTTATACATATATATATATAGAATACAATGAAGAATATGATAAAATGAGCATTGTGTATTTTGTAGTGGAATATTTACCTTGAAACATAAATCATTATACATGATGTATTTATTATTTTATTACTAGTATTGTCACTTTCTCATTCAATGGGAAGGTTAAATAAACCAGAGTAAGAATAAAATACCCATTTCCTAAAAAAGATCATGATATATACTTGAGTGGAGGAAATCATTGAAC
Source organism: Viscum album (assembly GCA_963277665.1). Classification (NCBI taxonomy): domain Eukaryota; kingdom Viridiplantae; phylum Streptophyta; class Magnoliopsida; order Santalales; family Viscaceae; genus Viscum; species Viscum album. The sequence goes on along the minus strand of OY728134.1, from coordinate 352,757,625 downwards.
CAATCCAAATATAAAGTGGGTATTTTTTATTAAATCCAAGGATTCACTACTAATCCTAGGGGGATATAAAATAGTTTATACTTATATAGGGAACTTAAAAATATTCCATGGAATCAAGAGGTTCACCATTGACTGATACACCTACTGATGTATTTTATATTAATAAATATAATTCTTTTAAGAGGATAAAATCATCAATGTTAAATCCTTAATTATATATTGAACTCTAATTTTGGGAAATAACATTCATAACATAAAAAACTAATTTTCCCATATATTCAGTACTATCCATCGAATCATCAAGATATTAATCAATACTAGAAGTCGATAGGATAAATATGATCCCATTATTTATAGGAAAATCAAAATATAGAAAAAATTGGGAATATTTAAATTAATATAATGGGGGAATTATATATAACTAATGAAAAAAGCGTATATTAATATTAGATCAAGTAATTCATTAAAAATTGCATTATCCCTAACAAATTAAAGTTCATACCAACCCCAAAAATTAATAAATTTCTTCATAACTAAAATTTATTACATATTTATATGGATATAAAAATTCCTAATCTAAATCACTTTTTTATTATCAAATCATAATTTAACGATTACAATTATTAAGGAAATGTAATTAAACAAATATAATAGGATCACATGTTTTTCACATTTAATGAATGAAATATTAAATGATGTAATGTTTTCATAAAAATATTTGTATATTTTTGTTTATGATAAAATGTGAAATTCATTAATCATGGTAAAAAAATTAGTGTCAAAGATATTTCAGTCTCAAAAGTGTAACAACCCATGTTTTACTATATTTTTTCCATTAATTAAACACAATTTTGATATATTTTTCAAAAACTAACATTGGACTAATACAGTCCCATACTTTTTGATAAAAAATTATCACATGATGAAAACTATTATTGTTAACAATAGTGTATTCACTTATTGAATGTCAAACTTATGTTTTGTGGATAACTGCCTCCCTGAAGTGATATCCTATATTATTCACTACTTCCTCCCATAACTAGTTATAAGGATTGAATTGAAGAATAAAAGAGACATATATATTATAATATTTTTTTGAATAACCAATTTATAACTAACCATTATTCCCTATACATAGTTGGGTAATCAAAACGTTAATCATTGAATTTTGTAGACAATCACCTACATGAAATAATGTATTATATTTTTTATCATAATTTTTATTCATTATAAAGAATACATTAAATATTATTATTCATATTAATTTTTTTTGAATTGTATCATCATTATTACAAAATAATGATATTATTCAAAAAACCATTTTTCATAACATTAATTATTTATTAATTATAGCTAGTTCATGATTTCACCAAACTGACCACCAAGATGAAATAAACTATCAAAATACAACATTAATAAATATTATAACGTAAATTCTCATATATTTATATTTTAATAAAAATATAATTATTTTTCTATAGTTCTAGAATCGTTATATTATGTATTTATCTTATTACTAAAATAAAATCATTGATTTCAAAAATTATTGGAATATCCCAACACTGATTCATTCATCACAAAAATACAACTAAAACACTTATAGATTGAGATAATATAATTATATATAGATAATACATATTTATTACATTAACTTTAATGATCGTAGAATTGTGAAAAGGTTCTTACATAATGGGAACCGAAAACAATGACATAAAGAATTCTTCAAATATCTAAATCTAGTATCACCAAATTTTTAAGAAAGATATAATTAACTTATATATAAAAAATAATGATCATATATATAAGAACCCATCTTTTCTATAAGTTTTGGATCATTTTATTTTCTATTTAATATACTAATTGTATCATTATGATACTTCATAGTGAGGTAATGAAGATAACATCAGTGTCTGGCAATAGTACGAAGCCTGAAGCCCAAGATTTTGGATTGGTCGATTAGTCCACTAGGTTAGTAGAAACCAGGTTTCCCAGTATGGATGGTCAGATCAAACATTCTATGTTTGTGTAGGTGGGGGGGGGGGGGGTGGGTGGCCCAATGAATGATCTAAAGACACAAATTTTTAGGAAACAATGTAAAATAGGTTACAGAATAGTTCATTTTCTCTAGAGTTTTTAATAAATGGAAAAAACATGGTCGGAAGTAGGTTTTTAAAACTAGTCACTATAAAAATGTGAGATGGGGTACCAATAAGTGAGACATGAAAAATTAACACCCAATTTGGTTAATGGTGAATCCAAAAAATGAAACCATTTAAATTATGGGTAAATTATATGTTTTCCCTTATGAGATTAAATTTTTAACACATCTTGTATATTTTTATTTTATCTAGTGGATATAACCTCTTCTACATGTTAAAGCCCCATCCAATGAATAGTCTTGGATTTGAGATATGTTTATCGTCCGGATTTTTAGTTGATCATAATTAATATAATTTGATAGCCACTACTGAGTTCACTATTTCACATTCACCTCTTGTCATTTGTTATCCTCTTAATGGACTTATCTTTGTAAGAGATCATATGACCTATCTGTAATGTGACTATCTCATTGATTATTTTTTTAGACTAGATATTAGTAGAGGCCGCAAATGGATGAGGAGTTGACTACCAAGATGAGTTTGGTGGTTTAATTATTTTTAATGGCCTAGAAAATGACTCGTTAAAGAGTTTTCCAAAAACTCATTTCCATCAAATAATCCACTAAAACGGTGGCACTAGTCCCAGTCTCACGCTGAAATGGTGGAACCACATATGGTGGCACTATTTATGGTGGCACCGCTTATAGTGGAACCATGAGGGTGGAACCATGACGGTGGGACCGTAACGATTTCACCATGACTATCCAAACCTAAATAGTGGCACTGATTATGGTGGCACTGTGAGGGTAGAACTGTGACAGTGGCACCGCATATAGTGTCTCACCAAACAGTGTCCCACCCTTGTTTCTTTTCCTGTTCCACTCCCACTACAAATCATTTGACATAAAAGTAGTTTAATACCCATTTATACTCCTTTTATAATCCCTTAAATCATATCTAAAATCCACAATGATTTGGGTAACCCTTGACTTACCAAAACATGTGGCTTTCCCTCAGTGTCACACCATTACCTGAATATTCAAATTCCACCCCTGTTGCACATTTTACTCTGATTAAAGGAAACTGTTTGACACATAGCTATTATTTCCACCACACTAATGAGAATTATAAAATGACAATTATTTCTATTATGTGTAACCTCCCAACGGGGTGGTGAATCCTCGATTCTACATTAAAGTCATTAAATTTTTTATATACCGTAAATCCTAGATCTCACCTTTTTTATCACAAGAGAATTCTTCTTCTTCTAGGGTAATCACTTTTCCTTCTTCTCATTAGTGAATTTGGAGCCACCCATCACAAGGAAAGTGGTGCGTCAGTGATGGAGCATTTCTTCTCACTCTTGTAGTCCACCAGATTCCTCCTTTGCGAGTCACACATCAACAGTTCTTGGTGTGAGGATAGAAACATAGATCATTGAGCATCCAAGTAGGATCTTCCTCTGTCTCTCATTACTGTGCATCATGTGGGGTGTGCATGAAATTTATTTTATAGGGATGGATGAAACCAAACCTTAATGACAAAAATAAATTGGCATTTAAAGAGTTAAGAGGTGAGTTGATGTTTCTGTTGTACTATTTTATTCTTGAATATATGTTGTAAATTTTATGGGCTTATTTCTACTAAATATCATACCCATTTGTAGTCCTTCTGCACTAATGATCCTTTTTTTGATTAATTTTTTGATTGAATGGATTTAACCTGGATATTTGTTAATCACATAAAAATGATTGATTAAATGGATTCCCATTGAATAGTAATCATTATATTTTCACCCTAGAAACCAAAACGGAAGAAGGAAAAAAATGATAGATGTGTTTGAATCTAAAATCACCCTTGCTCTGTCATGGTAATATGTATGGTTGTTCTGCTTGATCCTTGTGGGTGACATGGATGGGAATGTGATCCTCTGTTCTGGTGGAGATGTTTAGTTGTGGATCTAAGGTCGTGTCGTATAGTATGGTGGGGCTTGGCTGGGTTCAAGTACATCGAGGGATCTCACATATCCTATTTCATGTTGTGACTTTACAGGAGAATCAGTTGTGTGTTCTTAGTTTGTTGCTTCATTGTTTTTCCTTCCATGGATTATTCTAATCCTATTTGTTTCCTGGAAGTGAAGAATTATATAATTTTAATCACACGAATATAAAAGAAAGAATGTGTTCAATAGGGAAATTGTTTTCTGGGAATGAGTTCTGACTTGGCTGTGGGTGTTGTGCCATTTATGAATGAATAATGATGAGGGTGTTTGTGTATACGATGGTTTTGGAACCCCTAGGTTGGGATGAGTTATTGTTTGACTATATGTAAAAAAAATTCTTCTGTTTCTCTCTCACTCCAAAACCCTTGTTTAGAACATCATGATAAAAACCCCTATTTAAATGGGGGAGGGTGTTTTTTGAAATACTCCTATGAGTGGCTGGTTATTAGATCATTTTATGGTCCCTTTCCTAGTATCCCCAAGACTCATCAGTCAGTATTTGATTACATGAGGTCTATTATAGAACAATATTCTTTGGGTAAGAACGTTTTGGTGTTTATCCATGGTGTCTATGAACATTTTGTCTCCCAAGTGTCTTCAGGATGAGGCCCAGGTGTCTTCGTGCATGGTAGTGGTTGTTTAGGCCATGGTGTCTTCGGGGCATGGTGGTAGTTGTTCTAGCCCATGGGTATGTGGGCATATAAATGTGTGGTTGTTGATGAGGTGTTTGAGGGTTGAGTGGTTGTTGTATGCCAAGTGTGTGTGGGTGGGGTATGGTAGTGGGACTATGGTAAAAATGGCGGGGAAGGTCTGATGTATAGGATGTCCTTAATAACATGTGGGAAAGTGGTGCGAGGTACCCAAAAATCGATGTATTACTACTATTACCTTACTTGAGATGCCTTATTTATGGAGGGTTCATGTGATGTTTGGGTGGATTGTTTCTTTATTAGATGATTGGTTATATCCTTTTCTCACGGAGTATTAGAATGCCTCCCCATATGAGCACAAGAGATTTTGGTTTTTCCAACTTAGTATACCAGTATACTCACCATACCTATATTAAACTGCTTTCAAGAATATGGGAGGATATCGAGGATAGTGTGAGACTATACTAGTTTGGACGTTGGGACAGTTGATGTTGTTGTTTTTCTTTTCCTTGAGATTTACATTTGTAGTTTTCCTGAATTGTAGCTCTTATTATTTCAAACATGCATATGGGAAATAAATTTTTTGGGCTTTACACATACCTCCAATTTTGGTGTTGTTTGGGACATACTATCTTATCTCATGTTCCTACTAAATAAAAAGGGTAATGCCTTCCATTTTCTGCATGTTATTTTATAATGTTGGTTATTGTCCCCACTCGGGGACCTATTGCAGCCAGGTCTCAGGGTTTATTATCTCTCCATCAACTTGATGAAGGATGGATCTTGAAATCTGTTGTCCCTTCCCTCACCATGGGGAAGGCGAGTCCTGACACAATGATATCAATGATTCGGTAGATAGGATGGTTCTCTGGGTTATGCATAGTGAGGATTTCATGGGATGGTAGGGAAATTGTGTTAGGAAATTATAGAAATTGAAATAAGACAGGGAATAATTGCTTGGACATAGGATTTTAGCCCCCCCTTTTATCTGATGCAAGGAATATGGGCCTCTTGAACGACAAAGATAGACTACAGTAATTGCAGGGTAGAGACCCTAGGAATAGTACAAGCATCAGAATTACATGTGTTCTTGTCTATCTTTGGTATTTTGGGGATTTAAAATGAAGATGTAGTTAATGAAAAATTAAAAGTAATATTCTACACTACTCAGGCATAGGCTTTCCTTATTTATCTTATAGATATGGAACTTAGACGATGAACATCAATAGTACAAATAGTCGAGGACCATAAGGTTGATTTAGCTGATTAGCAGAGGTATGATCTGGAATTGGAGGATGATCAGTGGAAGAGGAAGCATAACTCCTTTCAATGGAAGACCCTCAGTCTTAAAAGGGAAGTGTCTCAGATATAGAGATAGAGAGATGGCTCGATAAGCCGGTGATAACTTTCAGCTTGATTCGGGATCTGACAGAGTGCTGGTTTTTTTGGCTATAATATAGATATGGGGAGAAGTTCATCAGTGGTGGACACTCTACCTGAGGGATAATAGATAGGCTTATGTCACTTGGACTATATTCGAGAGGGAGTTTGGGGCATAATTTTTCTCTTCCACGGTGATGGATGAGAAGAGGCAGGAGATACTCACCCTTTAGAAGGGGAGTATGTCAATGAGAGAGTTGGGGATCAAGGTAAACGGTCTCCTTCAATTTTCTTCAGACCTCTTCTTGGATGAAGAGTTTTTTTGGACCTCTTCCTAGATGAGGAGTCTTGGGCGATACGTTTAGAGGAGGCACTCAGACCTTCTCTTTAGTATTTTGTTACTCCCTTCACCCTACTAACATACTTGGAAGTCCATATGAAGGTGGAAGTTATTGATAGGATGCACATGTTGGGTGGTGTTCCATGATAGTGGATATAGATGGGCCTGTCAATGGGGAAGTATGTCAGTAGAAGGCCTCCAGCATCAGGGCCTTCTAGGTTTTAGCCAGTGGGGAGCATGCCACAGTAGGTCTAGTTCTGATCTCCCAGTCCTCTCCCATTTCATTCGGGCCCAGGACAAATATGGTTCATCTGTGGAATCCATGGGCATCATCAGTATCAGTTCCTAGATATATTGTAGTACTGTGGGGGTGGAAGGTTTAACACCCACCTTAACATCAGAAATTTCACACCAGATCCTTTCTCCAGAAACAGCAGAGACAATGATTTCTCACTCCATCAAGAATATACATTGCCGGTGGAGGTCAGCCTCAGGGACCTCCTCTGGGACCTCGATGAGGTAGTGGTCGGGGAGGCGGCCAATAGCGGAGGGGTAGAAGAGATAGGCGTGGGCAGTTACGCACAATGAAATTGGAAGTTCAACTAGGTACTAAGTTGTTGAAGGTATGATCAGCTTGTTTCATACTCTTTCTTATTCCTTTTATGAATCAAGAGCTTCACAATCATTTGTTGCACCCTGTATATCCCATGCTTTGGGTCTAGATGTAGATAGACTGTTTGTACCCTGGTTTTGAGTATTCTAGTCATAGGTTAGACCATCTTGTCTTGTGTTTTCAGAGAATGTAGACTGATGTTGGGATCACATCAATCCAGTGGAGAATATCTTTTGATAAAGATGATGTCATTTGATGTAATTAATGGCATCAACTACATGTTATCTTTATGTTCTGTTATCGACTACTTTCAAAAAAGATCATTTTTTCCAATGTGGGAGGTCAAATTGTGCCCTTCTTCAATGAGTAGGGTTTTCCAGGAGGGAAACTGGCAAGTGGAGCCCCTTCTTCCTCGATAGCCGAGATTTCTGTAGATTCAGTGGATACAGAGATGGTGGATCTCTCAGGAATTTTCAGTGAGGTCAAGGATGACTTCCTTGACGATGTGGTGACTCTACCTCCTCGACGTGACTTTGAGTGTGGGATAGTCATGCACGATGGTGCTTGTCCGATTTCAATAGCCAAATATCAGATGACTCCTTCTGAGATACTGGAGTTATGGATTCACATATATGATCTAATAAAGAAGGGTTTTGTTCAACTAATCAAGTTTCCATGAGGCACTCTTGTCTTGTTTGTAAAGAAGAATGATTGTGGTCTTAGGTTGTTCATAGACTACTGGAGACTGAATCTGTTAATGGTCAAGAACTATTACCCTCTCCTGAGGATATATGAAAATGTTTAGGAATTGAAGGGGGATGGATGGTTTTCGAAGATAGACCTACTGTCATGATATCACTAGATGAGGGTAAAGAAGGGTGACATCTCTAAGAATACATTCAGGTGAAAATATGGGAACTTTGAGTTAGTAGTCATGTCGTTCGGCGTTATGAAAGTGCCAACAATTTTTAGGGGGCTCATGAACTCCGTCTTTCAGGAATAACTAAACCAATTCATAATCATGTTTATTGACAATGTCTTGATCTACACAAGATCATAGGAGGATCTCTCTGCACATTTGGGGATGGTAATAGAGGTCCTCCGACAGCACATGCTCTACAAGATGTTTTCAAAGTCCTATTATCGACATGAGAACTACACATCCATGGACATGTGGTGTCTGAATAGGGAATAGTGGTAGACCAATCAATGGTCAAAGTGATTGTTTCTGGGCCGGTACCAAAAAATGTGACAGAGGTTCGTAGGTTCATGGGCCTTGTAGGTTACTTCCAGATATTCATGCCCACCTTCTCTTGAGTTGAAGCCCCTTTGACATCCTTGACCAAGAAGGACCAAGATTTTCATGTAGAGTGAGTGGGTCCAGAAAACAATTTTTTATCTTAAGGGGGGGGGGGGGGGTTGGTGGTGCCTTAGTACTGAGGTTTCCTAAAGAATGAGTGATGTTTGAGAAGTTATGTGGTTCTTTATGCCATGTCTTGCGCTGTGTGCTGCTACAGCAGTAGGGGTGATATCTTATTGGACTACGCAGTTACATTCACATGAGTGTAACTATGCCACCCATGACATGGAGAACACAGTGGTTGTGTTCAAAATAAATTTTT